>CM077240.1:7933216-8425716 GCA_039654775.1 Spinibarbus caldwelli
TTAAACATTACGATTTGTACTCATGGAAATTACTAAAGTAGTCAAACCTGTTCATTAGAAGGGGGTGACCCAATACTTTTGGCAATATAGTGTATCTACAGGTGCATCTCAATAAATTAGAATGTCGTGGAAAAGTTCATTTCAGTAATTCAACTCAAATCGTGAAACTCGTGTATTAAATAAATTCAATGCACACAGACTGAAGTAGTTTAAGTTTTTGGTTCTTTTAATTGTGATGATTTTGGCTCACATTTAACAAAAAAACCCCAATTCACTATCTCAACAAATTAGAATACTTCATAAGACCAATAAAAAAAAAAACATTTTTAGTGAATTGTTGGCCTTCTGGAAAGTATGTTCATTTACTGTATATGTACTCAATACTTGGTAGGGGCTCCTTTTGCTTTAATTACTGCCTCAATTCGGCGTGGCATGGAGGTGATCAGTCTGTGGCACTGCTGAGGTGGTATGGAAGCCCAGGTTTCTTTGACAGTGGCCTTTTTTGGTCTCTTGTTTCTCATTTTCCTCTTGACAATACCCCATAGATTCTCTATGGGGTTCAGATCTGGTGAGTTTGCTGGCCAGTCACGCACACCAACACCATGGTCATTTAACCAACTTTTGGTGCTTTTGGCAGTGTGGGCAGGTGCCAAATCCTGCTGGAAAATGAAATCAGCATCTTTAAAAAGCTGGTCAGCAGAAGGGAAGCATGAAGTGCTCCAAAATTTCTTGGTAAACGGGTGCAGTGACTTTGGTTTTCAAAAAACACAATGGACCAACACCAGCAGATGACATTGCACCCCAAATCATCACAGACTGTGGAAACTTAACACTGGACTTCAAGCAACTTGGGCTATGAGCTTCTCCACCCTTCTTCCAGACTCTAGGACCTTGGTTTCCAAATGAAATACAAAACTTGCTCTCATCTGAAAAGACGACTTTGGACCACTGGGCAACAGTCCAGTTCTTCATCTCCTTAGCCCAGGTAAGACGCCTCTGACGTTGTCTGTGGATCAGGAGTGGCTTAACAAGAGGAATACGACAACTGTAGCCAAATTCCTTGACACGTCTGTGTGTGGTGGCTCTTGATGCCTTGACCCCAGCCTCAGTCCATTCCTTGTGAAGTTCACCCAAATTCTTGAATCGATTTTGCTTCACAATCCTCATAAGGCTGCGGTTCTCTCGGTTGGTTGTGCATCTTTTTCTTCCACACTTTTTCCTTCCACTGAACTTTCTGTTAACATGCTTGGATACAGCACTCTGTGAACAGCCAGCTTCTTTGGCAATGAATGTTTGTGGCTTACCGTTCTTGTGAAGGGTGTCAATGATTGTCTTCTGGACAACTGTCAGATCAGCAGTCTTCCCCATGATTGTGTAGCCTAGTGAACCAAACTGAGAGACCATTTTGAAGGCTCAGGAAACCTTTGCAGGTGTTTTGAGTTGATTAGCTGATTGGCATGTCACCATATTCTAATTTGTTGAGATAGTGAATTGGTGGGTTTTTGTTAAATGTGAGCCAAAATCGTCAGAATTAAAAGAACCAAAGACTTAAACTACTTCAGTCTGTGTGCATTGAATTTATTTAATACACGAGTTTCACAATTTGAGTTGAATTACTGAAATAAATGAACTTTTCCACAACATTCTAATTTATTGAGATGCACCTGTATATATATATATATATATATATATATATATATATTTTTTTTTTGGATTCATTAAATTAACAAAAGTGACAGTAAAGATATTTATAATGTTACAGAATATTTATATTTTAAATAAATGTTGTTCTTTTGATCTATCATAGGATGCTGAAAAAAAATATTATTTAGCACATTAAGCAGCAAAAATTGGTTTCAACATAATAATAAAAACCATTTTTAATAATTAAGCACTAATAATAATAAAGCACCACATCATCATATTAGAATGTTAGAATGATTTCTGAAGGATCCTGTGACACTGAAGAAAGTAGTAATATCTGCTAAAAAAAAAAAAAAAATCAGCTCTGCCATTACAGGAATAAATTACATTTTAAAATGTATTTTAATAGATTTTTTTCAATTATATTAATATTTCACAATGTTATTATTATTTTTTTTTTTGTACTTTTAGTCAAAAAAAATGCAGCCTTGATGAGCAAAAGAGACAAAGAGACTTTAGTCTTTAGAGTGGGTTTTTTTTTCCTTCTTTTTCTTTAACATGGAAAATTAGTTACAATTTTAACAAACTTGAATCCAATGCGAAATTCCAGATTGCACAGATTCCTATTGAGATGAGTACATTTTGCTTTTGACTCCACCTTATTATGCCCCTACAGTAAGTCTCTAAATTCGAGTCAGGCCCCTTCTTCAATTTAAATGTTTTATCCACCAGAAAAAAACAAAACAAACAAACTGTAAAGTCTGATAGCTTAAAAAGTGTTATTTAGCATTTCTTCAACTAATATACTATCAGATGTGTCCAATACATTGCTGTATAATAAGACAGAAGGATAAAATTCAGTATCTCACTAACCTGTTTGTCTTGACAGCTAAAGCCAGAATATGCCAACACACTTACATGTGTGTAGTCAGCAAGAACACATACAAAGTGTGGGACGTCCAGGTAGTGGGCGAGAGGGGCACCCTAAGCATGACACAGGGTGGACGTCAGGCTGAGCACAGCACATTCCACGAGCTCCGCGCAGGCAGTCAGCGCCCAGCCTGACTGTTCCCACTCCTTTCACTGCCCCTGTTAAGACCATGCCAAAGCCAGAGTCTGGACTAACACTTTCCTCGGATATCTCCAGTTCTGGATGCAACCTGTGTCATGTCTTTGCTCCTTGAGTCCAGAAGGTCCAGAAACTGTGAATGAGATCTAAACCAGCTGATTCGGAGAACGGTTTTGAGAGAGGAAAACAGGCTCTAGGCAGTGCCGGGTCTGCTCTGATTACTTCAACACTCTGTCAGTTGATTTCATAGCAGACAGAGGGCAGGGAAAGCCCAGCTTTGGGATCTGTGTACTGCGAGATATAGCTCTCTTCACTTCCTACGCTTGTAAAGATCCGTCCCCCAGAGTAATGTTTGCTGCCTTCCTCTGGCTGCTTCTGTTGATAAGGATGGAGTCTCATTCACAGTTTATGTGCTGGAGAGGTGGGCCGTCTTTATGGTCCTCCACACAGGTGTTACTGTGGCAACAGGAGCTTGGGCTGCTTTGCCATTTCCCCAACATTCGTTCTCTTTTTGCTCTCCGAACATATATTCTATTCATGATTCTTAAAAGGCGCACTTTGGCATTTCAGTTACTTATGTTAGATTTTAAAATGCATTTCAAATGTATCATGGAAAGAAAGGTTTACTCCGTGTTCCAACAATTTTCTGCATTTCATTAAACTAACCGCTTGAGAAATGTCCATGTAAACATCTTTTAAATCAAATAAAAACACAAAATTAACAGTTTTCCAGAAAATTTCCAAATTTCCCCTTGGTATTGGTTGGCAAACAAATCCCAGACCCAAACTCTCACCATTTGTTGATCCAAAGTACAGTAGTTTTTAATAAAATTGACTTTTATGTTTATACATTTAGACTTACAAAAGAGGAGCTTTAGCAGTTCATTACAAAGCCAGCAATTTTCATAGTGTATCATGCCAGGTTTATTTAGAAATCTACAAATGGTTTACTTATGGTACTTATTAGTAATAATGACTCAGTCAAGTCAAATGTATTTGTATAGTGCTTTTTGCAATCATTTTAAAGAAGCTTTACAAAAAGTCTTTCGTATGCTTGTGTCAATGCACTGCTTTACCATAGAGCAAGTTTAAAGCCTGGGCGATGACAATATAAAAATAAGTGATTTTTTACAAGTGATTTTTCTAGATTTTAAGATAAAAGTTTAAAAATCTTCCATTGATCTAATCAATAGGGATGGCACCACTTTTCTATTTGTGTACTTCTTGCATTTTGTCTATTTTTTTACATTCTTCGCACATTGACTCATACTTGAACTTTTCTTTCTTCCATATATTTAACTGTCTAGTCAACTTGATTCCGCATTTACACTCAGTTGCCAGAACATGATATAGAGTGGGAATCTACATCACAGTTCGGTGCCTTCTGGGTAACGGTCGACTTATTTTAGGAAACGCTCAGGAGCAAACAGTGTAAACAAACACATATCACCACAGAAAAAGCCAGCCATTTTATAATAATATTTTTTGGAAGACAGCTTATGTAAAATGGACTAATATGTAAATTTATTTAAATAAAAAATCGTTCAGTCATGTGTCCGAGACACTGCAAATATTCATTACATAGTATTCAGTCTCATTCACTAAAGTGGTACTGATATAACTGCTAAAAGAATAAATACAATATAGCTAGTTCTCAAACTGTGTTTTATCATGGTTTATAATTATATATCATGTCATGTTGTAATTACTGAGCCTTAAAGCTGCTCAGTGTTAAAGCATTAAGCTATTAGAAGTAGCAGAATAACTTTGAAATGATGTGTATTGTGAATGCTAACAAATAATATAAAGAGACAAAATAAATAGTCCTTGCCTCACAATAACATTTACATCCTGTAGTCAACTTATTAAAAAAAAAATTCTTGGCTTCACTTGATTACATTATCTCCCAGGAGATGGATCACATGAGCTCTGCTTACTTTACTCCCATTGGTGGCCACCACAGACCCGGTGCTCATTTGCATAAAGTCAAACTTAAATCATTCATGCCACTGAAAATTGGCAATTTGTATCGAAAATGAATGCCTTCCAGTTGCTCTGATGCTGCAAATCGCTGTCAGTGTGCACGACTCCATATAACATTGCAAACGGGTTGTGTTTCTTGTTTGATGCTCATATACAGTCAACAGAAATAAAGGTTTTGCATCAAAACAACTGCATTTCATTATGCAGAACCAAAGATCAAAACCTAAGCTTACCTAAAACTTTACCACTATTCCTCATCTGCCAGGCAAGCACTGGTACAGCTTCTGAGAATGTAAATCAAGCTTTTTTTTAGTACAGACCAACCCCCCCCCCAAAGAAATGTGCTACGAAAGCCCACGTACACAATGAACATCGCCCACTTAAAAACCTCAACAAAGAAAGCTAGAGAAAAAGGCTCGTAATTACGACTCAGTTGAGCATAATTTTTTTCTATTTCGTTTCTCTGTCTCTCTACCTAGTACTTTTAAAATAAAGTTGGTGTATCGAGAGCTAGTCAGAAAGAAAAAGCGACTGAAAGAATAATCTCTAAACCTTTCCAAAGACATTGCAGTATACATGGTGATCATAAAAAATAAATAAAAATTCAGCTCCACATAACTGCATATTAAAAGTATGTTTTAATTGGCTGCAAATGTGTTGTCACAGCATTTTTGCTTTCATTTATGGACAGAAAAAGTTGTTGTCACTGAAATCTTGTTTCTGTCCACCTGGTTGAATATGGTTTATGATGTAGGAGATTGATATTTACAAGATTTTAATGATATCAATACATATTCTAGAACACAGTCTTTATTAAATATTAAAAAAAGTCATTTTCACAAAGTATGTTTAGTTAAGTCATACAGTATAATTTTATAAATAAATTACAATAGCCATAACTGAAAACAGAGCATATCAACATTCATATCTTAACAGTAATAACAGTATTTTCAAGCTTAAACTACAAAGAAATCTTAAGTTTTTAACTTAAGGAATGTAAAACATGCCTTTGAATAATAATTATTAAAAAAAAAAAACACACACATTACAAATGTGCACACAACAATTCTGTAAGAAACATATAAAAGCATAATTTAGACAAAATATTTTATATTCAGACTTCAGGTTTATCAAAACTTGCCCAGCTCACTGAAATCAAGCTATTTCAGTCTTGAGCTGATAAAAGCCTTTGTCAAACAAGCAAATACAAATGTAAAGCTACAGTATTCACTTACAATGAAACAGTCTTTGCTCGTGTATTAATAATACATGTGTCAGCTCATATGGAATGCTCTGGATAAGTAAACTGTGCTCTGAATTTAAGGCCGGATCATCCATTTGTTCATCCACATAGCAGCTCTGTCCCAAACCCTAGTGAGCTGACTACCCAGATAAAACACTCATAAGGGACTGTTTTGGGACGCTCTTCTCAGTCGCACAAAAAAACAAGCCCCCAATTATCCACAACAATAGGTTTCCTTTTGTACATCTGCTGTAACGAAGGTTTTTTTTTTTTTTTTTTTCAGTTTACAGAAACTGTCAGTGTCCAGAGATTAAATTAACTACAAGAATTATGATTAAATAAGATTCAGAATTCCAAAGGTTATATGATCTGAATGTTCTTCAAGGATCTCATTTTAATCAATGAATTTACTGATTTTTTTTTTGGATTTATTTGACTTTTCCAGTCTTTCATGATTCACTGTTTATTTAATTAAATTTTATCTTTATTATTTTAATTTCCATGAATTTTCCAGGTCTATAAATCTATTTTTTTATACTTTATGTTTTTAAAATATTTTATTATATATCATCATATATGCAAGTTTTTATAAGACTATAAGGACCCTAGTTAAATTAAACCTTTATTATATACTACCGGTCAAAAGTTTGCAATAATTAAGATTTCTTTTAAATGTTTTCAACATTTTGACATAATAAGAAATGTTTCTTGAGCACCAAATCAGCATATTAGAATTATTTCTGAAGGAATTAGCTGCTAAAAATTCAGTTTTGCCATCACAGGAATAAATAACATTTTAAAATATATTAAAGCAGTTCTTTAAAAAAAATAAATGATTAATGTTTAATTAAATGTTTTTATTTTTGATAAAATAAGAATTACTCTTTTTTTTTCAAAAACATTAAAAATCTTAATTATTTCAAACTTCTCAGTATTGAATAAGTATTATTTATAGTCAATTTCTTTTTAACTCTGCCATCATGGATAATTTCTGATAGAAATGCATGTGATACTGCTTTAGAACTTGAGCAAAGATGCCTTAGAAGGCAGCATAATTATAATGCCTTTTATGCTTTAAAATGGCATACAAGTAGGCAGCTCACTAGATTTTGTGACAGAGCTGATATAAAACTGGCTGTGTAAAAGCTCTTCATATCAAGGCACAATAATCATGTTTTAGTGCATTCAATCTTTATAGCACCAGCTTCCTCTACAGGGTGGGGATGGCAGCTTTTTGGATGCCCATGACCGTGTCATAAAAACAATCCTCATTAACCACTGAACCAAAACTCTGCACGCTGTAGTCCCTGGCCAGCAGGGTGTTGAGGTCCAGACCAGGAGTGTCGTCCAGCAGAGTCACCTGACTGCCCTGAAGGCTGCTGGTACTGCTCTTGCTCATTCCTTGTGGCTCCTCTATGAAGTTCAGTCTCTGGAGTTGAGCTTCCAAGGCGCTGGTCAGGGAGCACAACGTGGATCTCTCGCTCAAAGTAGAGCTCTGGTCTCTAGAGGGTCTCAGGGGAGGTTCGGAGTGAGCGTATCCGTCAAGCAGTCTGCCCTCATCTGAGTCTGAAGTTTTAGGCTCGTTAGACCGTGGTGGCAGCCGCTGCCAGGAGTTTGTTCTAAGTGCTCCTGGGTGGCTTCTCCTGGGGAAGGTGAAGTTAGAATATAGATCTTTAAATCGTCGCTCGACTGGAGTCGTCCTCTTGGCATTCTCTCTCAGAAGAGTGCGGATTGCCCTCACCGCATTAGCCTTGTTCTCCAGGTTACTGCGCACAAAACAAGATGCAAAAACATTTAAAAATTGCATTTAAAAGCTTAAAATAATGCAAATAATGGTACTTGCAGATATTAAATAAAAGGCTCACTTTCAAAGACACACTTTTAATAAGTGCACTTTTTTGACTTTCAATTAGTGCTGTCAAAATTAGCGTGTTAACGCAGGCGATTGATTTTTTCAGTTTAACGGTGTTAAAAATATTTAACGCAGATGCGGAGCTAGGGTTTCTTGACATGAATTGCATTTATTTAGATGCAGAACATCTTTACGACCACATCGAATGGGAGACTTTTCAGACGAGCGTTCCAACTTCACCTCCTGTCCTCTAAGCCGTTATACTGTGCTCGTAGAGCGTGCTCTTCAATTGCATGCACAAATACGACGGTGCACACTGTAGCCTGTATCATTTCATATTAAAGCGCGAATGAAACTATTAGCATGCGTGTCAGATCCGTGACTCGTTCAGCAGCGGCAGCTCTTAAAGTAATAGCAGCCAAATAACCTTATAACCCAGCTGCTGCGATGTCTGTTAATAAAAGAACAAAAGAAAAAAAGAGGAAATCAATAAATTTTGGAGCTTTAAGGATTCATCTATATTTAATTTAGAATTTAGTGTTTGATGACTTTATTCAGTTTCTGTATATTTCCCACTTGCTGAAGGGCACAGGTAAATATTACATGTATTATAATGGGTTTATTTGAAGATTGTTTTAAGTTCACTTAAATTAGAAGTTATTTTTTAAAGTCTAATAAATGTTCAAATTGATAGCTCTTAATTATACTGTAATGTTGAATGGCTAGTACTTTCAATATTACCTGCTGCAGAGCTGAAAGGACATTTCTGGTCTTCCCTCCACTTCAGACTTGGTGTGAACAACTTCCCAAACACAAGGGTTTTCTGACCCTGAAAGAGGCAAGAGTAGGGAGTTTAAGCAAGTTATGGACTGGATTTTAATTTTGTCAATTGGTCTTTTAAAACAGCTTTTCTATGATATATATTTTTTAAATTATGAGCTCTGATGTGATATGTTCAAGTGGTTCTTAAAATCCTCCATTTGAACACCATATTTCTCTTGGTCTGTCAACACTCTGACAGAAACCAAGCTCTTGTTTAATCCATGTCAAACTCATGTTCATCTCTTAGTTTACACAGGAAGGTCATGTTACACACACCTGCTGAATTTCCAGGTCGGACCTGAAGGGATGAAACAGGAATGAGCCAGCGAAATTTAAAAGGATCCAGATCCCCGGCCCGTGAAGAAGTCTAGTTGGATAAACACAAATGCCTGTTAGTTGTCAGTATAAAACTTATGAACAGCAACCAAAACAGCTGTTAATTTAATGTTACTTAAAAACACTATTAATCATGACCTCAAACCTATATGTAAATTCTGTTATTTATGCATGAAGTTTATCAAAAGAAAACAAATAATATATTTGTTTGTATATATAACAATATATAATATATTCACGCATGCCCTCTGTTCAAAGGCATTTACATTGTTACAAAAAAAATCTTTTAAACTTTCTATTCTTTCTCAAAGATCATGATTTCCACAAACAGACACTGATAATAAGAAGAAATGTTTCTTGAGTATCAAATTAGCATATCAGAATGATTTCTGAAGGATCATGTGACACTGAAGAATGGAGTAATGATGGTGAAAATGCAGCTTTGTGTCACAGGACAAAAAATTATGTTTTAAAATATATTAATATAGAAAACTTATTTTAAATTGTAATAATATTTTACAATATTGCTGTTTTTATCAAATAAATGAAGCCTTGGTGAGCACAAACAGACATCTTACAGACCCCAAAATTTTGGGCAGTAGTGTATATTTTGATTTCTAAATTGTTTTTTGTCTATTTTGTCAATGAATGGACCCATTTAATAATGTAATGTCTGTTCAGGTAATGTTATTAAATTAGGGGACTTCTTCCTGCAAATACTGATGTACATTAATAATTCAATTAATTATTTGGCATGGCCAACTGTCAACTGACAGACCTAAAAAAATACACCATGTGCTACATTCCACAACTCACCATTCTTTTCTTTAACTTGCTTTCCCGATACACCAAAATAAGTGCTCCCTTGAAGACTGGAGGAATAAAATCACTGACTTAGTGCACTGACTCTTTAATATTATACATATACTGCACAGCATAAACTGCAAGGTTTTTAAAGTTACAGTAAATCAGATCAGACTTACGGAAGAGGGTGAGTTCAGGGTCTTTTCTCATGCGGCCCAAAGAGGGCCGAGGGTTTTGCCAGAGTGCTGAACTGTGAATGATGAACTCTCCCATGGAGATCTCAGTAACCTGAAACACAACACACAGGCTTGATATTAAAATCATAAAGGGAAAATATACTGCATATAATACGATCCTTGGATGCTTTTAAAAGTAATTCCAGAATTGTATGCACCTCCTTCTCAGGGCTGCTCTGCTCTGCCACTAATTGGTCGAACACTGTGCCGTAGTCCTCGTAGATCTTCTGCATCTCATTTATGTGACTGGCCACCTTCTCCATAGCCTTTAATGCCTCTGCACCAGAAAAAAAGACAGAAAGGAGACCATTTATGTCAAATGACCCACTGAATTCATATTGAATCACTAATGGATTAAAGGCTGACTGAATTTAAAAGAAAGTCAAATGAGTAAAGGATGACAGAATTTTGGTTTTAGGTGGTCCCCCACCTGTGAGGTGGCTGTGCTCGTCGCTCTTGGGGTCAGTGAGAGACACCAGCTCCCTCAGCAGCAGCGGGTACTTCAGAACTCTCTGCACGGGTTTAATGAGGTACGACTCCAGGGTAGACGAGTGCTGTTTGGTGGGGTTCCTCGCCTCCAGGAACTCTTTGAACGCCCGGTCTGTTTTTGCTGCCATCAGACAAACCAAAGAATGATATAAACCAGGCTCATCTTCTTTCAGCTCAAAATGGCAGTTAAAATATGTCATGAGACATGTCAGATGAGGCTTATGTTTATGTTTTACCTCTTTCCAGAACTTTCTGCACCTTAATGTGATTGGCACAGAAGCCACTGTAAAGCTTGAAGTGATCTGCATAGTATAAGAACGATCCGCCCAGGGAGAAGAGGAGTTTCTGGATGTGAGATTGAAAGAGAAAGACTCAGAATGTGCCTCAAACACACATTTATAAATTTATAAATTTATTTTATAAATTTATAAAATAAATTTATTTATTTATTTATTTATTTATTTTAAACTTATTTCAGTTAGTTCAAAATTTCAAACATTTCAAAATTTCAAAACTTTTAGTTTAAGTTCTTAAATTTTTCAAATATTTCTATTTATATTTATATATTTCTATTTTATTTAGTTTTATTTATTATTACTTTATTTAAAAAAAAATTTTTTTTAATAGTTTTGGGTAACAATAACAAAAACTGAACACTGCTTTGATGAGGTACGTTTTTAACTAAAATTAAAAACTAAATTAAATTAAATTTATAAATAAATAAATTTAAAATAAATTTATTTATTTATTTTAAACTTATTTCAGTTAGTTCAAAATTTCAAACATTTCAAAATTTCAAAACTTTTAGTTTAAGTTCTTAAATTTTTCAAATATTTCTATTTCTATTTATATATTTCTATTTTATTTAGTTTTATTTATTATTACTTTAAAAAAAATGTTTTTAATAGTTTTGGGTAACAATAAAAAAAACTGAACACTGCTTTGATGAGGTACGTTTTTAACTAAAATTAAAAACTAAATTAAATTAAATTTATAAATAAATAAATTTAAAATAAATTTATTTATTTATTTTAAACTTATTTCAGTTAGTTCAAAATTTCAAACATTTCAAAATTTCAAAACTTTTAGTTTAAGTTCTTAAATTCTTCAAATATTTCTATTTCTATTTATATATTTCTATTTTATTTAGTTTTATTTATTATTACTTTATTTAAAAAAAATGTTTTTAATAGTTTTGGGTAACAATAACAAAAACTGAACACTGCTTTGACTCGACCCTTACCCATAATTCATTGTTTTTCATTTATAATAATGAAAAGTATTTCTGGAATATCTAATTCTGTTTTTTATTACAGGTGATCCAGACTAGGTATTGGATATACATTTATTCATTTTGCAGACGCTTTTACCCAAAGCAACTTATAATTGGGGAATACATCAAGCGATTCATCTTAATTATATTTAATGCATCAGAGGGTTAATCATACAAATCTATAAATTCACCACCATATTTTACCTTGAGTTTCTCTGGAGTGTCTAGTGCATGGTACTCCGGTGAGGAAGTTGTCCTCTCCTCTAGGGTTTGTAGGAAAACCCTCTGAAAGTCCAGCATCTCTGGCAGGCTGCCGAACAGAGACTCCATCTACAGGAAAAGGAAAACTACAATTATGGACATGTTGTGCAAAAATGAGCTCGAGTCTGACTCAGTTTAGTTAGACAATATGAACTCCAAAAGATATAATTTTACACCGCAAAACGTACCTCATCATGACTGAGGAAGGTTTCTCTTTGTAATGGCTTCAGATAGATCTCAAACAGAGATCCAAGGTCCTAAACAATGGGACACAATTGAAATGACAGTGTAAATATAATAAAGAAGGTATTATGCATTAATTAATGTCTCCATGCAAACAATGAACACATATTTTAAATACCACAGTTGTGGTTTTGTACCTTGACGTAAGATTTCTCCGTTTCCACCAGCTCTTGAATGACCATGCGCAAGCGATCTGTGACGGACATGTGACGAGGAGAGGATCTGGCAAGGGCATTTTCAGTGGAGTAAGGGTTCCTGTGGCCCTCCGGCACAAGAACGGAGCCTTCAGGCAACGTCTGGTAGAGATTACACACCGTCTCTGAATTCTACAAGGTAAATGAAAGCAGAAGATCAATGTCTTGTAGTTCTTCAATAGAGTGCTGCAGGGATGACACATTTTTGTATAGACCAACAGGTTCCCTCGACAAAAAGCCTACAGGATTTTTCCACCGCCTTTAGGATTGCAGAAAATAAGCTCAGTGACCAACAAAAGCTTATGATTCTTAAACATCTGTTTATCAAGATAATTAGTGCTGTCAAACGATTAATCGCGTACAAAATAAAAGTATTTGTTTACATATGTGTGTGTATTGTGTATATTTATGTATATATAAATACACACACATGCATGTTATATATTTAAGAAAAATATGTTACGTTTATATATTAAATATATTTATACATGATATAATTTATATGAATATAAATATATACATGTAAACACATTTAAATATTTTCAAAATATATGCTGTTTGTGTGTGTCTTTATATATACATAATAAATACACACAGTACACATATATTATGTAAACAAAAACTTTTATTTTGGATGCGATTAATTGTTTGACAGCACTAAAGATAATCTTTGCAAATGAACATAATATTTATCAAGGCTATAAACGAACTACAACACAGTTGCATGACTTAACGTCACTGTCATTTAGCTTCCCATAATTGTTTCTATCTTAATTTAAAATCTACAAGGTGGAAAGTTTCATTCACAAAACCCACCGACTTTATACCAAACCAAAAGTTCTTACTCATTTCCAGGTTTTTTAAGACTCAGCACTCTATTGTCATTTAAAGTAAAGTGACAAGAACAGTTTTTTTTCCAACTAAAATATAATTTCAGTCAGTTTTGAAGACAACTGCTACTGAAGAAAAAAAAAAACAAGTGCAGAAACAGCCAAGAAACTAATTTATTAGTGACACTGTCATTCATCAGTAATATTTTGGTTTGAAAAGAATAGAAAAATTCTAAACTCCTAAAAATTCCTAAAACTTAAAAATTCCTAAACTTAAAAATGAACAATCTTTCATTGTTTATACTGTTTAACCTTATCCTGCTCCGAACTCTCCTGAATTATTAAAATTATTATTTTCTTTATTATTTAAATGTTTTGAAGAATCTTCACACTGTTCTAACACAGACAAAAACACCATAAAAAGTTTTTCACTGAAAATCATTCAAACTGCACCTTACAAATCTCATTCTAAAAATGGCAAGATGTTACGTAAATGACATAAAATGACAAGCAACAAATCAAGTTATACTGAGTTATACTAACAATGCTAGCCCCGCCTCCACTCCAGGTTACATGTTTGTGACGGGAATCCGGGCAGGTTCAAACCAAGTTTTTGAGACTATCTTTGATACATCACATTTTAAGTAGAAAATGCTGTGCAGTGGCGTTGACTGATGAAGTAGCATATTGTTTGTCTTTAAGAATATTAAAAACACCGGATAGACAAGTAAATGTTAAAAAAAGTGATTTTCATCACAGGGGGTCTTTAAACAGTGTGTTTCAAACTTTACACATTGACTGAATCAAACTCTATTGGAATCAAAGGGATTTCAACGCATTGCCTATGCCTTATGAATGCTGCTCTCACCCACATTCACTCA
Source organism: Spinibarbus caldwelli (assembly GCA_039654775.1). Lineage (NCBI taxonomy): Eukaryota > Metazoa > Chordata > Actinopteri > Cypriniformes > Cyprinidae > Spinibarbus > Spinibarbus caldwelli. The sequence continues at coordinate 7,947,377 of CM077240.1, forward strand.
CTGAATGCTATATCAATGACCTGCTTCTTAATCAATACAATCCAGCGCTGCTGGATAAAACAACCGAACCATTAGAAACAGGCTCCCGTGGTGCCCGAGGGCAAGAAATGTTGACTCAAAGCTTGACTCAAAAATGCAAACGCTCTCCTAAAGGCTTTATCTCCAGAGCGCATGTGGTGCGCTTTCACCGGGCTGCATAAAAAGCAGCATCACCAGTGAAAATTCAAGCCATTTGTCATCGTAATCTATGCTGTCAGAGGGTAATAAAGTGCTGACAAACTGATAAATCCCTATGGGCAGCTCTGCGGAGCTGCTCTCAACACATAGAGGATGGAAAAAACCCTACTATAAAATCCATATGAAATTATCTTCTTTTTTTTTACTCAGTACAATCATAGTGTGTACAATCATAATGAAGTGCAATTGAGTGTTTGAAGGTCATAGATAAGTGTGCATTTCTGAACAAATCTATTTTGACACACAATGCACAATCAAGTAAGAACATTTCAGTGTCCACAGTAATTATAGACCACTAGAACACAACAGCATGAGATAAAGCGGCCCACAGACTCTGTGTGCATCCAGTAGTTATATAACCATAGAGGTAACACATTATTATAACTTGTAATAATTACTCCGCAATTTAGGAGGTGATTTGAAGGACAGTGATTCAGGGCACGTAATCTCTCAGAAAAAAATAAAAATAAAAATTAAATGAGGTAAGTGGAACTACTTTATTTCTTGCTGAAAATATAATTTTTAAGGATGACACTATTGTGTACAAAATGTATGAATTAAATGTTTAATTCCTTATAATTGTACACAAAATGTCTTGCACTTCAGATAGTACATCGTAAAAACAACACAAGTTTTAAATATGAAGTTAAATGTTTTAGTATTATATTATTATATATAGTATTATTATATATTTCTACCAGAAAGGATAAATAATATAAAAAGTAGCTTACATAATAATTATATACAATTTTATAAAACTGTTTGTTTATATATAATAAATAATAGGCTATATATTTTCTGTAAAATAGTTAACAAGCGCAGTGAAACTTAATCAATGTACAATGTTTAATCAATGTAAACAGGCGAATATTCCAGGAATAATACATTTTGTGCTAAATATTAAATATTTAGATAAGTGTTAAGTTCTTATGTAAAGTCCTATTAACAGGGATTAAAGTTCTTTGCAGGGTTCCCGCCTGTCTTTAATGTCTTAAATTCACTTTTCATCATTTTAAGGCCGTAAACAGGCTTACATTTCTCAAATAGTGTAATAAATGTCTTAATTTTAGTTTGAATAGGTCTTAAATTAAGGAAAGACGAGGTGTATTCAGGCTGCTGAGGGGGATGTGATCAGTGCTCTCATCATTCACAGTCGGGTTATTATCAGAAAACACGGAGCAGAACTTGAATTTCGGTGCGGGATTGCGACTGTTAATAATAATTCTACTCATTCCCGCAGGTTCAGACGGAATGTATCACATTTGCACGTGCTTTTGAGTCTCACTTGCGCACTCTCATTTTCTGTGTGCCCACAGATCGCGATAAGGAGAGTGACAGCTTTTAATTATTATTAAGAGAGTTTGCCAATGTGATATTGATTTAATACAACAGATCAATAAACAATGCTACATGATTTTGCTCTATATCATCAACAAAAATAGTTCCAAATAAAGTAACAGCTGAGCTGCTGCACATCTCTAAAAGCAAACACAGCGGTGAATCATATCAGATTCATGAATGAAAGTGTATTTTGACTCACTAGAATGAATCTAGTGAGTCAGTGATTCATGATTACCCATTCATAAAGACAGTCACTTGCTTCATTCCTGAATGAATCAGCCGTTCGAACGAATCGATTGAATGAATGATTCAGTGATAAAATCAGTGACTTACCACCTGCTGGCGGTTTCAGTTGAGGGGCTACTGTATAATTTCAGTTATTTAAATCATTTAATAGTTCTGTATTCAAAATTGTATATTTAAAACATTAATCTCCACATGAATCTATTAATTGAATTGCACTCATGCCACCTCTGAGCCTCATTAAACGTCTGAAAATGTACCTACAAGCCACTTTTGTGTTCTTCTGTGCCACCTCTGTAGTACAAATTATTTTTTTATTAATAATAAATTCATATAATTGGTAACTCATTTGTCTTATTCTACTTCTTATTATATTTTTTTTAATAGAAAATTTAAAAAGCTTATAAACATAATTTTTTGAATTTGACATGAAAATTATGCCATTGCAAAAAAGAAAATGCCCCTGTAAGTCACTTTAAGGAGTCAAATGTCACCTTGTGTTAGGAAGGCTAATTTTTGATCAGAATTTTTGATTATTGATCAGAAGGTGCTCCTAATTAAATTAGGAGGACAAAGCTCCTAAAAAGAAAAGTAAGCATAGAGCCATGTGTAACATATTAGATCCATGCATGAGGTCTTAAAGAGACAGCAGCCTAAAAAAACCTGCTGCTGTCTTTCATTATACAGTGAAGACTATCCAGTGTTATTTTACAATTGAACAGATTATAGTTAGACCTAACTGAAAAAATTTAAGTACTGATAATTTAATTTGTATCTTGTTATTATTTTTGTTTGTGCTATTGATTGTCATTAATTTATTTGTTCTTATTTTATTATTTACTAAATTATTCAAAGACATACTTGTCTTTTTTAGTTAAAATAAATTCAATTCTGAGTGCAGGTGATTCTTGGGTGGGGAGGGGACGTGGTCCATGGGAAATAGTCCTGCCACCACAGCTGGAAGAAATCCTAGAGGAAACACTGCTTACATTTAATAAAATTAGAAAAATGCATTTACAAAGGTAAAAAGAAAAAGCCCACGTAAATCACTTTGAGTCAAATGTCACCTCGTATTAAAAAGGCTAATTTTTGATCAGAATTTTTTATTATTGATTAGAAGGTGCTCCTAAATTTTTTAAATTAGGAGGAAAAGCGCTCCTAATTACAAGAAGAAAAACACAGCTCATAAACTGGGTGTATGACAGGTATGGCTGTGGAATCGGGTTTGGCCGAGAAAAAATTTTCAGTAAAAAGATTTTTTTTTTTTTTTTTTGCTTTAAGCCCTGTATTAAACAAGTTATTAACAAGAAGATCATATGCATTCATATGATATGAATGTATATGAAATTCAATTTAAATCCAAATTTCTGTCATTGGTCAGTAAAACTGAAAATGTACAATTAACTCTGCCAGAAAGGATAAATAATATAAAAAGTAGTTTATATAATATATAAAATTTTACTTCATCTGCTTTATCTCATCAAATTTGTCAAAAATAGTAAACAAGCACAGTGAAACATCCCCCCCCCCCTCAATGTACAACCTAAATGGGCAAATTATTGTTATTAAATATTACTATAAAAAATTTAGACAAGTTATTTTTTTTAAGTTTTATAAAATGAACATTATATAATGCATAACATTTAAATCGGATTATGATTATATCTGATGAAATTATATTTCTGATTATATACATCTGATGAAATATGATATATGATGAAAATATATTAATCAAATTTTCAAAGATCTGTCATTGGTCGGTAAAGAGGATAGTCCTGCCCTAACTGCAAGCAATCTACAAATGGCAACAAAAATGTTACCATAAATACATGTAAACAATCACTATATAACCACAAAAAACAAAGCCTGAGAAAAGATGTCAGTACCACTGAGATGCACTCACAGCTCCCACACGCGCTCACGTCATCCAGCAGTCCCACCAACATCTCTTTGAGGGTCTGACGGAGCGAAAACAGCGGGAAGAGTGCACAGAATTCCTCTTCACCTTCTCTTGCACTGTTCTGTCCCACCACTCGACACATGACCTCTGACCTCTCCTCTATACAAGTACTACACTACAGACACTGAAACACTCTTGTCTACTGCAGGTACATGCTAATCTCTCTCTCTCTCTCCAGTGTCTGTAAGCCTGGATTAAGTCTAAATGAACACATGCTGAACTGTTACTGACCTCCCATAAAGCAGCAGTGAAAGCCAATCACACAATCTGTTCACTGAGATGCCATCCTGCAGAAAACTTTTTTTTAATTAACAAATAGCAAACACCAAAGAGAGAAAACTCAATCAACATTTCACCACAAGAGCTGTGTGATATAGTTAAAATATAAATTGAGATTTTATAAGCTTTTTAAAATATGTTATATTCTTATGTTTTCAGTATATTTGCCCTGAAAGCCCTACAATGGTGATTGCTTCAAATGGATGAAATATACTTTTGACCAAACAACCAAACTAGACTGAAAATGTTTAAAGGGTTACTCCACCCCAAAAATGAAAATTCTGTCATTAATTACTCACCCTCCTGTCGTTCCAAACCCGTAAGAACTTCATTCATCTTCGGAACACAAATTAAGTTATTTTTGATGAAATCGGAGAGTTATCTGACCCTCCATAGACAGAAACACAACTGAAATGTTTCCAGGTCCAGAAACGTAGTAAATACATCGGTAAAACTGTGTTCCGAAGATGAATGAAGGTCTTACGGGTTTGGAACGACATGAGGGCGAGTAATTAATGACAGAATTTTCATTTTGGGGTGAACTAACCCTTTAATGCAAGACATGTTTCCATAGTGTTTAAATGATATTTGTAAATATTATGTTAAATCAAATTTCATTTGTATGCCTCAAAAGAACTATGCATGGTAATAAAACACTACAGCAAAACACTACAGTTAAAAAGCTTGGGGTCGGTAAGATTTTTATGTTTCTTAAAAAAAAAAATCTCTTATGCTTACCAAAGCTGTATTTATTTGATCCGAAATACAGCAATAACTGTAATATTGTTAATTTGTTTTTGTTTGTTTTTTTCAATTTAAAATAACTATTATTTTAAGTTATTCCTAAAGAAAATGCTGAATTTTCAGCATCATTACTTCAGTTTTCAGTGTCACATGATCCTTCAGAAATAATTCTAATATGCTGATTTATTGATCAAGAAACATTTATTCTTATCAGTGATGAAAACTTTATTTTTTTTTAATTTTTTAAAAATAGAATGTAGTAATCATATGAAAGTTTTACTGTCACTTGTGATCAATTTAATACATCCTTGGTAATTAAAAGTATTCATTAAAAAAAAAAAAAAAAAAAAACTTTACCACAAACAAAAATATGTGTAAACTTGAAAATGATACTGCCTAGCCACACATGCCATGCATTTTAAACCTGCCAAAGCAATTAAAGTTAAATATTATTGTTTGCAGTAAGACTGTGGAATTCTGTTGAGCATGACCTCACAACATCCAGCGTAATCCTGATCACACCAGCCAGTCTCTCAACACAAGCAGCTCACACCTCCTAAATCTCTGACAGCACAGCCGCTCATTCCCTCGGCTTACCTTTCCGCCCCGCTCGGCCTTATCGTTCAGCTCCTCCAAAGCAGGCGCCACGGACCCCTCGGGAAATTCCTGCTCCTGAGCTGGAGCTGAGGGAGAGAAAGAGGTTGAAAAGATGTTATTGAAAGTGTGGGCTGATCACTAAAGTAAGACGTGTTAAGTCATGGTGATAGAGAGTGAAGTAAACACACTCGAGGCTCATTAGCTCTCTCTCCAGAAATGGCTCACCATAGGCCGACCCGTGCAAGCATTTGACCTTTGTTAACCGCCATCGATCTGATCTCACTAACTCTGCATGTAAGTCCACTTCAGCAGGCCTCCTGTCTCTGATTCTGCAAAGCTTGGCATTGCATCAAATGGGAAAACCTAATATGTACTAGGTTTACACTTACAGTTAGAATAATGTTGCAAACCCCTCTACAGGATACACCGTCCTGTAGGGAATAACAGTGTTGTTGTCTGCAAAGGGCCCTGTGGTATAATAGTTTATGTCTGGGCATTTTGACAGCGTCATGCTGTGAAACAAGCTGTCCATCGTTTGGTTCTCATCATAAAAACAGCGGGAGTCATTTCATTGTTTGCAATATGTTTAAAGAGCCAGGGGCCGCCTGTAGTCACGGCCCTCTGTAACCCTGCAGGCAGTTTCTTCACTACTGCCCATTCAAACTGATGGGTAGTATGAATGCTATTTACAAAATAAAATAAAATTGATTTCTTTAGTTTAAGTTGATTACTGTTGGTTAATGTTTACTGATGTCTACTGTAGGTAAAAATGTGCTAAAACATTATTTAAAAAAATATAAACGGTAACTTTCATGTAATGTTTTTTTTGTTTTTGTTTTTGTATGTTTGTTTGTTTGTTTGTTTTTCATAAAAAGGGCACTGTATGAGCCAGGACCACTGGTGCCCCTTCAAAAAATTGCCACATGACACCCCTGGAAATAGCATGCAGATATATATACCCAAACCACCAATAAGAGACAACACAAAGTTTGTTGCCCTCTGCAGGGCATGTAGGGTTAATGCAGAAAAAGCAGAGCACATCCAATTTTATGTGCAAAGATATTATGGTAAAATATAATACTATTCAAAAGTTTGGGGTCAGTAAGATTTATTTATTTGTTTGAATGTTTGTTTGTTTTTAAGAAATTAATACTTTTTTCAGTATGAATGCATTAAATTGCTCAAAAGTTACAGTAAAGACTTTTACATTGTTGCAAACATTTCTATTTCAAATAAATGCTTGAAGTTTCAATTGGTCGAAGAATCCTGAAAATAATGTATCAAGGTTTCCACATAAATATTAAGCACCTCGACTGTTTTCAACACTGATGATAATAAGAAATGTTACTTGAGAACCAAATTGGCTTATTAGAATGATTTCTGAAGGATTGTGCGACACTGAAGACTGGAGTAATGGCTGCTGAAAATTCATCACTGGTATATATTTCATTTTAAAATATATCAAAATAGAAAACAGCTATTTTAAATTGTAATAATATTTCACAGTAATACTGTTTTTACCTTATTATTAATCAAATAAATGCAGCCCTGATGACACTTCTTTCAAAAACATTAAAAAAATCTTTAAAAAATAATTAATGCTAATTTTTAATATTAAGCTTTAATTTTTAAAATAATTTTTCATTTTAAATTCAAAATTTTTTATTTTTTTTTTTAAGTTAAAAAATCTTGTCTGACCCCAAACTTTTGAATGGTTGTGTTTATAGTAGAGCATTATAAACACTTTTTATGCTTCTACCTGTGGTCCACTGCTCCAGGTGAATGATGTTGGCCCGAGGAGGTTGGGGTTGATCAGGTTCACTGGGGTCACAGTCTGGCCAGACAGAGCTCTGGTCATCTGTGCTGTTATCCTCGCGTCTGAGGACAAGATGGAGTTCTTGTTGGTTGAAGAAGCTCTGCATGAGGCCGAGGTCGAGAGAGGCAACACTCATGCCATTTAGAGTCAAGATCTCATCTCCAGCTTTCAGACCTACAAAAACAATACACATTATACAAATAAATCACAACACGCTCAATCAATCATAACAACATTTCAAATCGAAGCATAAGAAATATTGAAATGTTACCTTCAATAGACGCCAGGCCTTCAGGATTCACCTCACTCACATACACATGACTTCTCCTGGCAGCATCCACATGGCCTGTGACCGCAAAACCTGCAGAGAGCCGTAAAATTAAATCAATCATTGCCAGAATTCTTTCAACATATTGACAAATTTTAAGAAAAATTCTGTCAAAATTGACTTTTTATTATTTCTGTGGAACACAAAAGCAGATATTCAGCTGGATGCCCAAGCTGCACTTTTCCACACAACGAATCATCTTAGCACTTACAACTCAATTGTACTTTTTTGAAAGGGATAGTTCACCCAAAAAGGAAAATTCTGTCATTAATCACAACCCATGTGTTAAAATAATCCATGTGACATCAGTGGTTCAACTGTAATTTTACGAAGCTACGAGAATACTTTTTGTGCGCAAAGAAAACAAAAATAACGACTTTATTCAACACTTGGTCTCCTCCGCATCACCCTATAGCGCCATTTTGGAGAGTATCACAATGTATGCGCATGCTTTGATCTGAACGTAATCAATGAATGCTGTTCTGTGTCAGCAGCACCACGCAGAAACGTTGTTTACATTTTGATCTGAACGAAAACAACGTTTCCACGTGGTGCTGCTGACACAGAACAGCATACGTTGATTACGTTCAGATCAAAGCATGCGCATACGTCTTGATATGGTGCCAGGGTGATGAATTGTTGAATAAAGTCATTATTTTTGTTTTCTTTGCACACAAAAAAGTATTCTCGTAGCTTCGTAAAATTACGGTTGAACCACTGATGTCACATGGATTATTTTAATGATGTCCTTGCTACGTTTCTGGACCTTGATCATGTAAGGATCCTTGCTGTCTATGGAGGGTCTGAGAGCTCTCGGAATTCAACAAAAATATCTTAATTTCTGTTCCGAAGATGAACAAAGGTCTTACGGGTTTGGAACGACATGAGGATGAGTAATTAATGACAGAATTTTCATTTTTGGGTTAACTAACCCTTTAAGTACACTTAAGTGTCCTTTTTTCATTTATATTACATGAAAATATGGTTTCTAACAATATACTATATATATATATATATATATATATATATATACACTGTATGAAATAGAGAAGCTCGCATATTCTGTGCAACTTTGTTGTTACTCTGAAAAACAATCAGGTTCAGTTTCTGAACAATACAAGAGTGAGGAAATTATGTAAATGATGAGAGTGAATAAATATTCACTTGTCAATAAACTATTTCTTTTCTTGCTGATCCTGCTGTACAGTAACTCACCAAAGTCTACGGTTGTGTCCGGTCGTGACATGTTTATGGTCAACACATTGACAGGCCAAACTTCCAGTTCATCAAAAACCTGTTAAACAAGAGCAGAGAATCATTGTTGCTGTATGATAAAGCAAGGTTTTGTGAAATAAGTGTGTATAACAGGAAAAAAACAGCTTAGACTGGTTTTGACATGCTTAAAATCCAATCCAACTAGTTTTAAATGAGTAATGTTAGATGGTTATTATATAGGCAATACTGATCTAAATAGAGTTTAGTGTGAACAATCGGCATTATAAAGTGTGTTTTCGTCTCACCAGGGTCTTTATGAGGTCTGTGGGCGCTGGAGTGCTTCTCTCCACATCTTGTCCCAAATGTCTTCTCATGTGCAGGCAGTGCAGAGCTGGGTCAAGCTGCTTCATCTACAAAAAACAATGATATCCACTATTACATTCATATAAAAATCAATACGGTGTACAGAATGTGTAATGAGTTACTGAATGATCTTAAAGCAAATGCATCCTGTGACAACCTCAAGCTGTTGTGCACTCTTTCTGTCATTTCATGAGGTCTGAACCAGCCTCAAGAGACCACAAAGGACAGAAAATGCAAATGCATGAACTTTAGTTGTTGATATGTTTCTGGTTATTGCCAATTCAGGTCAGTAGGTCTGTGAGAAGTGACTGCTGAATTACCTTGCAGGCCAGTAGGAGAACATCAGCAACCAGAGAGTCCTGTTTGACTGGCACAATGATGACCTGAGTGTCCGGCATGAGCACATACACCCGGCTTTCCAGACTGCAGTCCCACGGGTTACCTTCAGGTGACACTGTTACATGCAATTTGACAAAGCCGTCCAGCTTCTGCAGACAACAGGCAAGAACAGAAATGAAGAAAAAGACCAAAAATTAGAGTACAGTTCAAGTAGGCTACAATTCAGTATCTTACTCAGCATGAAATATGACATTGATCATTGACTTTATATAATATTAGTTGCTTTATATAACTTAGCATATTATTTAGCACTGTAAATAGTAAAATAAAGTCTCTGTGCATTCATTGTGTACATTGTGTTTTTTTTCTGCTACATGTACACAAAAGTGTTATTTTAAACGTTTTTTTTTTTTTTTTTTGCTACTAGCATAGATATAACCAGCAACTATATGAAATGATACATTTAAACTGCAGTGTGTTGCAAAATGAACGCTTGAAAAATAAACAATGCTGTCAATCTTATTTTCAACTCTATTCAGTTTCTACATCTACATGCAATGCAATTAATACAAATCTTCAATACATACTAATAATACATACTTCAAATCTTAAAGGTATATTTTTAAAACTACTTGAAAATAGTATATTCATGAATTACGTGTACTTAAGAGATTAGGAGATTACTTTCATGACTAACACACTTAAGTACACTTTTAAAATGTACAATTTGTAATAATGTCAAACTGAATGTTTTACTGTACATTTTAATCATGTTTTACTGATTTTTTGTCACATTTTAAAGTACAGTTATTTTGATGTGTTGACTAACATACTAAAGCGCGTTTATAGTACTTCATGCTGGAACATAGCATTTAATTTTTCAGCTGCCTTTTTAGCAAACAAAATGTGAGGAAAAATCCACTCAGTCTTTCCTCTGCTCTTATTCTGAGCCAGCATGCTGGGTCAAAGCCAGGTGCCAGCAACACTAATATGGATCTTTAGCACGCTCCTTATTCTGTGAGAGGGAGAAAGGGGGGTCATGTCCCTTTTCACTGACTCAACTCACATAGCTGTCACAACAACCTCCTGATCTGTTGACATTATGCAGCGCAAACAGAACAGGGGGTGGAGAATGGCCAGAATGGGGGAGGTTCGTTCAGTGCAATTCTATTGTCCTTCAGCTGCATCCTCAATATGGGGATTTGACATTGCAAGAGCTGCTTGAACAATATAAGATGTCTTAACTGACTTTAGTAAGCTATTTTTAAACTGTAGCTTGCTAAGGACAATCTACTGATAAATTTATAAGAGTCAAGCTACTTTTTTTAAAACAGCAGTTATTTAAAAAGCAGCTGATTTAAGATGACAGATATGTATGCAATGATACAATTAATTATTGCCATTTGTTTCTGGTTAAAAAAAAAGGATTTTAAATAGACATAAATATTAAGAACAAAAAAATATGAATTGACAAAATATTAATACATGATGGTTTTAATTTCACATTATTATAATGTCCACTTTTTAAAAAGTGTATTTAAAGGGTTACTCCACCCCAAAATGAAAATTTTGTCATTAATCGCTTACCCCCATGTCATGCCCAACCCATAAAAGCTTTGTTCGTCTTTGGAACACAATTTAAGATATTTTGGATGAAAACCAGGAGGCTTGTGACTGTCCCATTGACTGCCAAGTAAATAACACTGTCAAGGCCCAGAAAAATATGAAAGACATCGTCAAAATAGTCCATCTGCCATCAGTGGTTCAACCGTAATTTTACGAAGGTACGAGAATAATTTTTGAACGCAAAGAAAACAATCCACACAGATACATTTTCTACGTTTGTTTACGCTTTGATTTGAACGAAAACAGCGTATCCGTGTGGTGCGGCTGACACAGAACAGCGTACGCAGTTTGCGTGCAGTGGATACTCTCCAAAATCGCAAATCGACAAAGTGTTGAATAAAGTCGTTATTTTTGTTTTCTTTGCGTACAAAAAGTATTCTCGTAGCTTCGTAAAATTACGGTTGAACCACGGATGGCAGATGGACTATTTTGACGATGTCTTTCACACTTTTCTGGTCCTTGACAGTGGTAATTACTTGGCAGTCAATGGGACAGTCACAAGCCTCCTGGTTTTCATCCAAAATATCTTAAATTGTGTTCTGAAGACGAACAAAGCTTTTACGGGTTTGGAACGACATGGGGGTAAGTGATTAATGACAAAATTTTCATTTTGGGGTGGAGTAACCCTTTAAGTGTGTTAAAAAATAGTCTTAAAACTTTAAATAAAAAGTATACTTGAAAGTATACTTTTTATTTAATTGCTTCATATTATCTGCAAGTACAGTTTTCAATAATACTTTTTGGATTTGAAGTGCTCACAATACAATTAAGTTCACTTCTTTTTCAAAAGAGCTAACACGGAAGAGGACGTGATGTTAGTGCTGTCAAACGATTAATCGCATCCAAAATAAAAGTTTTTGTTTACATAATATATGTTTATGTACTGTGCATATTTATTACGTATATATAAAAGCACACACATACAGTATATATAATAAATATACATTATACATAATAAATATACACAGTACACACACATATATTATGTGAGCAAAAACCTTTATTCTGGATACGATTAATCGCGATTAATCGTTTGACAGCACTACTTGTTACATTATGATGTGTAGTCATTTTAGAGTGGTGTAATTACCTCTGAGCTGCTTTGCGTGGATGGATGACCAAATGATCCAGAGGAATATCCTTCAAATATCTGCATCACAAACACACATAAAGAAACATTAAATGCGCATCGTAAGAAATGCAGAGCAGCATCCAGGCTCAACAAAAGCTATCTAAAATCTATGTGCCTTAATTAGAAACCATCGATCTCAGGCACCAGCTTTGATACTATTCTGATTGTAGATCATAGCAGAAATAACCCTGAGGTTTGCTAGGAAATAATGAGAGGTCTGGAAGATGCTAAAATTATAGGTCTGTAAAAGCAGACAGATGGATCAGCCCTAATCAGACACGGCCTCCCCTCACCCAAGACACCCGTGTGCTCAACGTCCTCCTGCTAACACATGAACACATACTAATTATATGGATGTAGTCTATACAAACAGACAAGGGTATGTCGTGTCCTCTACAATTAACTGAAAAGGCAAAACCCAAAATACCAAAAACTGACATAAGCTTTGTTCCTGCAGTGAGGTGGACTCCTTGCTGTAGACAGACAGCTAGCTAAAGCATCCTATCTTACAGTGAATTAAACCTCACAACTGACAGAATTTAAACATTCTTTATGAGCAACAATGCAGTTACCATTACTAACAATGCTACTCATGTGAACCGCACAAAAAACTCGACTTATGGTTACAATAGAATATGATGTTATCATGTTGCTAAGCTAACAATACAACAACCCCTGTTGAAAAAGAAACAGCTAAAACCAGCATAAGCTGGTTTTCAAGCCTGGTCATTCATAGCTGGTTTTAGAGGGGTTTTAACCACTTATTTATCTGGTCAGGCTGGAACCAACCAGCTAAAAGCAAGCTTGGATAGGCTGGGAGACCAGCTAAAACCAGCTTCTTCCATCTTAAACCAGCTAAGACCAGCCAACCATCTTAGGCTGGTTTTGCTGTTTTGTTTGGTGTTTTTCAGCAGCGAAAAGCCATTACACAAATATTGAGAAAACCATTCATTTTAATTAGATGAACCTATTATTTTAGCAATACCTTTTAGTAATGAATGCAATAAACTGGAATTTCACTATTGGTTGGTCGACTCAGCACTACACCACGGAAACCAAGCAACCAACAAAGTTACTTACAGTCAGTAGAATGTATGTTGGGGACCATCAAAATAAAATGTTAGCAGATATTAAACAGTTTACTAATTCGCTAATGACTAGTCATGTAGTTGCAAAGTGGACTATTCTCAGTGTCGGGAAGGTTACTTTGGAAATGTAATAGGTTACAGATTACAAGTCTGTCACGCCCCTGGACTGTTTTGTTGTAGTTTTTGCTCCCCATGTGTTCCTTGTGACCCAGTTTCTCCCCTGTCTGATTGTATTAATTTGCTCCAGGTGTGTCTCCTTAGTTCTTTGATTGTCCCGTCTTTAAAAGCCCCAGTCCTTTCAGTTAGTGTTGGTCGGTCTTTGAATGTCTTCTTGTGTTCCATGTTCCCTAGATGAATGTCTTCTCGTGTTCTATGTTCCCTATATGGATTAAAGACTCCCAGTTTGTGAATTCTCCGTGTCTCCTCGTTCCTGGCTCCAGCGTTCGTGACAGAAAGACCGACCCAAACAGTTACCTCCGTGTCCTCCCTCCGTTTTGTTTTCCGTTTTCAATCAGTGTTTTTGTTTCCGTTGTGTTGCCCCATGGATCCCTACGTCCGGCCCGAATTCCTCCTCCTCCTGCTGGAGCAAGAGGACCGATCTCTCGAGGACCATACACGACTTTTCCTGATGTTAGCTAACGCCACCAGCTACCCGGACGGCGCGCTCTGCACATTCTATAATGCAAGCTTGAACACCGCGTGCAGAGCGCTGTCGTCCGAGGATGGTCCTCGAGAGGATTTTGCCGCCTTCGTGGAGTGGACACTGGCGAGGCACGGATCCCCGTTCACCGTCTGTGCCGAGGGGGATCTCGCCAGTGCCACTCCTGACCCAGAGCCCAGCCCACCAACTCCCCGCAGTGCGGAGCACCAGCCCGAGCCCACCGATGACGGAGAGCCATTTCCCGCTACGATCCACGAGCCAGCGCCAAGCCGAGCGACTGAGCGGAAGATCGTCCCGGAAGTTGAGCCCAACACGTCAGATCAGGTGCGAGAGCTGATCATGTGGGAGCCAGCCGTGGACGGTGTGAGCGCGGAGTGGAGCTCCGCCCCCTGCACCGCGGCTGAGGGTGAGCTGATGATACATCTGGGGCTGCTAAACTTTGAAGGGGATCTGTTAGACTGGGAACATGATCTGGAGGTCGACGCGTCCCCTATCCTCTCTCCGTCTCCGCTGGTTCCAGCCAGCTCCGCTCCTCCCGAGCGCCCCCCTGTGCCCGCTTCCCGAAAGCGTCCTCCAGAACCCGCGCCTCCAGAGCGCCCCACAGTGTCGGCTCCCATTCCTGAGTTAACCCCTGGAAGCCCGGAGGATCTCAAATGCCCACCCTCCCACCCGCTCCTGCCTCCTCCACCGCTGTCGTCTGGCAGCCCCTCTGCTCGCCCTCAGCCCTCCATCAATGCGGTGCGAGCTCCGCGGGTCTGCCATCCTCCATCGCCGTGGCTGGAGAATCCCTCACCTCCACCTCCAGCCTCCGAGGCCCAGACTCCACCTCGGCCCGTAGACCCAGCGGCTCCACCTCGGCTCCTAGCTCCCTCGCCTCCACCGTCATCCATCGATCCACCAGCTCCACCAGGCTCCCTCGTCCCTCCGGCTCCGCCTTGGTCGGGCGTCGACCCGCCATCGCCTCGGGACTCCTCTCCTCTGGCTGCGCCTCGTCACTCCATCCCACCGGCTCCGTTGGGCTCCTTCCTCCCTCCAGCTCCACCTTGGTCCTCAGTCGCTCTGGCTCCGCCGCGGATCTCCGGAGCTCCGCCTCTGCCTCGGTCGCCAGAGCTCTCGGCTCCACCCTGGCCCCCCGGATCCTCGGCGTCACCCTGGCTCGTCGGCTCTCCGTCTCCACCTCGGGCTCCTCCTCCACCTGCTCCGCCTCCGTTGGTCGGCCCCCTGGAGTCGGCGGCCATTCCTCCTCCATGGCTCCTCCCTCCGTCGGCTCCACCATGGGCCATCATCATGGCTGTGGCCTGGGTCCTGCCAGGCTCCTCCTGCTCCGAGTCCCTCCTGTCTCCTCCCTGGCTCCTCCCTCCTTCGTCACCTCCCTGGTCTCTGTCTGCCGGCCCCCTCCCGGTTGTCCGTCCTCCTCCTGAGCCGCCGCCATTGTTCCCACCCGTTCCCCCCCCCCTCTGTTGTTCCACGGTGCGAGGACGCACCTTCCGGGAGGGGGGAGTAATGTCACGCCCCTGGACTGTTTTGTTGTAGTTTTTGCTCCCCATGTGTTCCTTGTGACCCAGTTTCTCCCCTGTCTGATTGTATTAATTTGCTCCAGGTGTGTCTCCTTAGTTCTTTGATTGTCCCGTCTTTAAAAGCCCCAGTCCTTTCAGTTAGTGTTGGTCGGTCTTTGAATGTCTTCTTGTGTTCCATGTTCCCTAGATGAATGTCTTCTCGTGTTCTATGTTCCCTATATGGATTAAAGACTCCCAGTTTGTGAATTCTCCGTGTCTCCTCGTTCCTGGCTCCAGCGTTCGTGACAAAGTCACCCTATTTAAAATGTAATAAGTAATGCAACTATTTCAATTGCTTTATTAAAGTAATGTAACTGATTACATTTGATTACTTTTCTAAATTTCTAATGAATGTTTTCAACTGATAATCATTTTCAACACTGATTACTTTAAGACTTTCAGAATCCTTCATCATTTGAATTAAGATTATAATAATTTATTTTTAAAGCACGGCCTCCACAAAACCAGACTTTAGCACCTCTTTTTACTTTGAGATCATTCTGAGGTTATTTACAGATTTAAAACCATAGCAAGAAATAGTTTAATAGCTATGATACTGTTTTTGAAATCAAATCTTTGCATAGCTATGACTGGAAACACAGGCATCTAACAGTTAATCTTAAAAAAATAATAATAAAACATATACATAAACCCAATTAGCAAATAAAACAGTTATCATATAAACGTGTCCTATTCTGTGTCCTAAACTCCTGAAACATTGGTGTCTCATATTTTAGAGCAGTCATTAAAATTTGGAAAAGAAATCAATTAAATTTAAATTTGGGTGTGGGTGAAAATGTACAGATGTAACCCCTTTTGTAATCATTAACATTGTCCTAAGTAACTCTAATTACACATTGATTACAGTTACATTTATTTTGCAATTAAATTATGTAATTCCGTTACATGTAACTATATACTCCCCAACACCGACTATTTTTTAGGAAAAGAGCTGAGGTTGTAAAAAAGTACAGAGGTACACATCAACAGAACAGTAGCAACACCACAACTGAGCGGTTTATCTGGGGACGGCAACTCTAACTTGACTCTGACTAAGGCATCGAAGCCCACTCTGGAAACAATCACACTGCCCCCCGTAACCCTGATGAATCACACAGTACATCAGACTCTACATCTGTGCAGTAGAAGATGTCGCTCCTCTCAGACTGCTTCCAGCTTGCAGCAATTGACCATATGCAGCTCATGGTAATTCCCGTCTTTGGAATCATGCACTATTAGGGGCTGTTTTGACCAGATTTGGTCCATTTATGGATGGATGATTACGAGGCTGGAACCGCTGAACGATTGGCTCCAAACTCACGTGAGGTCGTCTACATAATCATACATGTGGATTTAGAGCTCATGCTCTGTGTTAAGACAAAAGCCCTTCCGAGAAGGATTGCTGATCTGGGCTTAATTACAAGAACTGACCCAGAAACAGCATTTCTAAAACAGCCCCCGAACACTTTGACGAGAGAAACTAACAAGAGTGCTGTGTGTTTTCCTGCCATCTGACCTCCAGAGAAAGCTTTGATGAGTGAGTCAGTGGTTGTTTGTTTTATCCGGCGAGTGTGACGGTGTTTCCCACCCTGACACCTGTGGACAGCATTAACACACTACTGAGACTAAATGAGTAAAACAGGCCTGTGTCTTAAATGACTATTCAGTACTGCAGTCATAAACACTGGCCGGTGAACCTCAGAGTAAGACTCCTAATCCGAAATCACAGCTCTTTTAGTATGTACTCATTCATGTCAATTAGGATTAACACTAATTAAAGGAAAACTGCTCCTTTTATTTTTATTTTCCCTAAGTATATTCTTTATTGCTAGGGTTTGGCAGGTCACAAAATATATAACTGTCTAGCCAAAGAATTTCAATGATTTTTCAGTTGTTACTGATTACTGGATAAATTAATTAAATAACAATTTTATTTAGGTTGCACTCACAAAGATTATATAGCTATAGAAATTTACATGACTTTGCATAACATTTTAAGATTCTATAACATACTGCATACTTTTCTATAACATTATCAAATATGATTGAAGTACATAGTATTCTTTTATGACGATACAGGCTGTTGATTTTCCTTCAGTTGATACTTGACTTAATTTGTAATAATAAATAAATTTCGAATATTATTATACATAGCATTTGGCAATTATTGTTAAAATGCAATTCCCGTGTTTGAATGATCAATGTGACTGATAACGGTCAAAGATAAATAAACTGATCTGGCAATAATTGGGTGATTGGCTAAAATTACCCTAATTTTTCTCTATGCAATCTGGTTAAAGACCTTTCTGTAATATTTCTGAAATTGGACTCTGTGCTCCTGTTTAGACAGCATGTTTATTGATGTGACCATTGTGACCTGTGTACCATTTTTTTCCTATTTCAAAACAGTATTGTTTAGTGTTATACAATATTAAAGTTCTGAAAGTGGAAGGAATCACATTATAGCACCTGTGATACTCCCCTTTAGATTAGATCTATACAGTTTACAAATTAGTTTGTCTTTGTAGTTGTGGCATAAGCGCACATCATTCTCTAATTCTTACCTGGGACAGGGACTGTCTCTTTTCCCGGTTGCGTTTGGTCAGACTGTCTAATCCCTTCTGTGAAGAAAAGAGTAGTCCTCGTTTGTTCCGCATACCTCGAGGATGAGAGCGAGATCGTCTCTTCAGGGTGGCCTCATCACGAGTACATATCTGCACAAACACAAGCTCATTTAAAGTATTTTTCATCTTAATGCTGCATCATCAATATTTAATATTTGTGGTGTGTCTCAAAGGTAGATTGTTTTAATGAGGTCCTTTTTTGGTATCTTTCAAAATTCCCTCATGGCATGTGACAGATCCTCACCAGCGCATGAAAGGATGAGACAGAAAAAATTCCCAGACGACCTAGCGCCATTTTAGATGGGCGTCCAGCAGTGGCTAGCAGGCTTTTTGGATTGGGCAGCTCTGTGCCCTGCAGGCTAGCCAGGTAACAGCGCATGCGGAAAAGCTCTAAGTTAAATTTTTCCAGATTCTGTTCCCATTGCAGGATCTGTAGGTCAGAGATGAAGAAGAGAGAGAAATGCATTAATAGACATAAATATTAGTTACAACAACCCGAAACATTGGCAGTGACTTGTGTATGGGTAAGAACCCACACCCATCAAATTTTCTTTTGAAAACCTAAAAATTTAGATGAAATGTAGACAATGCGAATCAGAAGGTTATGGGGGGTCAAGTCTGAATGCATGTACTATATAATTGGATGCTCTGAAGGCACTGTGGTGTGGTTTCTGTTCAAACACCAACATCAATGACATAATTGCCCAATTTAGCAAACCACTCATCTGAACTACCTGGCCTTTAATCTTTCGAAACAAACCACACACATATGCATAAACATCCACACACACATCCGTTTAGTTCCTCACCTGGCTCTCAATAGCCTTCCTGTTCTTCTGGTCGCTGATGACAGACAGCTGCAGCTCTGCCATCTTCTTCATTTTGCCATCCATGTCGATCTTCTGCAGGAGAGCTCTGCTCTGGCTCTTCAGCAAATGCAGAGTGTCCTCCTTCCCCTGACGTTTAGCTAAATGTGAAGCGCTGGCAGAATGGATGGCCGTCACCCAGTTCTCAAGGTCCGTTTGGTTTGCAGCCTGCAAGTAAGAGGAGAGAGATAAGAGACAACTTGTAGCCAAGAGTGTGGAAATTCTGAACTGTGTATTATATATTATGATAAAGGCCACATGCCTGAAAGAGATAGACATCTCCATAGGCATTGCTGAGGCAGAAGACATGCTCTTTCTTGGGATGCTCAGGAACTGCCTGCACAATACTATCTTCAGCAAGCACTGCATAACGTGGTGTGCATTCCTGCTCAGGGGAGGTCTTTCCATTGGATTCACCCAACAAAAGTGTACAGCCTACAGGAGACAGGAAAACAGAGATAGAGCTTCTAATAATGAAGAAACTATCCATTGCAGCTAAATTTTGAAGACTTATAACTGAAAAATTGATTTGGATGTGCATGTTTTTCCATCTTACCTTTGAGCGTGGCCCAATACTGCCTCCACTTGCGTCTTGCTACCAGTTCCAGTTTCCGGTCCTTGTGGAGAGTAATGAGGGGCTTAAAAGCCAACCAACCAGCCCTCCGCACAACACCTTGCTCCTTCTCAAACAGGAAGTCCATTTGCTCCAAGGAGCCCATTGAGCCACTGCTGCTTTCTCCTTCACCCTCCCAGACCTGGAGTCCATCAGCAGTTCCACTGCTGCTGCCAGTCTCTAGGCCCTGCATAAAGTTCTCATAGATGTTCTGTCTCAAGGCCGCACTCTGGTTCTGCTGCCCAAATGGGCCCGTTGAGGAACCAGAGCAGTCCAACTGTGTCAGGGAGGACACTGGATTCCAGAACGGTCTGGATTCTAGTGTTACCCCAGTTCCACAGCTGACAACCTCTCTACAGTCCAGAGTACTAGGTTCCTGAGGTTGGGTAAACATGAAGTGAGAAGAGAATGGCAAATGTTAGCATGTATATGTTTTACAAGGTTGACACAATGTTGTGAAGCTTTTCACACCCTTTGCTCAGTCTTTACTCTTCCAAACAACTCTGCAAATTATGGTCAGGCCAACAAGCATACCATTTCAAAACATCTGTAATTTGTTTTTTTAGAGAGGAATGTCTAAAAATCTAAGAATGCTTTACAGCACTGAACCCTGTTGAAAAAAACAGCATATGCTGGTTAGGTATGTTTTGATGCATGGCAGCTGGTTTGAGCTGGTTTAAACTGGTTATAAGCTGGTTATGAGCTGGTTTAAGCTGGTCATGTGCTGGTCCTAAGCTGGTCCTAAGCAACTATCTCCTGCTCAAGACCAGCTCATAACTAGCTTATAACAAGCTGCCATGCTTCAAAACATACCTAACCAGCATATGCTGTCTTTTTCAACACGAAAGAATGTCAAGTTCAACTAAAGCATCATTCAACACCCAGAACACTTAACAGGAAATGGAATTTTAATATGATAACATCTGCATGATAATTCTGGAGTCAAACAGGAAGGCCTGCTATGCTGACAGATTCACACTAATGCCCAATACACCAAAAAAAAAATCATTTTCTCACCTGCAGCCTTCGCTTCTTCCTGCTCAGACTTCCTGTCCAATCGCTGAGGCGGCGGATGCGACTCTTGAGCGAGTCCTTCCTTGTGTTCCCATCGGGAACTGCTTTTCTGCATGGCAGGGTTTGTGAGGTGTAATTCTGGGTTTTCTGACTCTCATCCTGGGAGTTCCCATCCAGGGAAGAGGTCAGTGAGGCTTGGAGGTGAGGAGCGTCCTCGAGTTGATCTGCCACAAGGATGTCCAAGGTAGGGAATGGCACAGTCATGTTGGGGTTTGTGTAAAGGTCAGATAGTCCATTATGCTCCAAATGAAGTAGCACAGAGTCTCCAATGCCACTGTCTTCCTCAGCACGGTTAGCATTGTACCCATTACTATTGCAATCACTGCTTGCATACTGACTGCCGTGAACTGTGGGTTGGCAGGTGAGGTTACCCATATGGTTCTCAGATTGCTCTGTATTGTAACCATTAAAACATGCAAAGTCCACAGTACGTGTGGATGAGAGTGTGGTATATCCACTACTGTTGTCCGAAGGTTGGCCGGTGGTGAAGACGTTATCACACAGATCTTCTGTCCCATTCCCCCATGGTGAGTCATACCATGAACCCTCAGAGCTAAGAGAGCTCCCATTACTGGCCCTTTGGATAGCATCAACAGGTCCACTGAGACAGCTGCCCAATGACAGCTCAACATCCGGCTCCCTCCGTGCATTGGTAAACTCAACTCTCAGACTTCCATCCTCTCGAAAAAGAACTTTGGGACTGCTCTTATTGTCTTTAAGTTCAGAACTGGTGCTCCTCAGTGGGGCCTGGAGGCCTCCACTCTGTTGTCTATAGCCTACAAAGAATCCATTTCCCTGGAATAAAAGGTTGTCATAGTCTCTGTGGCTCTCTGAATGTACTTTGTCACTAGATCCCCCCTTAACGCAGTCATAATGGTGGGAGATGTAAGGTTGGCTGTTCTTGTGTGGTGAAAAACCATTTTTGGCCTTGTATCCAGAGGTGCTCTGGGAGCTCCTCCACCAAGAGTGTGGAGAGAGTGCCTCCTCTTTAGAAGTGTGCAGCTTCAGGGAGCTAGACTTTCCCTTACCAGGGATGATGAAATTGCTGAACTGACTATCTGTATTTCCCATTCTGATCTGTGAGAAAAATGATAAAGAAACATCAAGGTCATTCCATGCATCTATCTATACATCCATCTAACTTTCTATCCATCCATTCAACTATCCGCTTAACCACCCATCCATGCACCTACACCCACTTTTAAAACAACAGTATTATATAGTAATAGAGTTTCTTTTTACCTGTTATTAGAGCACACAAAGATGTTCCTTCATATTTCGTATTCCTTCGCAATGGTCATCCTTTTTTCCTAACGTTGTCTACGGTTCTGTCTGCTCTTGCCTGGTGCAGCATCTGACTCTCACTGAGATCCTCCTCCCTTCACCATCTCGCTACCACAGCTGTTCCTCTCTCTCTCACTCTCCATCGCTCATCTGTGGAGAAACAGAGGAAGGGAGGGGCATGTGTCAGTAACACACAGTCGGCTCTTGTGTGTGCAGGCTGCAGTGGGAAGCCCCACTCCAACCCCCAACCCCAAATCTAAACAGACCTCATGCTTCTGTCCTGCTGCCACATTCCATGACGTAGCGCTGCAAGCTTTTACAAGGACAGACTTCATACAACCTCACTGTTTATTTTCAGGATAGGAAATTCTTCACAATTTTCTTTATTTTTTGTCTGAACCATAATGGTTAAGTAACTCAATCTCTCCAAGCAATGTGTTTGGACTGTACACAAAATCTTTTGAATATGTCTGGGGTAGCATTGATTTGTCTTAAAGCCAGAAGAGGATTTGGAAAAGATCCGTAATGAGAATTTTATTAGTGGCAGAATGAAATGCTCCTGTGCTTGGGAATTCTCATATCCTGTGAACTTTACTGAGATTTAGGGGTGAGAAGGGATTTGGGGTTCAGAGGTAGAATAATCATCCTGCCAGAACAACTCAAGAGGATATGGATAAGGGAGGGTTGGGGAAGGACTAAAAACGCACCACCCCAACCATGACCTCTAACCCTGGAGTGAGCAGTGAATGCTGCCAACACCATCTTCTTTCACACGACCAAGCTTCAATGAAGCAAGGAACAGTGCGCTTGAGATGCAGCAGGGAGGCGGACGGCTGCTTCATTATGAAAAGTACCAGCAGGCGGTGTGATGTTATGCTTCCAACACTGCGGCTTTGTAAGAGATGGAACACAGGAGCAGCCAATGAGCTTTGTCGGTTCCAGACGCCGGGGCCGCAGAGGGCTGAACCAGGGCATTGTGGGATGTGTGTCCCGTCCCATTCAGAAAAGACGATCTGAATGGCAGTCGCTCACATTGTGAGCTTCTTTGTGTGTCTCACTGGCCATCTGCTACCCCAAGGAGTGAGATCAGTCACCCTCGACCCGCGCAATTCACTCATCCCAAAAGAAGCACAAGACTGTACAGTGCCAAACTTTTCTAGAATTCAACAGACTGAGCCAAGAGCTGCAGTGTGATAAGTCAAAGGCACTTGTTGAAGGATGCATGTGTGTGTTTTGTTATGTATAGGTAATTTCCATCTGCTCTTGACACTAAGCATCACAGACCTTTCAGGAACTGAAATTGTGGCATATATTTGCCACTTCTCATTCTTAGTTGTTCTGTCGTTTGACTTCAGAATATTTCCCACCTGTCATATGGGTTGCTTTTATGACACTTTTTTGATTATTGTAAGAAAAATATTCTACAAACATTATGGCCTTGTCCACACTAATATGTTTTTGTTTGAAAACGCATTTTTTTCTCGCTGCTTTGGTCTTCTGTCCACACTGAAACAGTGTTTTTGTCCACAAAAACGAAGCTTTATAAAAACGCTCTCCAAAGTGGATAAATTTGAAAATGCCATTTCCGCGTTGTAGTGTGGATGGTGAAAACGGAGGTATTTGAAAACAATGAAGCATGTTTAGACATTTGACACATATTGTACTGATAGATATCTAGGTTTATACCAGTATTGTGCCTGTTTTGTGCTATTCACTTTCACACCTTTGCTAAAATATCTTACTTTGTACACTTCATATTACAGTCATGCAAAGATGAACAGCAAAACTTGAGAGCAGTTGCATTTTAGATCCAACATATAATCGTGAGTTGAGTGCTGGATACGTCAGTGAATTACCAGAAGAATTGTGTGAAAAGTTCTGTCTGTATCATCTCAGTGTCCTTTTTATAAGGTTTTACGCATGCACAGCAAGGTGAATTTAGCATTTTCCTACATTTCTGTGTGGATGATAATGTTTTAGAAAATGCTTAAAAACGCTAGTGTGGACAGAGAGCGTTTTGAAAAAAAAAATGCCGTTTTCAAATGTATCAGGATTAATGTAGATGTAGCCTAAATCTTTCTGCGCCATTGAGAGAATTTTCTGTAATTTATGAGACACCGCTTTCCTACCATTGATGGAATTTTCCGGCTCGCCGTGTTTTCACTGTTATACGGTAGGTGGCGCTATTACACGTCTTCTGAAAGTGCATTGAATCTCTGGATCAAAACACGGCGAAGAAAAAGCAGAAACAAGCAATCGTATATGTAAGCAGATGCACAAGTAAAATAGTGCGATCATCAAGCATAAAACAGCATATAAATCAAAACTGCCTCATGTTTCCGAATGAAAAGTCAGGAAGTGATATAGGACTGCGCAAGCTTTGGGGGTGTTGATAGAAGCAATCTTCTCTATCTATGTTTTGATCATCATTCTGAAGAATTTATTTTCTCAGTTTTGTTCAAAATGTTGCTTTTTTAATGAAACCCACACAAGTATTGATAAAAAAAGAATGCATTAAGGAGAGGCACTGTTCTTTCATTTGACATATTGCATGTTGAGATATTCATGCATCAAAATATTCTGGGGGCAATGAAAATTTTGTGAAAATGAACAAAAATGCTGGTGGTGGCTGGAATTTTTTTTTTTTTTTAAACGCTAGCGGGGAAAGAGTAAATGATACCTCAAATCATATTACTTTTTTGCTATTAGTTTTTAAAGTGATCCAACTTATGATTTTCACCTGGTGTACAATAAAACAGGTAAAAAATAGAGCTACACTGCAAGAGGGAAACAAGCCATGTCTTGAATATCATAGAGACACAGGGTGAGCTCTTTGACTTTGGCAGCAAGCAAACACCCAGAATCCCCTAGAATTTTACACAGGCAAGTTTCATTCACGTTTAATTTAGAAACTATAAAAGTATAGTAACCAGTTAAAGCAGGACAGTTTTATTGATTTATTGTTTTCAGTTTAAAGGCTACCAGGTGCAAACATTCACATAAGCATACTTTAACAGCCTAAGACACACAGTGAATGCAGTCTTGCTGCTCCAAACCAATGAGAGATCACAGTTCTGCAGCCTGATATAAAACACGTGCACATCTACAAACACATTACACCCAGCAAACAGTGATTATGTCTTCATGGCTCGAAGAATGAGGGCATTATAAAAGTATGTATTTTTATAAAGAACAACTCAAGCGGTTTTGGGAGGGGTAGTTTTGGGTGGTGGAGGCAGCTGGCCGCCTGGAAGACCATCATGACTGGGCCTCTTGTTTGACCCAGCATGCCATAACTACCAGCACACCACGTTTAAAACAAACTACCACACCAAAGGCAACACACAGCACCAAGGAGAAGGGAGAGAGAAACCATTGTTGGGTCCAGGTGTTAGGGTGCGATCGCTTGATAAAAGTAATAGGTTGGATCAAAGTAACAGACAGGAAGTGTGGAGTTGCCCCTGCATACATAGAACACACACACACACATACACACACACACACACACACACACACACACACACACACACACACTTTGATTCCAAGATAATTTCTCTGAAACATAGGGGTATTTCACAGCTCATAGCAGAGTGAAAAAGAAGTGTGCTTAATTGTACTCAATGTGCACTTGTAGAGTACTTAAAATCTTAAAAGTATATTGGGTCACGCTTAATTTTAAGGTGTCACAGTGTTACAGTGTACTTATACCTTTAAGTACTGACTAATATTAATTAACGACATGTACTTATTATATGGTTAGGGTTAAGATAAGGGTTTGGCTCAGGGTTACTTGCATGCAATTATGCATAATTTATTGTTATTATAATAGTAAGTACATGTAACATGTCTAACAAGGACACCTTAAAATAAAGTGTTTCCGTATTTTGCCATGTAGATAATATAATATATACACAAAAAATAAAAACAAAAATAAAATAAAAGTGTACTTTTAGAGAGTATAGAAATTGCAAGTATATTTTAGTTTACCAAAACTCTTTGCCAGTACATTCAGCAGTACACTTTAACCATGAATGTAATTATGCAGTTATATGTAAAGATGTGCTTAAATAGCCAAAAAAAAGCACTCTTAAGTTCAACTAATTTAATTTAAACGTAAACTATAATACATTTTCATTTAAATGTAAATAACTTGCAATCAAGTGTCCAAAAACATTACATTCAGTTCTTTTAAAGTATATTATTTCTGTAATAAGTACTCTTTTTAAGACATACGCAAAAGTGTACGTCTTTTTCACAGGGGAAATCATACCATAATACAACACTAGGCAA
This sequence comes from Spinibarbus caldwelli, assembly GCA_039654775.1. Taxonomy (NCBI): domain Eukaryota; kingdom Metazoa; phylum Chordata; class Actinopteri; order Cypriniformes; family Cyprinidae; genus Spinibarbus; species Spinibarbus caldwelli. The sequence goes on from CM077240.1 coordinate 7,973,653, forward strand.
TACAGAAAATAGCTTTTCCATTTGCTTTGGCTGCTGTTACGTCAATAATGTCAACAATAACTGACAAAGAGATGTGATGGGCCAAGGTCTGTGTGCTATCAGACATAGCGATTACCTAAAACAGCACCACTATCAATACTAACTGAATATACTGTAACTGCATCAAACTCCTGCCAATTTCCAGTAAACTGTTTTTGTTGGCGCTAGACAGCAGCCCAGTCAAAAGAAAATTGTGAGAATACTGTGCAAAAGATGAGAGATTTTGCTGATGTCAGACTAGTAAAGAATTTGTTTAACTTTGAAGTTAAAGGTTCACTAAGTAACTTACATTTTAAGAAGACAATGTAAATGGTTCTTGCCCACACAAAACTCACCACCTTTATATTATAGGTGGTTGCTAATGTCAACAAGCCACACAATTTGAGGTACCTTTCAGGTCTGTAGCTATGAGTTTAATACTTATGCTTAGGGTTTTTGAAAACTACCGCTTAGCAAACACAACAAATTATTTCTACCTAAATGTTTAAGTGGACATATCAAATGACTCATTGCACCAAAATCCTTTAGTTCACACCACAGCTGTGAACCGTTTGCTACTTTCTATTGCTAGTCACACCAGGTGGTATTAGCGAGAGGGACATTCTAATTCTAATTCTAGAAATCATGTGATTCTCATAAGCACAAGAGTGTCATCGCTATTTTTGTTCTGATTTCCTGAAAGAGAAAGGAAGAGACTGTGTGAAAGTGTAAAAAGTTAGTGCTATGCTAGCATACAGATGGTCTCAGAGCTAACAGACTAGGACTAAAAGTCACAATTTCTTTAAATGATTAATTATTTTTAAAAAAATACATATACATGTGATACAATGGAAATGAAAGAAAAAAGGGAATATATGCTAGAAGGTGTGTTGCATGCCTTTTCCTGACAGGAAAGCAGTTGTGTGCGTTACAGAACAATCTGTAGAGGAAGGAAAGCACTGCAGGCGACTGTGAGCAAGTTCACAGGAAAACCATGCCAAAAGAGGGTAGATATGGGTAGGGGACCACATCTGTGTGCACTGGGCTAATTCTCATGGGAAAATGCAGGGATGCTTGGATGTGGAGGGAACAGCATAGGACACAGGAAGCCAGGCTCGACCTGTTTCCTCCCACTTCCTGAGACAGAGACTCTTATAGCCTGCCTGTGGGCAGAAAGGCAGAGCGCTGCATTGGGTCAGCACTGGGATGGGTGTGTTCTTCCAGCTGCTTCCGCTGTTCTTCTGCTTTGTAATGAACATTCATCACTCAGAACCAAACTAAATGTCTATGAGGAATTTGTCTTGGTTTTGATTCATCTTTTCTGATTCCTCTACATGACTTGCTTGAATTATCTTCTGTGCATATCTTCAGAGTCCCTTTAAGTAAAGTCCAAATGGCACTACATTGTATTATCCTACTTGGATACACAAGACCGAAATCTTCTTTAGCTCAAATCAGACCAAAATCATTTTGTACAGCTAATGCTATGATCATTTCAGTTGCAGAAACCATGGGATAATGATGTCTGGACAGCACTGAACGTGTTTTAGAATAATTCTGCATTCCATAAGAGTTAAATATTCCTTGAAAAAAAGAAGCACTCAGCGTACTTAAGAAAAAGTGCAATTATCTGAACTTAAGAATGCTTTTATTTGACCCACTTAAGTACATCTTTACTGTATATATAACAGCCTAATTTCATAATTACTTTGTCTTTTAAATAGGTTAATGTGTACTGCCAATGTAGTGACAAGCATTTATGGTAAACTAAAATAAACTTTAATGTCATTTATATTTAAATTTCTTTCATTTAAATTTAAATACATTTGTAATTACACATTTGTAACTATGAAGTTGCAATGTAGTTATCTTTAAAATATATTAACTTTGAATGTAATATCAAATAACACTACAGTAAAATTATAATCTAGTACATTCCATGGGCTTTAGTATTCTAGTCAACAAATAAGTGTACAGTACTTCTTTAAAGCATGACAAAAGATTATTAAAACATGATTAAAAATGTACCTTTAAGTACTACATGTTTTATGAATATACTTTTATGACTAAATTACTTTAAGTGCACATTCATTTCAGTTACGTGCACTTCTTTTTCACAAGGGATCTTTGACTTCTGACCACACAGCATTCTGTTTTCCGAGTCTCAGATGATGTATTTAAAAATGGCAATGTAAGTAGACGCAATAAGATGACTAGTTCGTTCCGCAGTTTTTGGAGTATTTTAATGTTTTGCAGTTTTAAACTGCAAGGCTGTATTCATTGAGACATTATGCTTTATTTTGGAGGACTAACATTTGGCCACTGCTATGTTTTAGCACCTGACTCCTACCAGCTAACCACACAAACACACAGTTGCTGCCCACTAATGGGCAGGATGCTGCGGTTACAGCTAAACCCAAGTAAACACAGCAATCCTACACCTTAAACACACCGCAACACACCTAACACACACAATCAACAAGCTCCCAATTCATCTTTCTTCAAAAAAAATCAAGTATTTTATTATTTGCTTACACTTAGCAATAATGATTTGTTTTCACTGGTTGTTGCTGTGTACAAGCCTAAAGACCAGTTTACAGCTGGTATGTACATCCCTCTCAGGTAATACGATTACAATTGATCAAGCAAAACATTTTGCTGTTTAAACCTGGTAGTAACATGGGTCTCAGATGTGTCTCCTTGTGATAAAATTTCAAAGAGATCTCTGATTTCATTAGTTCATACATCATTTGCGTGAGGTTATTGATGCATGTTTAGGCCAAACATCAAAAAAAGCCCACTTGACTCATTTCCAAATACACTATTCAAGCTCAATGATTTACTCATTTGCTGACTAGTGAGCACTGGTACCTCTGGAAATGCAAAAGTGTTTAATGTGATATTGGTTATAAAAAAGAAACTAAAATGTACTTTTCTGAGTAAAGCATTGCATTACACCAAAGACAGATTTCTCCAAGGTACAGAACTGAAATGCCAATTCTCTTCACCAATAAAAGACCAGCCTTCCAGGTATTTCTCTCTCATTTTGACAAAGAAAAGAGTCATTTCCTTTGGCCATACACTGTTCTAGAGCCTTTTCCTGTCAGTGAGCTACTGACCAATCAGAAAAGACCTTTTCTTTTTAAATGTCGCAGCGAAATCAGTCCACCCATGTAAGTTCCGGTTAGGTAGTCTGGGTCAAACATTCTATTCCTTACAACACTGTAAGGTGTACTATTCCTTACAACACTGACAGCTCTGCATCTTAAGAATTAACTTGGAATTGGAATATCAGTTCTTCTTCTTCTTCCCATCTGAGAACATCCACTATAAGGGTTTCAGTATACTTCATTCACTTGCTCCATCTAGCACACAGTTTAGCTTTAGTTTAGTTTGTTTTTGAGCACTCCGATCATTCACATACAGTATGTGCTGTTATCCTTGCACAAGTTTTCGCAGACATAAAATTCAGTCTGATGATGTAAATTACATCACACAGACTATCAGTGAGCAAAAAGCAGACTTTGGGCTAAAGAAAACTCATCTTCTGAACCAAAGGACACCTTGTCACATGGACGTTTGTAGAGTCAGCCGCACCCTTGTCGGCTGGTGCTCATTAAATGCTTTGTTTCTAACGTTTGCTGAAGTTGTTTTCACATTCAGTCATCCTCTTTTGCAAAAGAACCTCCTCTGGGCTGAAAGGAACATGTAAACAAACCCAAAAGGACCCTTCACTCTTACATAACAGGGCTACAGATTGTGGTTCCTGTCTACACCAAAAATCTGATCTCACCACCGGGAATTTAAGAGGCGTTCCTCTTACACAACACAGCACGAGCACTGGACAGAATGGAAAATATTGTTGGAGAAACACTCATAGGCATAATCAGAGGAGAACACGTTGAATCAGAACAGATTTCAACTACCCTGTACACATCTGAATGCAATACTAGTTTTGTTTGCTAAAGCAAGCATCACAACTGCACATGGTGTTTGCATGACATATTTTTGAGAAGCTGACGTCTTGCAATGCTATATTTGCAATTGCAAATATAAAGTCTTATTGTAAGATAGCCACAATGATGAAAAAAGTGGCAATTACCGTATTGACCCAAATATAAGAATGTTTTTTTCTTGGAAATGCTTCTGAAAAAACGTGGTCGTCTTATATTCAGGGTCTAGACTCTGACATGTCAATAATACACCCACAACAATAGGTGGCACCAAATACGCATAAAATGAGTGTGCCAAGAAATACGTAATGTACTGTATGTGTGTTTTGTAATGTTAGAACATCGCGAGTGAAAACAAAAGAAAAAGAAAACCTTACAGTGACATGAGTCGTGGCTGTCATGTTAGCCTGATGGGACCAAACTTCCTCTGTAAGTGATTTTAAAACGTAAGACAGTACACAGATTTGAAGACTACAATAAGATTTCACTTCTACAGTTAATGACATTTTGCTAGGCTACTATGAGATGGATAGCCTAATTGTTATATAATTCAGATGGGCTACCTGTTATTTTTATGGTTTATCAAAAAGTGTATATTTTAAAATGTGATTGGTGGAACATTTTACCAATATTTACCATACTATATATATGTAACGGAGCCAATGAGACGAGAGACATGCGGATCCATTTGCAAGGCTTTATTGAGAGGCGTGGTCATGAAACTGGCATAGATTCAGTAATGGCAAACAGGTACAACATAGGCAAGACACAGAGTAATCCTAGGACAAGCGTGGGTCGACGATCGGCGAACAATCTCCAACAGGGTAAGGCAGAGAGATAATCCAAACAAGAGCAATAGTCCAGGCGAGGTATCAACAAGAGTCCGAAACAGCAGGCAAAGGGTTAATCCAAGTTACACAGGCAGAAGATCAAGAAACTAATGACTCAGGCGATAAACTAGACTTAGACTTAGAAAACACGGAAGGGCTCCGTAAGGTCACTATCACTGAAAGAGAGATATACGCAAGACAATACTCGGCGATCTGACTGAGGAAGTCTATGGCTTAAGTAGTGTGTGTGATTGTGTGATGGGTATCAGGTGTGAGCGTGTGATTAGGAAAATGGCTGCTGGGAAATGAAGTCCGGGGTAATGTGTGACAGTCTGTGTGGTGTGAGAGTCAATGTGATGACTGAGCGACCTCTGGTAGCGAACAAATGGAAGTCCATGGACCAGATTCATGACAATATATATACTACCATACCATAATAAAGTCGCAACTACATGAAATAAAGTCACAACTGTGAGATATGATGACTTCCATAGCAATAGCTATGTTTCCATCCACCTATTTTTATGCGCATTTTGGACTATCGCATAAAAAATTCGCTGGATGGAAATGCCAAGATGCGCATAAATTCTGAAAATGCGCATAAAAAAATGATGCGCACAACTGAGTAGGATAAACTTTTTATCCGATAAGAAAAAATGCGCATAAACTACGATGGAAACACATTTACCGAATAAATTCCTCCATGCGCATCAAAAAAGTCATGTGACTTTGCGCTATGAGACGGGATAACTTAACTAACCAGCTGACCGATCTCGTTCACAGCGTCTATAAGTTGTTGTAGTCACTCTGAAAAGTCTGAGCAAAGTCTGTCATCAAAGTATTTCTGTATAATTGTCTTACACAACTGTGTTCCCAAACAGCTGGCATCCTCCGAACGTAGTGACAGCATTTATTGTGTTACGTTTGCTCTCTCTGAGGCGCAAGTAATTTATATCATATATGAAAATTATTATATTCAATGGCTTCTCCTATATTCTTAGTGATATTTAGTGCCACAGTTTACCAGGAAGTGACGATTTTGTTCTCTTTTACTCGTTGGATGGAAACGGTGCTTTATTCGCATATGTTTTATGCGATATTCCAGTTTTGCGCATAATTTAAATTCGAATCTTTGGATGGAAACATAGCTAATGTTGTCAGATGTCAAAATGATGAGAAAAATGGCAATTACAAGAAATAAAGTTGTAATTCTGAGTCACTTGACAAGTCATAATGACAAGACATAAAGTTGCAATTATATGAAATAAGTCAATATCGTTAGATACAATCACAATGATGAGAAAAAGTAATAATGAGAAGAAATAAAGTCGCAATTACACAACATATTCACAATTGTGACATACTTTGACTTCCATTGCAGTGTGACACACTATACTCCATTTACTCATTTTATTGCTAATTTTCAAACTTATTAAAAATACAGCTTTTTATGAGCTCATATTGTGTCTGCATGTACACACACATGCACATTATGCATCAACTACAATTAAAGGTAGGGTAGGCGAGTTCAGAAAGGCTAGCGATAGCAAGCTAGCTTTGAAAGCAAGATCCCCACCCTCCCTGTGTAATCACTTTGCAAAGCCACGCCTCCTCCAAAACACACAAACTCGCTCAGACAGACCAGAAACTAACCTGCGACACGATGAGAGACGGCGTTGGTGGAGGATTGAATGCAACACTGTCAGATTACCTCATGTTTCATTCACCGGTGAGAAAACATTACAGTAGAAAGTGCACAATATTACAATAATGTCGCCTTTTATTCTTGCGGGAACACGCTGATGGCGTATCATGTCTGCGCAAACAGGGTGTGCAGAGGTATGCAAATACATATTTGACAGGCAGGCAGGACACCCTATCGTAATGTTCGAACCGAACATTTTGATTGGACGAACATTTTATGGTCCTACGCCTTCCACAGATAATATAAATACATATAAATAAATTCAGACCACATCGTGATGTGAAGAGACTTTCAACCAGCATAACAAAAAATGTTTTTGAACCAAATCATCTACCCAGCTTTTAAGAACTTGTCCAGAACTTTGTGCTATAGACAGTGATGATATATCAGATTGTTTGGCTTGAAACTGAGGAATGTACTATTTTACTCCAAGCTTCTGCACTTTCACATGGATGGCAATAAAATGGGCAAAAAATTCCATGAACTTAAATTGAATGCGAGATGTACACTATGAGAGGGGCTGGGCTCTTTTGACTTGGGCCATTAAGTAAACACGCAGAACACCCTCACTACCAATTAGTAACACCCTGGCAACCACCTACAACACCCTAGCAACTTCTATATGAGCAAACAGCACTCATATTTCTAGTTTAACCATGCATTATGGGTCATAGAGGTTCACAGAAAGTCTTTATGGGAAAAAGGGCTCTGTTTAATGCACATTAAATCCTTAATCTCACAGGATTTCAGAGCTCCCAGTTTATCGTTTCACTACTCAAGACTCTATTGCTTAGCTGGGTTGGCCTTAAAACCGCATTTCTCTTAGACTTAAAACATTCTAATGACATATTTGTGACATGAAAAACTATAATGAAGTGATTAATAATATGTACTGTTCAAAATCAATTCTAATTCAAAATGCCAGAGTAACTATTGCTGTGATTACTGCGGCAGGCAAACAAGACTCTTTTTAGCACAGAGTTAAAATATGTAGTCTGACTAACTTGTAACCAAACGTTTGTGGTTTGTTTGAAAATGCTGTTGCAAACCCCCTTATTCACACCCTGCACTTCCAGCATATTTCCGCAGGCTGGCTGAAGCCCTGATAAACAGTTGTCTGGATGAGGGATGAGAATAGGAGTCGCCTGTCCTGGAAACTGAAGAGAAACACTGCATGTGTAATTAAAAGCAGCTGTGGATGAAGGCTGATCATTATACTGGGGGGAAGGCCTGGGAAAAGTATATGATGTCATGAGGAGCCCATCTTAAAACGCTTATACTGTATGTATAGCTTTCTGTTTTACTTAGCAGGTCAGTAAGAGATGGGAAAACATTTCTGTTTATCACCAGAGGGTTGGAGCACACTGGGAATAAAACCATCTCTTAGTCTGTGGTAAATCTCATTAGAGAAACCAGAGAAAACAAACTGTTAAAATAGTGACGGCCTGTTCCTTTTCTCCGACTGGAAACAGAAGGATTTCTCTTAGAAGTCATAGTTGTCTCTGAGTTTACAGCAAATCATTTGATAATGAGGGGCACAAAGATGACAAGCTTTCCCAAGGTCCATTATTAAAACACAAGCAGGATGCTGATAAGATCATATTTTACAGTTAAATAGCAGAGCGTCTGATTCGAGGTCCTTGAGTTTCCAGTGTGGTGTGACCACAATAAGCCCCCGAACTGCTCAGTGCCCCCCTCACCCAAACGGACGCCTAGACTAACCGACCAACGGCTCCCAAAATTACAGCCATGAGCACACAGCACTCCTCATTACTATGTGCTACATGACTAAAACTCACCATTTCTTGGAAACTTGTGTGTCCGCATGAGACAAGAATACTAATAGCATGTTAAACCATAACTATACAGGCTGATGTAAAGGCATCCATGTATCAGATGACAAAACTTTGTCTTTACCAAATGATATATCACGGGATTGGGATTTTTACTAAGGTGGTAGTCTCCTGTCTGGATATGTGCATATCTGAGATTAAGGGCCAGATTCACTAAACATGGCAATAAGATTGCAATCTCATAAAAGCACTGATGGGAGTGGAAAGTTCTGCTGGTGATCTGCTCACAAATGCACAACATAAAGAACAGACAAAGCCGGCTCAATTCCAAAAAGACCAACACAACCTACCAAGAGCAGTGCAAAAATTAGTGCAAGGTCACAAACAAGCAGAGCTGATGATGATTAGGCGCAGGTAATCTACTAACAACATAGGCCCAAAATGGGTTATGCTTTTTTGGGTAATAATGGTGCAAATACCAATAAACTGACTACTGCAAACCTTAGTAAATCACCTTGCATGATTCATTTAAATACTCTCCTTATTTTAAATTTGCATCTGAAAGGGAAAACTCCTACAAACACAATAAAGTCAGCCACAAAAATAACTGTGTCCATGCTTTTCATCGCTGATTTTTTTTACTGTGTGTTTTTAGTAAATCCTGACAGTAGCTTTTTTTTATGCAAAAAGAAGGTTTGTGCTATAGGAAGCTGTGAGTAAATCTAGCCTTAAATGTATATTTAGAATATTATGTATATAGTTAAGGAAAGGAAATATTTAAGGTGAGGATCATACTTTATTGATTTAAATTTCTGAAATAAGACTAGATGCCAGCAGTACTTAAACCAATAACTATAGTTTCGATCAAAAAGTTCTAGAAAGCATAGCGACGTTACAGCAGGCAGTGCAACAAGAAATGTTGCTTTAGTTACGGTTTTCAAGTTAGGTCAAAATAAACACAAAAAAAGACATTTCTATCCAGAAAGCATTCGATTTCCTGAGTTTGCCAAAAGCAGGCAATTTTACCAAGGTTGTATAAGAAAAACAGTGACCTGTTCAAGAAAGCGTGTCAGGGATGACGTATTTCTGTAGGCCAAAACCCAGAAACCAGCATTTTAGCACTTCCAGTTACATTATACGGAATTCAATGGGTTTTTTGAATAAGTTATTGATTAAATGCATGAAATAAGGTCTGTGGTTAAGCCAACCTCAATATATTTTCACATTTTATTCTATTAAATAAAACATAACTGTAATACTGCCTAGTGTTTTTAAAAAAGATTTTACTTGTTGAAAAAGATGGTTGCTAACAAGTTGCAGTCAATATTAAACATTATTGCTTTCACAGTCTCATTGTAATTATAATTGTGATGTTGTAAACTATTCTAACTCAAACTTTCAGGGAAAATGTTTTTTTAAATAAAGACTAAAAGAGTAGTCAGGAGTTGATGTTGAAGTTGTGCAACCATGGTGTAGTTTGTTCTTTTTTTTTTTTCTTCAGACGATTGTATTCCAAACTCATAAGTGTTGTGTACATATGTGAAGTTTAGTATGCTGAACATGCAAGAATCATGCATTTTTGTTGGTCACAGAACGTATTTTCTGAAACAAACAGCCAGTTGCATTCAGAATCAGACGACACTGGTTGTGCAATGTTTATGACTGTTAAAAAGAATTGGCTCATAAGAGTCATTTGTTCAGAAACTGACTACACTAGTTGTGTTATTTGTTTGTTTTTGTGGATCTAATTATGTTCAAGGAAACTTAGTCCCCTTGAAAAAGAAGAACACGTGGACTTGCACAACTACGAGGTTAAACAGAAGCAAAAGTATCGACTACTTAAACACAAACTATTCTTGCATTCTGTCACATTTGCACCTTTTCACTTAAGTGGTTAGACTGGGTTTGGTCCAGACTCCAGAATCAGCAAATTCACCTTAATCCGCACATGCCAACAAATTAAAAAGGGGGCTCAGGTTTGCCAAGGACAATGCCGGCTCTGTTTGATTTGGACTAATGTGAATTCCCTTTCACCATGTGTTGACTTTCCACATAAGATCCCTGCTGGATGCTCAATGGCTCTTTGGCTTCCAGAGCTGTGGGTGTTCAGCTGAGCGGTCGGGCACGTGCTTGAGCTGGATATGGTTTCATACTGGTGTTGAACAAGAAGAAGGGATAAGATGTCAGACTTTCTACTAAATACAGATTTACCTTGGCTTCAATTTTGCACTTGCCTCATATTTGATGACGTTTGCATCATTGATTCAGTTACTTTCCTGTTTAAAACTGCGAAGCTGCTTTGAAAAGTGTTATATGACAATTAACACACTTTTTATACCATTTCCAATATTTCAGACTATTTTCAGCATTAAAAAGTGCATTTTAAGGACCTGCAGGAAACACAAATCTAGTTTAAGATATATTAGATGTTATGTGCAAACATCAAATTATCATGATGCATTCAACTCAATTACACAATCTTTTAGTCACAAGTTTAAAAAGCCAGTGTGTTCTAGTAACCGGCCTCTATAAATTTTGGCAGCGCTGGTCTGAGGGCATGTGGTGACACTAATTGAGTTGAGCTGGGCTAAAATAAGCTGTGAAGATGTTATCACGCCTTCTCCAGTGTTGTACCGTCTCCATGGCCTTTGTGCAATTACATGCTTCTGCTGGGCCTCAACAAGTGGCCCAATGTTGAGTTTGAGCCAGGCTTAGCGAAAAACAACAGAACTCAAGGAGCACCAATGCCTATCGCATTCCTCCATCACAAAGAAATTGGGTCTCTGCACATGAAAATGGGGTTAATTAGGGAGAAAATCCAGCAAAAATTCCGTACGGCAGCAGTTCAGACAGCTGGGAACAGAGGGTCCTTCTTCCAACCCACAGCACAAAGGCATCAAGGCACTTTAGAGGGTGGATTAGGGCTGAGAGCCCGCAATGACTAGCAGTGGAAAAATGAAAACAGGAGAGACACGTGACGCATGCCAAGTCCAGTTTCTATTCTCTCTCTGTTACTCTCCTCTCTCCTTTTCTCCAATAAAGGCTAAACGGCATGGCAATAATTACCTTTTCCAAAGCAAAACAAACACAAACAGCTGGCTAACCTAGTCAGCAAACAATTCACACAAAAAGTCATATGTTTGTTTAATGGACATTTGGCAATTCAGTCTGACTAGTAAGTTAATTATCCTTCACATCAATAAAATAAATGTTGCCTGACAAGAAAAATCTATAAATTATACCTTCAGTATTTTCAACACAGGGACACAAAGTGAGCTGTGGTATAAAAAGTGCATGCACATTTTATTTATATATTTTTCTTACATATAAATGTTATAAATTCAAAGTCTAGTATTTACATTTCTCAAAATAACTCATCCTAACAGTTATTAAACTTCATATACTTCATAGCGCAAGTGTGCATGCATGCAATTATACAAAACACATCAAAAAAGGTAAGAGGATTATTACTTACTAAAATATTAATAAAGTAGTTGTTGTTGGGCATCATATTTAGTTGTACATATAATCGTGTTTCATTGAGATCCTACATTATTAAAATTATTATAACAAAGACTCCACTACATTCACGAAACAATAAAATAAATTTAAATTTGTGTTGTGTCTTCACATGAAACATGATAAATAAAACAAAACAGGTTAGAGTTGGTAAGAGGCTCTTACCAACTCTAACCCATTTTGTTTTTACTTATCATTAATTATTTAGTGATTTGATCTGTCCCACTGCTAAACAGTTTTTTGTTTGATTTGTTTTGATGTGATCTATTGTAACATTTATATTTAAATTGAATTTATATATAAAGAGTATATTATTTAAAAACTTTACTTACAGACAATTACAGTAATATTAAAATAAAAGGTGACTTAAGCGTACTTAAAGAGGTTACGCTTTCATGGTTATTTTTCACACTTTTAAAAATAACACTTTATATTAATACCATATTTAATAAAATACTTTTAAATAATTCTGTTTTAATAATCTTTTTTATGCTTTAAAGAAGTACATTTATTTTGATGTATTGGCTAACATACTAAACGAAATGTAAAGTACTTTCATTATAATTTTAATTGTAGTGTGTTATTCTATTCTAAAAGGTAATATGTTTTAAGTGTACTAAATTGCAACTAAGTTCAGCTAATTTCATTTAATTCATTTTGACTTAATTTCAATTAATACATAATTAAGTGTCAGAAAACATTTAGTAGTAGTATATTCTTTTAAAGTACTCTTTTTAAAAGTATGCTAAAATGTACTTATTTTTCACAAGGAAAACGTTTTTTAAACCTTGCCCAAACGTAGACTAATAAGGTGTGTGCTGTTAAATCAATAAGACAATGACAAACCCACTGCCCTTATAATCACTGTAATGTGACCTTTGCAGCTGAGAGCTCACAATGCTTTCATTAGTATTCCAGCGGAAAGGCGGCATCAACTCTGCAGCTCAAAAGGTCATCAGAGAATGCCACGTTATTACAAACAAACCAACATAATCTAATTTTACCTTGCTATTTGGAGCAATCTGTTAGAAATGTAACAAATGCACACAATGTAAAATTTGATGACGCATATATGATGCCAATAGGATTATTACTATAGATTTTTATAAACATGCATGTATACAATAGTAAAATAAATTGACTTACGAACTTTTAAAATGGAAAAGGTTTACAACTTTTTGACGCTTTTGTATGAATAATTTTGGTACAGTTTTGGGTTGCTACATGATGCCCACTGTAAAATCTGGGTCCAAAAGCAAAACCATAACTAATGAATTAGCAGACAGAGCATAACTAGCAATATCATTTTTCAAACAGTTATAATCATTTCCATGCGTGCCGCTTGCTTGGTTGTCACTCACTCAGTGGAAGACACTGTCTACAAAGTCGAAACTTTGGACGGAGATCAGACGCACAAAGACATTACAAGCCCAAATGACACCTGGACAGAATTCAACCTCAGAAACATTAGACTAACCTCAGCATTACATTTCTACACTGCAGCTCCATATGCTTACAATTTACCAACAATTATCAGGTGCATTAGCGCCACTGAATAAACTTGGCACGCAGATGCCACACTGTTATCTGGCTCTTACGCTCAATTGAAATCAAACAACAGAGCAAATTTGTCACAATCAAGAGATGGAATCAAACTGCTTGTCAGCAGTAAATTTAGTGTGACTGCAGTAGGCATGAGGCTTCAGTGCCAAAAGGGAAATGTGAATGCATCGCGATCAGTTACACGAACCAATGACGTTCACTTCACGTGCATTGTAAACAGCCAAGTGTGAATATGCACATGTGGGAATGCGATTTGAAGTCGGAAATTCTGAGTTCCCAGTAGGAAATTTTGACTGGAATGCCCACTCAAATCGAGTTCTGACTCGGAAACTGCAACAACCCCGACTTCTGAATCCAAAATTGCTGCTCAGCGCATCAACAGAAGTGAAATAGTAGTAATAAATTGTTTATTAGCACTTCTGTTTGTCTGTACCTCAATACACTGAGTGGTGCACACAGTACTATCCAACTTGTGGATGTGATACTGCTTTTTTATGTTTTTATCAACTGGTATTGCTAACACGTTTGTGTACTGGAACATGGTCAACTCGGATGAGATGTCATTCCCAACTCCGACATCCAACTTCTGAGGTAAATGACATTTTACATCCTGAACCAAGTTTGTTTTTGTTCTTCATTATTATATATAACAGGACAGTTGTACCATCCAGAATTTTTCTACTTTATGCTCTAATTAATTTTTTTATTCCATTAAAAAATCCAGATAAAGAATGAGCATGTGTCATTGACCAAACTCTTTTAATCAATCTGTTCCTCATACAAAACTACCATATGATATCTGAACACTTGGAATAACGCGCACGAGTCGTATGAACTTTATTTATGATATTTTTATGGGCTTGACAGCCCCTGGTCTCCATCTACTTTAGCTCTTGAACAGCCTTTTTTCAAAGATGTATGGGTGTGTAACTATATAAGTGTAAATAAATTATGACAGATTTAAATTTTTGGGTGAACTATTCCCTTAAATATCCAAAGGGCATCTTTACTAACCAAAAAACTTGCTTACTTTTACATGCTTTTAAACTTTAGGTCCAAAATCAACACTTAATAATAATAATAATAATACACCCAGAATGTTGTCATCCATTTACTCACAGTGTTCCAAACCTTGTATGAATTTCCTTCTTCTGTTGAACACGAAAGTAGACAATTTGAAGATTTTTGGTAACTAAACAGGTGCTAGTAGCTGGTGACTTTCATAGTATTTTTCAACTCTTTGGTGACCAACATTCTTCAAAATATCTTCTTTTTTCTGTTCAACTGAAGAAAGAAACTCATACAGGTTTGGAACATCTTGAGGGGGAGTAAATGATGACAGAATTTTCATTTTTGGGTGAACTATCCCTTTAACTAAACATTTTTAGAAGCCTATGCCAAATATAGTATTTCTGATGCATACTGTCATAGGCAAAACTCCAATTACAGCTTAAAATATATCAGAGAGCACATTCCATTATGATGTGGCTGCTCTGATCAAAAAGCCGGTTTGGCTGAATGCCGGAGTAGTGTGTGCTGGTGATTATGGGGTAGTGTTTCCATGACAGAGCCACTTTGGTATAAACCTTCTGCTGCTGCTGCTAGACAACTGTATACTGTTCTGAGACGAGCTTCCTCTACAAAATCCACGGCTTTATTTGCTATAGAAGAGTCTGCAGCTGATGCTCTGAGCACCATTCCCCTCAGCACACTCTGGGAATCCAGCTGGTCGTTGGATGCTCTTTGAGATCTTGAGATCCATAACAAACACTATGAGGTGGCAACAACAAAGAAGTGTGTGCGCACACACACATACACACACACACAGACAGCCTGCAGATGGGGGTGGTTAAGACTATTGAAGACACAATAAAGAGGCATGAAGACTCTTCGTGAGCAACATGCGCTGGATTTCGCACAGTGTAAATCATTAATAGTTTGTCCTATTAATTTAAGGCCACCCACCGCTATTAAAGAACATATGGGTGGAGATTACGCTGTTAAGCATCGCTAATTAGACCTTAACTAGCTATCATTACAACAAACTGAGGAAAATTTCATTAATATTATAATTTGATTTAATACTGAGGCAAGTGGGAGAGGACCTATGACATTTTAATCTGAGCTCTCAATGCCCTTTCTGCATGCAGGCCTACACTGTCAGCAGTAAAAAGGTTCTTCATCAGATATAGTATAACAAATTTGACTGACCAAATGTTTCCAAACAGGTTTCCCAAACACTCCCTTGGCCACTGGTTGGGCAAACAGATAATCCCGCCCAAACCTCACACCATTGGTTGAGCCAGTGTTTCTATCAGGATGCTCAAAGAAACAGAGCATTTAAAATCAAGAAAAGATACACACTTCACCTTTAAAGGGATAGTTCACCAAAAACTGACATTTCTGTCATCATTTACTCACGGTGTTCCAAACCTGGGGTGCGTTTCCCAAAAGCATCGTTAGCTAACTATGGTTGTAACCCAGCAGGCACCAGACGTCTATGTAACGTCAGATTGACGTTGGACATGACGTCGGACAGACGTTGCATTTTGGTTGAAAATGAAAATCGGGTTGACGTCAATATTTGACGTCTATTTGACGTTGACTTAACGTTGGATTTTGGTTGCACAACCTAAAAACAACAAAATCTCAACGTCAGCTAACGTCGGTATTGGACATCAATTTAACATTGACATTAGACGTTGAATTTACATTGAAATTTGGTCACCCGATGTCGCAACCCGAAATTTAACCAAATATCAACGTCTTATGACGTTGTGTGCCTGTTTTGTGCCTGCTGGGAAGTTCCATTGAACTCTATTGGTAACGACGGAACTTGCGACCATGGTTGCTTTTGGGAAACGCACCCCAGTATGAGGTTATTTTTTTTAAAAAGGATATATTTTGAAGAATGTTGATTACCAAACAGTTGACGATAGCCATTGACTTTCATAGTATATTTTTCCATGATACTGAAGTCAATGGCTACCGTCAATCAACATGAATGAAGAATGAAGAATGTTGGTAATCAACATTCTTCCAAATTTCTTATTTTGTGTTCAACGGAAGAAACAAACTTATACATTTGGAAAAACATGAGGGTGAGTATATGATGACAGAATTTTCATTTTTGGGCAAAATATCCCTTTAAGTGTGAGTCTACATATTTTTGTCTCAATTTTGAAAAATATATCTTCCTAAGCATCTTTTTGGAAATATTATGTTGTGTGTTTATGCTGCCTTTCTTTAAAATAAATGACACCTGGTTTGATATTTCTAATGGAATAAAAATCATACATTTTTAACTGTTGCTTAAGTGACCAAATATTTTAAGGCTACTCTGTCAATGATGTGCAATTCTTACAGTAACACAGAGAAAGAAAAATAAGAGCTCAGTATTGTTTTTGTATGTATAGTAAATACAGAGCAGAGAAAAAGAGAGGTTCGTGGCAAAATCATTATGCATATTCTATAAGAATGATTCTGCTACTAGACGCGCAACTTTATATTTTCAGTCTCAAATTTCACAGCCTTTACACTGAACCAGATATTAAACGCATAGCGGAAATATTAAGAAAGGTTATGTCTACTCACCGCAGCTGAAATGAAAACAACTGTCATCAGACAAAATTATCTTTAGACAACAAAATCCTTCAATATGGTATTATCTTCCAGGACAATGTCGTTCTGTCCTCGAGCGCAGATCATCAGGAGCCCCAGCTCCTCCCTCTCCAAACTCTCTAAAACAGCCCACTGAGTTGTTATTCACATTCCTGATGCTGCTATTCATTAATTATCCAGCTTTACAGCAGTTCACGTGAGCAATGTCACTTCACGCACTGTTTCCGTCTACTGTGTCCCAGCGATGTTCGCTTTTTTTTTTTTAATTCGGATCTTTTCAACGAATCTGATCAACCGGTTCACAAAATCACGGATTTAACATTTCCGACTTGTGAGTCATGAGAAGTGATGGATGAGCTAGTCAATTTTGTATTGGACCGTCCTAGGGGATTGACTGATACTTCAACTACAAAAAAAAAAATAATAATAATTAAAATTATATTTGACAAATATGCAAAAACCAAGAGATGTCTTTAGGCAAGAGATTGAACTGCACGTTTACAGACTGCACTGAAACAAAGACTATAACCTAAAAATGGTAACATCTAAATGAACTGCATTTACTGAAGTCAAAATATTTTAATATTGCTGAATCAACCTAAATACATTAATTTATACCTCAAAACTATGTGTTAAATCAGGTATACATTTTTAAAGTAACAATTGCAGGTTACCACTATTTACATTGTGACACATGAAATTACAATGAACACCTATTATTAAAACATTTTTTTGGGGTGGAGGAGGGATAAACAGGGATATGCATCAGGCTTTATCAGAAATGTTGAGAGCGTGTAACTATGCCACAGTTAATTACACAATATCATAGCAATTTGTAACTATTTTACATTTTGGTGAACTGGTGGCTAAATTTATCTGAATTTGTTCAATCTCATTTGTATGTTTTCATACGATCTGCTTTATGCCAAGCGACAGTTATGTCTAGGGTGGAGTTTATATGTTGTTCTTGCTAAGGTACCTTCTTGTTTGTTTTTTGTTTTTCCTAAAATTTGTACAGTTTCCATTACATCACCTTAAAATAGTTACATTTTCTCTTAAGATCGGGTTGAGACTGCATGATGATGTAATGATGTGTTATGTTATGTTAAAGAATCCCTGTTGGCAACTGATTATGCATACTTCCCTACTCTAAAGTAGGCAAAAAAACTATGTTAAAGAGTAGCACTGTATGTCCAAATTCATAAAACAGTAGGCAAAAAAACTACTCAGATGACCTATCAATTTTGAATGAGATTCTGAAGTGCACATCCAATGGACACTTTACTCTGTCCCATGAGGCCATGGGAGAGGAGTTGTGAATGGCAGTGAGGCGACTGGCACTGTTGCTCACATGATAATGGCAGCGTGACAGATGCAGTATGTCCGGATTACATTCATGCCACACACATTTATTCTACTGTATATAGAACACAGTTGAAAAAAGATTTCACGGTTGCAAAGTGATTACTTATTCAAAAAAAAAAAAAAGATAGAACATACTCAAAGAGTATGTCATTTTGGATCCATCCTCTGTTTTTTGTGTCTGCTTTTATGAACTTTTCACAGAAATCAGTCCGCATTCCCATGACATCTATCACAAAGCCAATATAACCAGGATGAGCTTGACCAAACCAAGAGCATTTTTAAAATTAAAGCAGCATTTCACTCAAAAATGAAAGTTCTCTGATTATTTACAGAAAGCTATTTTATGGCTTATTATTACTTTAATCTTAAAGTAGTGTTTTTATGTCATTTTGATACTTAAAGGGATAGTTCACCCAAAAAATGAAAATTCTGTCATTAATTACTCACCCTCATGTCGTTTCAAACCTGTAAGACCTTCGGAACACAAATTAAGATATTTTTGATGAATTCCGAGAGTTCTCTGACCCTCCCATAGACAGCAAGGATCCTAACATGATCAAGGTCCAGAAACATATCAAGGAGATCGTTAAAATAATCCATGTGACATCAGTGGTTCAACCGTAATTTTACAAAGCTAATAGAATACTTTTTGTGCGCAAAGAAAACAAAAATAACATCTTTAATCAACAATTCGTCTCCTCCACGTCACATTATAGCGCCATTTTGGAGAGTATCACATACGTAAACAACGTTTGTACGCGCATACGCTGTTTACGTTCAGATCAAGGCGTAAATAACGTATCCGCATACGGTGCTGCTGACACAGAACAGCATGTAATACTCTCCAAAATGGCACTATAGGGTGACGCGGAGGAGACGAATTGTTGAATAAAGTGGTTATTTTTTGTTTTCTTTGCGCACAAAAAGTATTCTCGTAGCTTCATAAAATTACGGTTGAACCACTGATGTCACATGGATTATTTTAATGATGTCCTTGCTACGTTTCTGAGCCTTGATCGTGTTAGGATACTTGCTGTCTATGGAGGGTCTGAGAGCTCTCGAAAATTCATCAAAAATATCTTAATTTGTGTTCCGAAGATGAACGAAGGTCTTATGGGTTTGGAACGTGAGGGTGAGTAATTAATGACAGAATTTTCATTTTTGGGTGAACTATCCCTTTAAAGGCATCAAAACCAATTCACTCTTGTTTTATTATTAAAAACAGCATCAATATTCTTTAAAATTTCTCCCTTTGTATTCAATGGACGCAGTTGTTCAGTGGAATTTTATGATCTTTTACTTCAATGTCTTGTGTTTGAGACGGGACATTCCACATGTCTTTGTAAACACATATTAAGTTCTCTAATGTGTTAACAAGAGAAGCCTGATTTCAATTTCTACAAGACACTCTGAGCTCTCTCTAACAACTTCCACACTATTTTGTTCAAAAAAACACATAAACCCTTTTAAAAATGCTAATGAAACTTCATTGCAGTCATGTCTAATGGTCAACATCAAAGCTTTAAACACAGCCAAGCAAATACTCAGTTACTACAATGCTAATTTATCTTATTCAAATAATACCTTTTTTATTCTTTCAACCAATCTTTAAAACAGGAATTGTGGGATATTAGGCAGTGAAGTATCTACGCCAAAATTTTATATCTTGAAACATTTCCTTTCCTCGTTTAGTTTCCACAGGCAGTTTAATTCTCCACCAACCCTTTGACCTCTCGTCTCAGAGATTCAAACCCAGTCAGCCAGCAGACTATTAGGATGCATGTTGTCTATGCTTGACTGGGTAAGTCTTTTGAGGAAAATAGTTCATTGTTACTCCTGCCTTTGCATTTCTTTTTCCATTGAGGTCACGTCTGTTTAGAGGGTTGTCCTCATTCACACAGACACGCGTGTGTTTTGTCGTAGCCTGCAGCTCCAGCGGAGGGTGCTGATCACACAAACACCATTATTACACACATCATTATTACCCGGCTTCCCCACTGGTTTGCCCGCATTGCAATCTGAGAGCAACATTTCACATCTCGCAGCTCCTTGTTAATGACAACAGCGATCGCTCTCACCACCGAATCATAGCCAAGGGGCCCGAGAGTTAGAGATCTCAAGAGCAGAGAGACATATAATCATGTCATGCAATGGAAACAACATCAGAGACCTCATGGGATTCGAACCGCCTGCAGTAGATATAACCAATCAGCATTATTATTCATTTTACTCCACCGAGGCAGAAAGAAACTCATCATGAGTCTTATTGACACGGAGGATAAAGGAAGATTGAAGTTTCCACAGTGGGATTTGAAGACAGATTAAAGGAAAAGTTTAATAAAGGTCCCAGAAGGGTGGGAATCAAGAACTGGTTTCTTATTCAGAACTATATGTTTTGTTTTGTTTTTTACTTTTTTTAAAATCATGTTGTTTGGTTCCATTAACAGTTCCTCAATATATACACTGTGGACAAAATAAAGCAGGCCTACTAATATACTCTGACAAGTCCTGAACTGGTACTAACTTTAAATTTTAAAAAAAAGGCACTTGAGGCCAGATTTACTAACAGTGAAAGCGCAAAAGCTCTTTTGGAATTACAACTATAACTACTGTCAGAATTTACTAAAGACATTCAGTGAAAAATTAGCAATGAAAAGGCATATGTTTTCAGCTGACCTTATTGCATAAGTATTTGTAGGAATTTCGCAAAATTTATGGGAGTAAATGAAGCATTTAAATAAAGGTTTGTGGTAGTCAATATATTATTTAACGCCCCAAAAAAGCATGTCTTAACCCATTTTGCACTTGACACGGCTGTGAATTTTGTTAATTTGCACTGCTCTTGGTAGATTATGATGGTCATTATGGAAATGATCAGGCAGCGTCTGTGTTTAATTTGCACATTTGTCAGTAATGTATATCACCAGTAGATCTTTCCACTCCCATCGGTGCTTTTATTGGATTGTGGTCTCGGCTAATTTGCCATGTTTAGTAAATCTGAGCCTTGAACTGTTGATTGTGATAAGAAACACAGAATAAGACAAAGGCGAGAAATTGACATCAAATTGTCATATTAAATTGTCCTTACATGGGGGGAAAAAAAAAAACATACAGAGCAACCAGCGTAGTCAGATTCTCAAATGAATGACTCTTTGGAATTAGTTCTTTTTAACGATTTGGTCAATAAGACTCAAATTTGTTTAAAATTCATGGAGGCCTAAAATATACATAAGCCCCATAAGAATAGGTTGGAATGAAACTGGAAAAGACAAAGTATGAAATGCTAAATAAAAAGTTAAAGTACACATTAACAGCTATTTTCATCTGATTTAACCCATAAAATAATTGTGTTGGTACATATTAATGAATTTAAGTTGATTCAGTGATGTTAAACGATATTTGTGACTTTAATAAAAACAGTTAAATTAGTTATTTTTTCAGCGTTCCCTATGTAGAGGAAAGGGAGGGGCTAAGTGTGCTAAAGCTAGTGGCAAGACATCACATGTGTTTGAAATCATTTCCTTCAACTGGAAAATGGTGACTGCTTCCATGTACTAAAAAAATGTTTTTCTTTGAGAAGACACTACCTTTCTGAAATCTTTGATACAGCGTTACCTTCTATACACTAGATGGAAGAATTCATAGTATAAGTGCAGTGTGTAGTACATCATTTAGAACACAAACAATGACTCAAAACTGATGTGCTGTTCATGATCTATAGTTAAAGATACACATTCAGAACAGAGAATGGACTCCTAAATGGTAAGTGAATGGAACAGGAACCAGAATTGTTCAATTCTGTGCCTAGAGTGAATTTTACATTGAGGACAACTGAAAAGTGTATTATGGAACACACACAGCTAGAGACAACTGTTCATGGGAAATTGGGAATATTATAAATATGCTATATGGAGTCTCACCCTTAACCATGGAACTCTTCCCATATAATTACAAATCTTCAACAACAATTCCCTGGAAAATGAACAAACCCATCACAGGCTTTTATATTTTAGTTAGAATGAGCAACAGATTCTCTTATATGCTATTATGAGTCAAACCAGAAGAATGAGTGGTGAGTTTGCTGTGCTGTGGTTTACAATGACTCACAACTCAAAACCACATTCCCTCTGAGGAATGCACAGGAACCTCAGCATCTCTCCAAAACGAAGTTTTCAACCTTCAGCAGTCCAGGAGCCAATGTCACATCCACAGAATGAAGAAGGAAGAACTTATACAGTAGTACATTTATGAAGCTCTGGTTTAGCTTGTGGAACCGGGCTTGTTTTTAAATGCTTGAATGTCTACTGGAACATGGAACTTTGAAATATTACAGAAGACAGTCATATAATCAGAATTAGATTTACTTTCATGAATACTTACTAATATTGCTATACAGTTACGTAGTGTGAAAAGAAGAGCTATCCAATGCTGTATGGATGGCATACGTTGTTTTAATAGAATTTCAAATAGAAATAGCACTTTGAAGTTACTGCATGATGTTTTTGCTCAGGTGACCAAAATGTCCACCTTATAGAGAAAGCAAGAACAAAAATTAAAGAGAACATTCAAACAAACAAATAAATAAATAAATTTTTAACTCCAGCTTTTTATGATGTGAAATGAATGTAAACTCAGTCAGTTACAGTATATCTTAAAGGATTGTAAACAAATGGGACAATGTTAAAATCGATCTGTGCATTAGTGTGAATGTTGCCTATTAGATCTATTTCATCCAATACTCAAAGAGTAATAATGCTGAGAAAAATCATTTACTGTCCTTGATACTGAAGACACTTTTTATTTTTTATTGCTTGTAATGTGTTTCTTTGTTCTTCTTTATTACTGACTATTTGCGTGAATGTTTTGATGCTATATTTCAATACTTATCTTGCTGGATCTGTCCACTGCTTTTGACACGGTTAACCACCTGATCCTCCTGTCAACCCTATTGGCAAAGGGCATCTCAGGAACTGCACTCCAGTGTTCGAGTCTTACTTCTAAGGTAGGTCCTTCAAGGTCCTTCAATCTTGGAGAGGTGAGGTGTCCAAGTCACAACATCTAGTTACTGGGGTGCCTCAGGGCTCAGTTCTTGGACCACTTCTCTTCTCTGTCTACATGGCATCACTAAGTTCTGTCATTCAGAAACATGGCTTTTCATATCAACTCTACCTCTCATTCCATCCTGATGATCCGACGATAGCTGCTCACATCTCAGCATGCCTAACAGACATTTCTTGCTGGATGATGGACCATCATCTTCAACTCAACCTTGCCAAGACAGAACTGCTTGTGGTTTCAGCAAACCCATGACTTCATCACAATTTCACCAACCAGCTAGATGCATCAACCATAACTCCTTCAAGGGCAGCCATGCAGGAACCTTGGAGTTGGAACATGCTTCACAACTCCTTGTTCAAGCTCTTGTTCTGTCCAGGCTGGACTACTGCAATCCATT
Organism: Spinibarbus caldwelli; assembly: GCA_039654775.1. Taxonomy (NCBI): domain Eukaryota; kingdom Metazoa; phylum Chordata; class Actinopteri; order Cypriniformes; family Cyprinidae; genus Spinibarbus; species Spinibarbus caldwelli. The sequence goes on from CM077240.1 coordinate 7,997,475, forward strand.
CTTGGCAGGTCTTCCAGCCAGTTCAATCAAACCTCTACAACTAATCCAGAATGCAACTGCAAGATTAGTCTATAACGAGCAGAAAAGAACTCATGTCACACCTCTGTTCATCAATTTGCACTGTCTACTAATAGCTGCTTGCATAAAATTCAAGGCATTGATGTTTGCCTACAAAACAACCACTGGCTCTGCACCCCTTTCACTACTTCAGACTTATGTGCCCTACAGAAGCTTGCATTCTGCAAGTGAACGACGCATTACAGTGCCATCCCAAAGAGGCACAAAATCACTTTCACAAACTTTTACCTTAACTGTTCCCTGCTGGAGGAATGACATGCCCAACTCAATCCGAGGAGCTGAGTGTTTAAAAATGGTAAAAACACATCTCCTCTATCTACATTTGACCCTCTAACAGTAGCACTCTCTATTCTGTTTCTATTTTATCTACTTGTTTTCTTTTAATTTATTATAAAAAAAAAATTACCCTCTAATGCTAGCGTTCTCTACTCTTTTTCTTTTCTATCTACTTGTTTTTCTTTTTATTTGTTATAAAAAAATGTGCTACGTCTATTGTGTTAGACTAGACTTGTCACAGCACTTACATATTATTGCTATTTTGTTGGTTTTAATTGCTTCTATTGTCCTCATTTGTAAGTCATTTTGAATAAAGCATCTGCTAAATGACTAAATGCAAAATGTACATTGTTTAAAATTGAAAACACAGTTCAAAGTTCAGTAGCTGAAAAAAAAAAAAAATGTTCAATAGCTTTTTTATTCATCTTTGCTATTGAAATTGGTATCCAGAATGGTTTCATGATGTGTTAAAAAATGCAACTCAACAATGAATTTAATATTTATTCATATAAATATTCCACATTTATGTTTTATTACATTTTAAGAAGGTCCTGTTCTGCGGAGGCTATTGCAGAAGAATACACACACATACACCATACACCAATAAGTTTCACTGAGCTAGCCACATTTGACCACTCTGAAGAAATATGGCCTCACAGGACACATGAAAAGATGTAATATTCCAATCTCCGTCCAACACAGACACTTTCTTCTGTTTATAGTGAGTGTCTTGCCTTCTCCCTGACCTCTGCTGTGTGTTAAACCGCTGTCTGTCGCATAAATAGACAGTAACATTGTTATTTTGAGCCAAGGAGACATGTTTACCCTCTCTTCACCTCACAAGATACAATAACACGTTTTCAATCTGTCTCTATACACTGGCCTAAGGCCTGTTTGCCTTAAGCAATTAGCATTGCAGCCCAATTCACATAGTTTCCATTCTAAATAGTATTATAAAGTAAACTTAATAAATATGCTAATAGCGCTGTTTATACTTTTTCTAATGGATTTTTTTAAGTGAGCATCTGTACATGTTATAGAGAGCAAAAGTCAGGTTCTGGAAGTAAAAAGTAAAAATGCAATCAATGGTATATGTTTTTGGTCATAAGTCCACGTTATTTCAACGTATATTTTTAAATAATTGTCTTCAGCAGTAGAATTCCTGACGGAAAACTACATTACCCATGATTTTACAGAGATAACTGTGACAAGCAATTAAGGCCTGTTCAAGAAATAAATTTTGTGATTTACCTCAAAGCTGGTTAATTCGTGGCTTTTAGCTCTTTAACAAAGACTTCTTGAAAAATCCCTTTGGGAAAAATTAATGGGAAAAATACTTCTGGAACCAATGCCGGTGAAAAAGTGGCCATGCACTGGTGTACTTGATTTGATTACCCACAAACCCTTGTGCAACGCACAAGGAGGACAGACTTTTCCACTTAAATAAAAATGGTGATGAATTTGAGGTCAAAAGATGCTTTTCTATATAGTAGTTTGTAAATATACAAACCTGAAAGTTAAGAAAATAATGAATTTCTTAACTAAATGCTAACATTTATATATAATTGCAACATTTTGACTGGCTAGATAACAAAAGGGGTGTGTGCTACCAAGACACAATTTAGCACAATACTGGTGTATTATCATATTATGCATTCAAAAGAAAAGAAATTTCCACTAATAAGATAATCGCAACAAGCAAATTATGCCAAGACACATTAGCGCTCACCTAGTGAGGCTGCATCTGAAGTTGCATACTGTCTTACCTTTGAATAATTAAATATTTCACAAGCATTAAAAAAAGTGCATTCTATGTAGTATGAATGTGTGTAGCATGTACTTTTCCCATTAACCAGTCAAGTACATAGTTTCACGGTATAGTATTGTAGGAAAGTTTAGAAGTAGCATACATTTAGATGTCAAATTATACATTTTACTCTATGGTGCCCCCTACAGGCCTTCAGCTAAAAGTGTGCAGAACTTTCTCTTGTCATGTAAATCAGTGTCAGTGAAGGATAACAGGACAGCAGCCGGATTAACTCTCTTTGTGCTGGGGTACAAAAGCTGGCAGCAGATGGCTGAGTGTGATCGGTGCACTGGACTCTTATCAAAAAGTTTCTGTCTGAGTATACATTCATACACTCGTCCCTTACAGATGGCGTGATAGAGGACCCCAGCTCTGTCTGGTGTCATGGTGTGAAAGACATTTTTGCATTTTCTATTAATTTAAATCAAAGATGTTAAAGGGTTAATTCACGCAAAAATTAAAATTCTGACATCTTCACGGTTGTTCCAAACTAATAAGTCTTGCTTCAAATTATTTTTAATATCTTTATATGATGAGCTGTTTTATTTTAGGCTTTTAATCACATTTAAACATTGCCCAGTGCACAAACATGGATTTCAGTAAATATTCTGGGCTGATTTATGTTATATTTATTTCAGCCCTACAGAAGTAAACCAGCCCTTTGTTCTTATAATGAAAACCTTGATCATTTATCTCCTGAATATGTAGCCAACTTCATTATATTGTAAGCAAAATGGTTTATTCTAAAACAACAACAACAAAAAAATAATAATAATAGTGCAAGTCCCAATTGTATTTTCAATTATTTTCTAATTGAATTTCATCCCACAGGCTTACACTTACATTGTAAAAATGCCAGATTTTTGAAGTGTTTATTTAAAGAAGTGATTTACAACTTCTTCTATTATACTTTATTTTATGTCTTTGTTGTTCTTGTATGCACTTACTGTATGTTCTGCATAAAAACAGAGATTTGTTTTTGCGCATTAAGCATGTTTGAGCTTCTGTTTACCATATTTGATAAGTAAATGATGATTTTTTTATTTAGCATTTTAAGTTGTCTCTCTTGTCTTTTACAGAAAGCTGAAATTTCTAAAATCAAAATTAGTTCTCAAATGTTATAATGGGTTTAGAAACTGAAAACGTATTTTCTCATAAGTGGCTCTCAGAATTTACTTCACTTTTCTGAACAATGACTTCTACGCAACTGCCGTCAAAGTGATTTAGTGGATGTATGAAGTCAGATCCCCTCAAGTTCACACAGGTGTCCTTGAATAATAACCACCGGTATAATCATATTCACAATGAGCATATTTCACCAAGTTTGACAACCAGAAAGTGGTTAAATGGACATATTGAGCACTCCAATTTCTTAAATACACCCTAACAGACAAAATTTTGAAAGAAAATATTAAATTGCCATTTTTATTTCCTGGCATACCTTCAGCATGAATTACTCCAAAAATACCAAATAACTTTTATAAAATTAAATCAGATTTATACAAAAATGTACAATACACAAGACATTCATTTCCAGTTGTAAAATGCTAAAATATGTACATCTAAAAGGGACCGCCATGTTAAAAACAGGTAAACAAGACGCCACTTCTAAAAACATCAAATACAAACAAGTTTAAGGATAGAAGAGAGAACTAAGTTTAGATTTGTGTGTATAGTGAGTGTGAAATGGAGTGATTGGTAACAAATACAAGACATGTACATGCAGGAGTGTGTTCGTCCTGTGCAATCCACAATTTGGAGAAAATCACGTATAGACTGCATTTAAAAAAACAAAAAAAAAAACAAAAGGTCAAACTAGACAATACAGTGTCGTTATAAATCCATGAGTGATTCATTTTCCTTTTAAACTCATTTCATTCAACAGTTTGATAAGTAAAGTTTACAGAATATCTACAAACACAAGTCTGCGACATTTTTCTCCCCCACTTTTCTTTATCAAAACACTGAATATGAACAAATATGACATTATTTATTCATTTGTTACAATTATTCTGAACTACAAAGGCAGGGTTAGGGTCAGTAACTACATGTTTCAGAAATGAGTTATGACCGAGTTAGGCTCTTCTGTGCTCAGATTCAGAGAGAACTGATATCAAATGAATGAAAATTGAGGTCATTTTTCTCCATGATGCAGTTACTGTGTTCTGTCACTGTAGGCTGGTGTCTGTTTGAAGTGTTTCAGCGAAGCTTCATTTGTGTCCAGGAAACCCCTCTCTGTTTGTGTTCCTGTGGTCTTCACACACACACACACACACACACACACACATCTGTTTCAGTTTGTCGATGTCTGTAATCGTCCTCTGGTCTTCACAGGCTGGTCTCGGTGTACACAGGGACGGCAGGGAGCGACTGACGCTGAGGCTGAGTCTGAACTAGAGCTTCCTGGGCTTGTGGCTCCACGGCTCTCTTGTGTTTCTCTCCGATCTCCTGGAGCAGGAGCACATTAGCATCTCGCCACAGTCTGTATTTAGAAGCGCTCAGAGACGGTTCACTCAAGACCTGCTCTATGGCCTGCAGATCGGCCTCCTTCGCCTGAAATAAGACAGACACAGAATCGTATGATGGTTTCTTCTGAAACTATGAATATAACTTCCAGCTGTGAAGCTGCTATGGTTTTGTTTGATCAATACCGCCATCTACTGTCTGTAGACTTCAAATACTCTTGGTTCAATCAGAGTTTGTGGCATTGTCAACTGCTGAGTCAATGAGTCTATGATTTTAAAATGTTTTTATTTAAATTATGTTCAACAAGACTAAATTTATTTGATCAAAAAAACAGTAAAAAACGGACACATTGTGAACAATTTGAAATAACTATTTGAATCTATTTTCAAATGTTATTTATTCCTGTGAACCAAAGCTGAATTTTCAGCATCATTACTCCAGTGTCACATGGTCCTTCATTCTAATATACGGATTTGCTGCTCAGATGTTATTGGTGCTCAGTTATTAATACGGGTTCTCAATATTATCAATGTTAAAAATGTTTTTTGTTTCTTAATATTTTATGGAAACATTTTTAAAAATTCATCTTTGAGAATAGAAAGTTTAAAGTTGAGAAAGTAGTTCAAGTTCAAAAGAACAGCATTTATTTGAAATAGAATGTTTTGTAACAGTATAATTTTTACTGTCACTTTTAAATATTAAACAGCACAACTGTTTTCAACATTGATAATATTTAGAAATGTTTGAAATGAGCAGCAAATCAGCATATTAGAATGATTTCTGAAGAATCATGTGACGTAATGGTACTGAAAACTCAGCTTTGCATTACAAGAATAAAATATATTTTAAATTACAATAGAAAACAATTATTTTAAATTGTAATAATATTAGTGTTTTTACTGTATTTTTGAGCACATAAATTCAGCCTTGGTGATAATATATGTAAGATACTTAAAAACATTTAAATATATCGTAATTTTTCCAAAGTTTTTATACATGCATACATACATAGACACTATATGTTAACATTAACATAACAAAAACTGTTAACATTTAACTTAAAATGTTCATCACTAAAGCTATATTTAAGTAATTATTTAGAAATGTAAAGTATTTTTTAACAAATACATCTGGGATAAGTGTTGTAATTGCTAATTAAAACAAATTATTAAAACCTTTTTTAAAATCAAGTTAAAATGAACTTGACAAAGATTAAATAAAATTAAATATAAATATCAGATTCATACCTTGAACCTGAAAACATTAAATATAAATGATAAATTCTGCCTTGGCAAGTAACTCAAAATAAAATGTTTGAACTAAAGCACTAAAATGACTAGAACTAAAACTGAAAAGCTTTTAAAAAACAAACAAACAAACAAACAAACAAACAAAACTATAAATGGGTAGTTGACAAATAGGCAGTAAAAAAAAATGCTTTTTTTGTAAAAAAATAAATAAATAAATAAATAAAAATATTTGAAAAAGAAATGCATATTTGTATGTAGTGTGAAGTCTGATCTTTGAGAAAATATAAAGGGTCACTAACAATTCTTTCACTGTTTTTTTTTTTTTTTTACTGAACTGTACCATAAATGTGTCCTATGGTGTGACAGCAAAAATCAAGGGAAAAAAAAAAAAAAAAAAACTCTTAATAATACATATATAGCAAGAGAGAGATTTATCTTCATTGTTAGATTTTCATATAGTGCTATTTATTTAATATGAAATTATAATTAACATCATTTTTTCCCCCTTGACTTGGACAATTTCAAGACAAACTTTGACAAGACAAACTTTACTGTCATTCGTTCAAAACTGCTGAACATTATACTATTTTAAAGTTGAGTGATATTTCTATCTCCCCTATTGCAATACTCAACTGTTTTTTTAAGATATTTTGAGATAAAAACAAATATGTGGTTCTTTTATGTGTGTCACACCATAGGACATCACGTCATACCATACCACTTATTTCTATTTAATTTTGAACATGTCAAAGGAGAAAGTTTAACTTTGATACCAACAATATCAACATGCATTTTAAACAAAACAAAAAATAATTTATCAACAAAATTCAGTCTCTTAGTCAATCAGGATGTTACTGAAACTCTCCTAGCCCCCCGCTGCATGTGCGGCACAGCTAAATATGATTGGTATTCAAACTATTTTCATTAAGATGTGAATGAATTTTTAAAACTATGTGGCTACTCTTTTTAAGGCATCATTTTATTGTATTTACTTTCTGCATTCTCCTCCCTTCTGCGTGGATCCCTGTTAATTTTCTCTATATATTTCCATGTCCTCTTTCTTCCACTAATTTCTCTCCCTCAATTTTCTGTTTCAAAAACAAAGTATCGCATTTTATGCTTATTTTCATGACACTTTATAATAGTACAAGTTTTCTGTAAAACATCAGTTTAATTAATGTAATTATTGCATTTAAGAACACAGAAAATGATCAAAAAAGAATAAAAAGGAGTTAAACAAATCTTATTTAATTATATAAAATGTTTTTTAAAGAGACCTTGTCCTCTAGTGTGATGTCTTTGTCCTGTGGTGCGACAGTACAGGCGTCACACCGGTGGACATTATCTGTCACAACGTAGGACGTTTCAGCCTTTTCTGTCAATTAATGACCTTGCTATTCCAAGCTAACCTGTCATTAGCGGTTAGCAAGACACATTTGCATAATTTTCCATGATTATGTAGTTTAACATGCAGTTTTTGATTATTAATAATAATAATAATAATAATAATAATAATAATAATAATAATAATATAGGGGTGTCACACCAAAGGAAAACAAAGCGTAACACTTTTGTAGTGGTTCCAAAAAAGTTAAATATTTGAACAATTCTGAGATAAAAATTTACCATGTGCACGTCATGGGCTTCACAGGGGGCTTCAGTAACACGGCAATGAATGGGGTCCTTCAACTAATTAAAGTTTTCTCTGGAATTGGCCGATTTAAAATCAGGATCTGGTGTCACACCAGAGGACATGGTTTTCAGAGACAAAATGTATCCAGTTCCTACACTTTCAGAAATATATGGATGAAAAAAAAAAAAAAAAAAAAAAACAACATTGCAATTTACTAAAATAGACACTTGTACAATTATGCCGGAGGTATTTAGTAAAATTTTAATGCTTTCTTTTTAATTTATAAAAGTTGTAATTTATTGAATCATGCTTGGGACAGTCACACCATAGGACAATTTTGACATTTGGCTCAAATTTTAAAAATCGAATAACACTGTAGCTTTTATAACAAAAGGTCCATGTAAGAAAGAAATGTTTAACCATTTACTGCATTTTAAATAATAACAATATTAATTATATTAATTTTTATCTTGTGGGACAGTGAAAATGCCATGTCACATCAACAACCCATATTCTGTTTCGGTAGTAACCTCCAAAAAAAAAAAAAAAAAAAAGTGCGCTTAATTGCAGAAAAATTTGTTCAGTAGTGACGTTCCTTAAAGTTTCACACATATTTTTCAGGCTTCTGAACAAATTTACCTCAAATTGATGAGACCTTGATCTCACCATGATCTACTTGCACCTTGTAGCTATGAGAGAGGGGGACAACGGAATATTTCCTGACAAAAAAACAACGACAAAAAAAAAAAAAAATTCAATATTTTCATAAGTTGAAATTTAGGGGTTAGGGTTCGGGACAGCCACCTCCCAATTGAAAGTACAATAAATAAAATGATAAATCAATAAATGATGATTTTATACATGTTAAGCTTACTAATATTTTAAATATTGTGGGCTTCAATAGATAATAGAAGGATCTTAATAAACATCGAAGATTTGAATACTTAAATGCTTTTTAAATGTGTTTTTTTGTTGTTGTTGTTGTTGTGGGACAGCAGTTTGCACCAATTCTGTAGAATGGCCCATATACTGAAATAACACTGACTAAAAAGAAAAAAAAAAAAAAAAAAAAAGAATCAAGTCAATCACCCTACCACCAAAATTTCTTTGAACGGTTATAAATGTAATGTTGTGGCTCGTCTGTGATGTGACACACCTCTTCTGTTCCTAGCTGGTTTTAGCTCCTGGTTGGGCTTTTGTATGAACATATGCAGGCAGCAGTAAGAAAACTACACGTTCATCACCAACAATCACGTTACCTTATCTCCTATCTCAGTATCCTTGTGCAGAAGTTACTGGGTTTAGAGGCTCAACTGCATTATGTAATCATGAAAACAAAGCTGAAAGTTGTAAGTATAACTAAAGTGTTTATTTAAAGTGTATATTTATTGATAAAAATGACAAACTAGGTTAAGCATTTATCAGTAAGCATTTATCAGACTAGTCTCATCAAGTCATGTTACATAATTTTTGGGTTTTGTAAAGTACTGATACAAGAAGATAACACACACACACACATATATATATATATATATATATATATATATATATATATATATATATATATATAGTCTGATGGGTCACAATGCACTGGAGAGATTCTGTCCAATCTAACGCCTCCTAGAACACAAACATCCCCCTCGCCTCTGAATCATAAATACCACCTGCCTCCATATAAACACTGTGCATAGTGCAAAGCAGATCATTTGGGTGAGTCAGTGTAGTTTCCCTTGATATCACAGCACACAGACCACAGATATTATTCCACTTTAAAGCACTAGACGAAGTCAAATATCTTAAACAGTCAGACAAAACTGCACTAACAAGAAGAGGACACAACTTGCACCAAAATAAATTACACGCTATCCAACGACACATTATGATCATTAATCACAATCACGTCTTTACTGTAGTAAGAGTAACAAGTTTTATGACAAATGTTATAGCTCCAAATCAGGAGAAATCTATTAGACTTACTGCTCAGAACTCAGTTTTATAGCGCATTTGGAAAATGTTTCCTCCTATTTCTAAACATCATGTTCTGCAATACACTACCAGTCAAAAGTTTTTTAACAATAATATTTTTAATGTTTTTTTAAAGAAGTCTCTTCTGCTCGCCAAGCCTGCATTTGATCCAAAATACAGCAAAAGCAGTAATATTGTGAAATATTTTTACCATTTAAAATAACTTCCTTCTATTTGAATACATTTTAAAAATGTAATTTATTCCTGTGATCAAAACTGAATTTTCAGCATCATTACTCCAGTCTTCAGTGTCACATGATCTTTCAGAAATCATTCAGGAAACATTATTATTATTATTATTATTATTATTATTATTATTATTATTATTATAATAATAATAATAAATAAATATTTAAAACAGTTGAGTACATTTTTTCAGGATTCTTTGATGAATAGAAAAGATCAGCAAGCTTGTGTAACATTATATCATTCAAAAGCTTAGAGTCAGTGTGTATATATTAGAATGATTTCTGAAGGATCATGCGACTGTAGTATTGATGCTAAAAATTCAGCTTTGAAAATCACAGGAATAAATTACATTTTAAAATATATTCAAATAGAAAACAGTTATTTTAAATAGTAAAATATTTTTCAAAATTTTACTGTTATTGCTGTACTTTGGATCAAAAAAAAAAAAAAAAAAAAAAACAGGCTTGGTGAGCAGAAGAGGCTTCTTTAAAAAAAACTTTGGTTTAATAAAGGTACACTACACAAACCAGTTTCAACAAAATTCAGATATTTCAGCAGTTTACATAAAACAATATTCACAAAACAGCCCTGACATTTGACAACTAAAACTGACATTTATTTTCCTTCATTACTTTTACTATATTTTAATTTATGCAGAAGTTTAAGGTATTTTTGAATAAAAAAATACGTATGCATAAGTGTTACTGTTAACTAAAACAAGTTAATACAAAATACCTTTAATTGAAATAAAGTTTAAATAAATATTAAAAAAAAACAAATATTAAATTAATATCTAGAATTTTAGCAGTTAACTTGTTCACTGTAGATTAATTACTATTTAGAGTAACCCTTTCAGGACTCTTCTAACTTAAGACACTTCTAACTTATGAATGGACACACCAATGTCAAACTCACCTTTAAAGTGCTGTTTAAAGCTCGAATCAGGTGCAGTTTCTCATTAATGCTCTCATTTTTGCAGCGTCTGATGAAGGAGGACCTGAAGTCACGTTTGGTGGTCGGCTGCAGGGTTCCTGTGGGGGACAGACTCGCTTGCTTGAGGTGAAGATACAGCATCTCCATCTCATCAGACGGGGGGCCTGCTCAAACAATAACAAGAATATTTGGTTACGAACCAGTTTACATAATTACCACACTTAGAGAAATCCATTTTCATGAATTTTCCAGAAGTTTGCAATAACTGGGTAAGAATTTTTAAAAAATCATTTTATAGAGACAAGCAATATCTAGTATAATTAAGAAGTTTAAATCTCTTCATTTGTGTTAAGAATATTCTAGTAAAAAGCTTCATGTTTCGATTCGATTACGATTATCATTTGATTCAATTCAATATCACGATGCGTTGCATTCTCAATTTTCAATATTATGGCACATGGCTACATTTTCATATTAATTTTAGATCAAATTTACTTTGTGCATTAAATTATATAAGCATTATATAACTCTGTCCTGGGGGGGGGGCGGTCTCCTGGAGAGTTTATCTCCAACTTGCCTCAACACACCTGCCTGAAAGTTTCAAGTATACCTAGTAAGACCTTGATTAGCTAGGTCAGGTGTGTTTAATTAGGGTTGGAGATAAACTCTACAGGACAGTGGCCCTACAGGACCGAGTCTGGTGACCCTGATTTAAAGTTTTGGGTGAATGGACTTTCAATGGAGGAACAGAAATCTCACAGGTTTCATTAAAAATCTCTTAATTTTTTATTTCCAAGATGAATGAAAGACTTATGGGTGCAGAATGAAATAAGCATGAGTAACATGATGTCAGTTTGCATTTAGGGTGAACGATCCCTTTAAAACAAAACAAAAAAAGTTTTTATTTCAGACTCCTGTCATGCAGTGCTCTTGTAAGGATAAAAGATCTCATTCCAGCACTCACTTACAGTCATTTCCTTTGAATTCCTGTATTTTGTGGATGGGGTCTTCCTCTGAGCTGATCTCCTGCCACGACTCACTGTCTGCACTCTGAGTCTCTGTGTGCTTACACACCGGAGAAACCAGCGGGAACGAGTCCTGACATGGAGAGGAAGAGGAGCGGGGAGGCGGGAGACAGCCCTGAAACATTCACACACAAATACATTTAAAAATATAACATCAGTCTATCAAAATCTCAAATAAATTCAGTTTAAAAAAAGTTGTAAGAAATACAATTATACACAAGTGCATCTCAAAAAATTTGAATATCTTGATAAAGCTCTTTTTTTTTTGTTACATTTCAAAAGGTGAAACTTTCATATATTCTAGATTCATTACATGTAAAGTAAAACATTTCAAAAGTTTTTTGTGTTTTAATTTTGATGATTAGCGCTTACAGCTCATGAAAATCAAAAATCCAGTATCTCAAAATATTAGATTATTTACATTTGCGTTTCATTAAATGGTCATCCCTACAGTATAAATTCCGGGTATCTCTTGTTCTTTGAAGCCACAATAATGGGGAAGACTGCTGACTTGGCAGTGGTCCAGAAGACAATCATTGACATCCTCCACAAAGAGGGTAAGTCACAGAAGGTCATTACTGAAAGGGGTGGCTGTTCACAGAGTGCTGTATCAAAGCATATTAAATGCAAAGTTGACTGGAAGGAAGAAACTGGGTAGGAAAAGGTGCACAAGCAACTGGGATGACCGAAAGCTTGAGAATACTGTCAAGGAAAGCCGATTCAAACTCTCAGGAGAGCTTCACAAGGAGTGGACTGAAGCTGGAGTCACCACGCTCAGACGTCTTCAGGAAAAGGGCTACCAAGCCACTTGTGAAACAGAAACATCTTCAGAAACATCTTACCTGGGCTAAGGAGAAAAAGAACTGGACTGCTGCTCAGTGGTCCAAAGTCCTCTTTTCAAATAAAAGTAAATTTTGTATTTCATTTGGAAATCAAGGTCTGGAGTCTGGAGGAAGACTGGAGAGGCACAGAATCCAAGCTGCTTGAAGTCAAGTGTGAAGTTTCCGAAGTCAGTGATGATTTGGGGCGCCGTGACATCTGCTGGTGTTGGTCCATTGTGTTTTATCAAGTCCAAGGTCAATGCAGCCGTCTACCAGGAGATTTGGGAGCACTTTATGCTTCCATCTGATGACAAGCTTTATGGAGATGCTGATTTCCTTTTCCAGGAGGACTTTAGCACCTGCCCACTGTGCCAAAACCACTTCCAAGTGGTTTGCTGACCATGATATTACTGTGCTTGATTGGCCAGCCAACATGCCTGACCTAAACCCTATATGGAATCTATGGGATATGTTCAAGAGAAAGATGAGAAACAGTCGATCCAACAATACAGACGAGCTGAAGGCTCAACAGTGCCTCAGCAGTGCCACAGACTGATCGCTTCCATGCCACACCTCACTGATGCTGGAGTTTGTGCTAAAGGAGCCCCGACCAAGTATTGAGTGCAGAAATGAACATACTTTAAAGAACTTGAACTTTTCTGTTTTGCAGATCCTTTTTTTTGATTGATCTTGGGAAATATTCTAATATTTTGAGATACTGGATTTTTGACTTTCATGAGCTGTAAGCTGTAATCAAGAAAAAAATAAAAAATAACTTTTGAAATGTTTTACTTGCATGTAATGAATCTAGAATGTGAAAATTTCACTTTGAAATAAGTTACAAAAAAAAAAAAAAAAAAAAAAAAACCAAAAAAAACAACAATATTCAAATTTTTTGAGATGCACCTGTATAGATACCTATTAACAATAGGTTCAGTGTTTTCTTATGCATTGATTCTTATGTGAATGGCACCTGGGTTTCATTTGTGTTTTTCTCTTAAAGGGGTCTAGTACGATTTCACCTTTTTAACTTTTGTTAGTGTGCAATGTAACTGTGTGAGCATAAACAACATCTGCAAAGTTACAAAGCTCAAAGTTCAATGCAAAGGGAGAAATTGTCTTTTACAGAATAAGCATAGCATCGACTACAGCGAACGGCTGGTAAGGGACTACAACAAAATAATTCCGGGTTAATGACATCATAAACCCAGATAAACCCCGCCCCCGGGAACATGCAACGAAGAGGCGAGGCCATGCTGCACTGCTTTGGAGAAGAGGAAGAATGTGCACGTGCACGTAAAATTATATTCATAAACTGTATGAATCGCGATTCTGTCTTCTAACGATTCTAATGGAGTCACAAGTTTCAAAATCAATGTTCTAAAGCAACGTTTCTAAAGCAGCGTCGCCCTGCTCTGCATCTCTCTCTCTCATTCAGATCAGCTCAGCACCAACAATAAACTGTTCCATTTATACACTTATTTTCACATAGCAATGACAACCGGCCGTTTTATGCTAGCTGAATAGCAGTGTACAATACAGGTAAAATATGTGAAAAATAATACGATTTTTTAAAAACGAAGCATGAACACGTTGCTGTGCACCCCATAAACACAATCAAGCCTTCGAAATAATCCATTAGACCACCCCTTTAAAAGTTTGTTCAGTTGATGGTTTACACTACTGTTTGGGGGTCAGTAAGATTATTAATTTTTTTTTATTTTGAAAGAAACTTCTAATGCTCACCAAGGCTACATTTATTTGAACAAGAAATACAGTAAAAAAAAAAAATAATATTGTGAAATATTGCAATAAAAAAAAAAAAAATTAAAAAAAAAAATCCCATTTTAAGATATTTTTACATTTCCATTTTATAACATATTTATTCCTGTGATGGTAAAGCTGAATTTTCAAGTCTTCAATGTCACACGATCCTTCAGAAATCATTCTAATATGCTGATTTTCTGCGCAAGAAACCTTTCTTTTTATCATCACTGCTGAACGCAGCTGTGCTGCTTGATATTTTTGTGGAAACCGTGATACATTTTTACCCCCAAGTTTTTAAATGGTTGTGTATGTACAAATGAGTCAGACACATATCTGGCCACTACATTTTTTGTTGTAGTTAGTTTTTGTTTGTTTTGTTTTTTTCAAACCAAGCAGTCAAACTATTGTGTGACCCATTTCACCAGGCATTAATAGCACATATAAACCACAATGAATAGAAGAGTTAAATGCTGATTTTAAATACTTATGGACGGTTATGGGTCTGTTTTAATTAGCATGTCTGTACAGAGTGTGGTTACTCACATGCAGAGAGCCAGGAGTCAGCTGATCCATGTACTCTGCACACATCTCAGCTGTATCTGCTTCATCCTCATCGTCACTCTCCTCACTGTAGCACTCTATATTCACACAATCACAGTCTCAATATCAGAATGATAATTTAATAATGCAGTTATTAAAGCGTCAGGTGTGGCTTTGGTGAAACACATCAAGTAGAAATAGACACTCTGAATTAACCGGTTTCTGTGAGCGTGTGTGGTGTGAATCTTTACCTCCATCGGTTGAGTCTGTGGGCTCAGGTTCATTTGAAGCCTGGGTGAGTTTAGCCAGCCATCTAGGTTAAAAAGAACATTCATTACAGTTAATCTACTCATCAGATCTGTGGAATAATTGTAATGGATCATTGTGTGTGTCCTCTGCCCACACAGTTTAATAGCAGCACACCCACAGCTTTCTCTCAATGTTTTTTTTTCCACTCATAGGTTTATTTCAGCATGTTTCAATAAACCTTTAGAGGAATGGTTTAGGAAAAAAAAAAAAAAAAAAAGATGTCTGTGGTTTCAAAACCATTTGACTTTTTGATTCCATGGAACAAAAAGGTGATATTCTGAAGAATCTCGAGGCTGCTCTTTTCCATACAAAAAAAAAAAAAAAAACTACTTTGTAGTAAACACGTCAAGCACCACTACAATATTATAAAAACAGGTCCATATGAATTGTGATATACTCAAGTATTCTGAAGCCATGCAACAGCTTTGCTTTGCTGCTTTGCCCCCCGACTCAGCCTGGTTTCTCCCAAGGTTTTTTCTCCATTCTGTCACAGAGGGAGTTTTGGTTCCTTGCTGCTGTCGCCTCTGGCTTTATCAGTTGGGGACACTTAATTTCTAGCGATTATCGTCAATTTGATTTCATAGATACTATTTAAACTAAACTGAGCTAGACAATGATATCTCTGAATTCAATAATGAAATGCCTCTAACTGAAAATTGAGTGTTTAATCTTATTATTATACATTACTGACACTGTCCTCCAATTTGATACTGTTAAGTGCTTTGACACAATCTGTATTGTTAAAAGCGCTATATAAATAAAGGTGACTTAATAATCTTAATGTTTATGTATGTGTATATTATATATACTTCATTTTTAATTTTTTAAATTGTGTGAACTACTCTATTAAATAATATATTTATAAATAGCTGCAATAGACCACAGAACTTTTTGGACACTTTCTACCAGAAAAGCTTAATTTAAGGAATCCAAACCGTATTTTTTAGTACTGGAGGTCTGCAAAATTTTCATCAAACATGCTCAACTGCATGGTGTGCTGCAGACAGCTTCGGTCACAGCGAGGTGTCAAAGCAGCCCGCCACACTGCAAAGCAAATATGTCACGTTGGGCCAAAAACCAGACCCACAAGCTTCACATGTATGCGTCAGTGCTACATGACTAAAAAAGGTAGTTTTTTTTTTTTTTCTCATAAGTGTAGCATCAGCAAGCACTTTATCACTAACCACATTTACAAACACAACAAATTGTGTCTTTTCACACTCACTTGTTCATGTCTTTCATGTTCTCAGCTGCAAAGTAGAGTGTCAGCATGTGAAGGCGGCTTGCTTTCATTGCACTGGAAAATAAGAATAAAATGAAAGCAAATTAAAACATACACAACCCCAGCAGTCCTCAGAGACAGTATCTTTTGTGGATGTGTGGTTACGTGACATAGTGGAAGCATTACACAAAACCCGAAAACATGTTCGACACTAAGGTTTGTCTCTTGTCTTATCTACATCCAATCTTAGTTACCAAAGTAAAGCACAGTTACTGTATGTCTTTCATGAAGGAAGTCTGTGAAAAACACAGTAGCTCAGACCACACACTTAGAGCAGGCAGTTTCCTGTGTACTGAGCGCGCTTTAAGAGGGGTATAGATGACACACTTCCAGTGTGAAAAAAAAAAAAAAAAAACAAAAAAAAAATAAAATCTCATTTACAGCCTAACAACTCACACTGGATCTTCAAAATGCATTAGTCAAAAAACAAAGCATAGCCATTTTACATTTTCTTCAGAAAATACGAGTACTGCATATTGCAAAAGTATATTTTCATCTGTTGTGGGTTGTTGACTAGTGTGTTAAAGGTGCTGTACATAATTTTTTGACTGTACTAAAGCATTAAAATACAATAATATGTTCGCAGATATTTAGGAAACATGCCAAGTTCACATGATACTTGTTTCTCAAAAACAATGCGACAGCCAGTTATTCTACTTTTGAAATGTGTGTTTTGTGTCAGAATGTCTGTTTTCGTTTTGGTCTGTGTGGTTCTGCCCACTGACAGTTTATCTAATAGTATTTTGACACCCCTGGTTGCCAGTTTGGTGGAAAACACAGCCATAGAAGCCAGTAAACAAACAGAGTCAGAGATCGCAGATCCTACCAGAGACATATTAAAATGAGAATAAATTAACTCATTAACTTACAGTGTAAGGCTTGTCGCCTTCCAATGTCAATTGTTCCTGTTGCACGTCCTCAATCTGGCAACCCACATAAGCATTGAATTTGAGGAGGAAGGGAAACAACTCTATTCAATATTTTCAATTTGGACTGCAGTACGCATTTCAAGTGCTAGCTGTCAATATTACACACCGCACCTTTAAGCGTGTTCCTATTATGGTGTTGTGCAAAAAAAAAAAAAAAAAAAAAAAAAAAAGTCTTGGTAATCTTTAATCCAAATATGAAAAATTTGATTCCACTCTGGAATTGCATTCCTTGCTATGCAGTAGCTAGGATGTTCCAGAGCTTTTATATGCTCTTACTAGTGTAGTTTGGCTGGTTGCTATTCAGTTCTTAAGGTTCTCTGAGAGTTTTAATGCATTTCTATGGCTGCTGGTTTTCTGGGTCTCTATGCATCTAGGACAATTCTAGGTGGTTTCTGAGGCATGGTTTTGTGAGTGTGTCCTGGGATGTTGCAGTGAGGTTCTGTGTGGATCCCAAGGAGTTTTTATGAATTTGTGTGGGTGATGCATATGATTGCCGTATGTTACAAAGTATGAGCAACAGTTTATAGCCATGCATGTTTTAACATCCAGCATGCAGTAATTTCAGAAAAACAGATATAATAAGGCCACATGGTGCAAATAGGCATATGTGTTTTTTTTTGTTTTTTTTAAACACAAGCAGCCAAAAATCTCTCTAAATAAGAAAGATGAACTCACAACTTCTTCTTGCATTCAGTAGCCTGTTCTATGGTGAAGTCTCTCAGGTTGATGTAGCCTTCGGCTGTCTCCGCCTGAAAAGAAACAGAGAGAACTTGTCTCTGGAAAAAGACTACCCATTTAAGTTTGAGTTTAGTTTTGAACAAACTCTGGTGGATTGGTTTTTATCAGTGTTCATTGCCATGATACACAGCTTACGGTACGGTACTGTAATAGCCAGGGCTGTGATACCCAAAAGCATTGTAAGCCTTAATACATTGTAGAAACCACTGGCACCAATGGTCTCTACAGTCTACTTAAAGTGAAATTTTGTCATTTTCTCACTCTCAAGTTGTTCCAAACCTGTATGAGTTTCTTTCTTCTGCTGAACAAGAAGATATTTTAAAGAATGTTGGGAACCAAACAACTGGTCCCCACTGCCTTCCAAAGTAATTTGTCCATGCTATGGAAATCAGTGGGGACCATCAACTGTTCGGTTACCCACAATCTTCAAAATATCTTCTTGTTCAGCAGAAGAAAGAAACTGATACAGATTTGGAACAACTTGAGGGTGAGGAAAATGACAATTTCATTTTTTGGTGAACTATCCCTTTAAGATTGCTATGCTTTCACGAAATTTAGCTGTGATTTGAAGCAGCGTTTTTTTTTTTCTTCTAGTATTTAAATATAAGTATATAAATTATTAACCTGATGTTTCGCTTGCACTGACAGCCAGATATTTTTTCTTAAAATTTTGTGGGAGCAGCAATGGTTCTTATAGCCTTGCAAGTGCGTTTAAACTTTTCATATTTTTTCATAATCTCCTAATTTTCATCAGAAAAGTGAATTGTGAATCAAACTGCTCATGAGACTGGCTGTTCACTGCATACTCTGTATCAAACCCACAGTAGCAAGAGCTGTGACTCCGCTATCGAAATGCAGAGTTTGTTCAACTTGTTTTGTGCAACAGGCTTCTAGATACTCATTTCCAATATGAGATGATAAATGAACTCTCAAGACATAAACGCATATGTTCACATTTTCCATAGCGAGGCCACATATTATCAGGGGAAAGCCACGTAACTTACCATGTCCGACGTGTACCAGTAGAGCGAACATTTCTTGAGCACAAACCAAAACTTCTTCCACCTCCAGCCCAAGAGCCCTTTGCTCTCCTTCCTTTTGTACAACCAGCCCTGACAGTCGCCCTGGCCCAGGTCTTTCACCGAGACCCTTCTGCGGCTCATCACACCATCTCCTATCACAAATAAACACATGCAAATGAGACCTCAGCAGTGCCATTCTCACCGGGTTCTTAACTTAACAGTACTTTGAAACATCAATAGCAAAGATAATAGCATGCTGCAATCAACAGGCTCAAGATTACACTAACAAATCCAAATTTTGTTCTTTGTACATTGTGTACTTGATCATTTTACTCTTTCAGTAAGTTTAAAACATCTATAACTTGTCTAAACAATATTGGTCTATGCTAGAAACGCTTTTTTCAGCTTACCTTGAGACTTCTCAGCAGCAAAGTCTTTAAGAGGGTACTGAAAGTGCAAGGAAAGAAAAAACAGAAATGCTGTAAATTACGCAGTGAACTCAGCCATCAGCGCCCACAGCTCAGAGAGATAATAACACAGCTGCCTCTAAAGAGAGCCTTCACTTCCCCGAACCGCCACACACGCCAGTAAGAGAGTAGATGCACACTTTTATACTGATATCCTCCCTCTCACTGTTTCAAAACACTCACATATAACGCTATATAGCCACGTACAGTAAATATAGACTCCCCACAGACTGACGATTGTTTTGAAGCTAGAGTAATTGGATAGTTGATATGACATGTAAAGCAGTGTGACATGCTATTCATCATATTACAAAACATTTGTTTCCCTCTAATCCTTGGTTAGATATTATATATTTAAATTTCATGAGTTCATATTCACCGAGAGGCTACATGGAATATTCAGACTTTAAAAAAAATAATGTCACGTCATAGGATTTTAAGTCAACTCCAGAAAGGGGAATAAAAAGGTGAAAAAAAAAAAAAAAAAAAAAAAAAAAAAAAACTTTAAATGGTGATCAGTAACCACACTTTAAAAAAAAAACACTTTCCCACAAACATTTATATAAATGTCAACCTCAAATCTTGATCATTTTTTTTTTGTTTATATACATTAATCTCTCAAAAGGTGGAATTTCTATTTCAAAATCAGCATTATAGATTTTATTGTGAATGACTCATTCACGAATGTGTCATTTAAAAAAAAAAAAAAAAAAAATTATTTTTTTTTCCTCATATTTTTTATTCAAAATGTCATTACTGGATCTTCCAGTGAAAATGACAGACGCATGCAATCATTTAGTACCCGTTTTTGCAAGCTTGTGTTCATCTGCCTCCATTTAAAAAAAAAAAAAAAAAATCAAATCAAATTCAATGAACAAATCTAATGAACAACCGAATGATGGAACAAAGTCCCCGTCCTACAGTTTTTTTATATATATTATATATATATATATATATATATATATATATATATATATATATATATATATATATATATATATATATATATATATATATATATATATATATATATATATATATATATATATATATATATATATATAATAAATCATCCATTACTCTCAAAAGTACATCATAATACGAAACATTTCATGGCAGTTTGTAACCATTTTACCTTATGGCAAATTAGTGGCTTATTCGCATGAATCTCATTTATACATTTTCGTACTATTTGAATTTTTTATGTTTCTGTTATATCTAAATTTGTACAGTTCACACTGTACAAATTCATACAAAATTGGCATCTCCTAAAAAAAAACCTTATGTTTTCCTGTGAGATCAGTTTGGAAGAAAAGATCTGTCATGATCTATACTTCAGTTTCATCAACTTTAAGGTTAGCCGCTGATAATGCTTCTGACCTTTGATATTCTGAAGTTGTTATTCCACCTAGGGTCAGTTTTAAAATCTTATACCCTTGCTGATTTATAATGATCTTTTTCCGTTCTCAAAACTGTGAATTTTGAGGAAATAAATATTTTAATTCAGATCTAAACAGAAGTCGAGATAACCCAAACCCTAAATAAAGTATATAATATAAATAAATTTGCTTAGTTTACTTAATTACTTTTCGCTTTGTGGAAGTTTCTAAAAGAAGGTTGTCAAATTTAAAAACAGAATTTGTATAGACCGACAATAAACACTTATAGAGATGGATAAACATTCTGTGAAAAACATCTTCAGCAGCGCTTGGGAACTAGTGACAGCTCAAGGTCTAGTTAATAGGAAGTGGTTTATGATTATGATGCAGAAAGTAGAATAAAAAAAGTGATAATATCAGCTCTGAAAACACTGAATGTAGAGAAAACATCTACAGCAATGATTCCATTAAAATATAATGTTATTGAAGTCAGTAAAAGAACATGATGAGTGGCTGACCAACTACTTCAAATGTATTTTATTATAGTTTACAGCTACACTCTAAAAACTGCTGGGTTGTTTTTAACCCAACTTTGTGTCAAATATGGACTAACCCAGCTGTTGGGTTAAATTTTTACATTGAATTTTTAACCCAAAAGTTGGGTTAGTCCATATTTAACCCAAAATTGGGTTAAAACAACCCAGCAG
Source organism: Spinibarbus caldwelli (assembly GCA_039654775.1). Classification (NCBI taxonomy): domain Eukaryota; kingdom Metazoa; phylum Chordata; class Actinopteri; order Cypriniformes; family Cyprinidae; genus Spinibarbus; species Spinibarbus caldwelli. The sequence continues at coordinate 8,019,118 of CM077240.1, forward strand.
TTTTTAGAGTGTACTTTTAATCTTATAATTGAGAAAGGAGATTTTGTTTTAACTATTTGACAGAAATGCTGTCTGTTTATATGGTTAGAAAATAATTATGTCCTCAGAAAAAAAATAAATAAATGACACGAGTCAAAACAACAGGAATGAAGTGACCACTTACTGACTCTGTCCGGCTCAAATGATTCACCTCTGCTGCCTTCAAATAGGAGAACAATATAAAGATGTTCTCTACCAACTGAACAAAGAAAACAAGTCAGCCTTTATATATACTATTGAATGATAATAAAGACATAGAAATTAATTTTATTGTTTGTTTGAAGTAGCCTATCTTTGACTGACAAACATTTACAGTTATAAGCTACTGATAGTCAAACGTATGCATTTTTATGATCTGTATTACCTGTACCCAGCATGTGAACACCTGCAGGTGTTTCATTCCTCTGAAAATCCCCCTCGCAGACATTGTGAGACACAGTGTGTTTGTGAAGCTCCTCTGGACGCCGAGTTTGACTCTAATAACGCCTTTCATTTGCATAATTGATTTAATCACTCGCGTCTCTTCATCACGTCTTTTGTATTTAACTTCATGGCATTATAAAACCTTTTTCTTTCATTATATTCAAGTGGAATCTGATGGTTTGCGTAAAAGAAGGACTTGGGGAAAGCTGCTTGTGTGTGTTGTCTTCAGTTGAAGACCACTGCGTGGCACTATTGCATTGCACTGAAGATGATCTTAAAAACTTTGCTATGCTTTGGGATGTATTTATTAGTAATGAAATTATTCGGATGATATGATGCACAAGTAGAAAATAAAGGCAATTAGCATGGTACTAAAAATGGGCGGAACTTTGTAGCCTGGTTGTTGCATCTAATTGGCCAGGTATGATAAATTTGAAAAAATAAATAAAAATAAAAAAAAGATTCTCAACTCTTTACTGTTTTTTTCCCCCCTTATAAATCGAAACAGCTAACTAATAAATAACCAAATAATGAATTAAGAAAAATGTGGAAGGTTTTTATTTTTTATTGGATTAATATATTTAAATGTGACATTTTTATTTAGAGTTTACGTATAAAATTTTGGAATTAATAGATTTAAACATTTGCCCTGTTTTGATATGCAAATTTCCAATAATTCAGATTTTTCAGATGTCAGATTTTTTATTGGCTTTTTGAGCCGCGAGCGCCCTCTGGAGGAAGACCATAAAATACCAGATAGATCAATGCATTTTCCCCGCACAAGAATTTATGGTATGAGAGGATTTTTCCATTTAGCATTCTTTATTAATAGTGTTTGACAATATAAACTAGTATCAAGTAGTATCTTATCTTGCTCAAAACTAATGACTTGCTCTAGTGTTACAGTAGGTGGTTTTAAGACCACCCATTTGTTTATAACAGTTTGTTTGCATCTGAAATGGTTGAAATGATTCAAGCATGAGTAACACTCACAACAGAAGACCATTTATATGATCTAAGACAGTCAGTAATTTGCACACTGAAATGTGAGTTAATAAATTTAAAAAAAAATTCAGGCTTTATTATTGTGCTACTGTAGCATACACTTCACACTATGATATAATGTACTCACTCGGCTCGGTTTATTTTATAATACACTTTATTTCATTTCCTGAATTTGAATTGAGGTAGTAAATGCCATGCAGAATTGTAATTTGAATACGAACTTAAGGAAGCTGAATTAAAATGGAATAAATAGAATAACTTATGAAGGTGTAGTAGCCTATTTAATAAAAATATTAAATGAAAAATAAAGTATAGCTTACACAGTATATCCTTCAAAAGTTTGGGGTTTTTAAAAAGTCTTTTAAAGTATTTGAAAGGAGTAATTTATGCTCATCAAGATTGTATTTATTTGATCAAAAATAAAAACAGTAATTTTGTGAAATATTGCAATTTAAAATATATTTTTTTATTATTTTAATGTATTTAAAAATGTAATTAAAATGCTGAATTTTTTAGCAGCCGTTACTCCAGTCTTCAGCATCACATTCCAGTATATTAATTTGGTGCTCAAAATGTACTATTATTATCACAGCTGCAAATGGTTAATTTTTTATTAATTTTATAAATTTTTAGCTATTATTATTATTTGATGAATAAAAAGTTAAAAAGAACAACATTTATTTGAATTAGAAATATGTCACTTTTGATCAATTAAATGCATCCTTACTGAATACAAGTATTAATTTCTTAAAACAAACCTTACTGACGTCAATTTAAAAAAATAAATAAATAATTGATTGTTAATTTGATACTTTGAAGTGAGTTAATTAAAAAAAAAGATTATTAATTTGATAGTTAATTTGAAGTGTTTTATTTCTAATCAGAATAAAGTATATTCTACTTATTAACCATAATTAGTAGTGCTGTCAAATGATTAATTGTGATTAATCGCATTCAAAATAAAAGTTTTTGTTTACATGTGTGTACTGTGTATATTTATTGTGTATATATAAATACAAACACATGCATGTATATATTTAAGAAAAATATGTTATGTTTATATATTAAATATATTTATTTATAATATAAAATTTAAGAATATAAATGTATATGCATGTAAATATTTTCTAAATATATACTATATGTGTGTATGTGTATATACATAATAAATATACACAGTACACATACATATATTATGTAAACAAAAACTTTCATTTTGCATGAAATTAACCGCGATTAATCATTTGACAGCACTAATAATAAGTCAAATTTCCTTGAACCTTTGAAATTTCATTAGATTGCATTTCAGTAAATTCAACTTCCTGTCATTCCAATTCAAATCCATTTCTACTTCCTGCAGGGAGTGACCAAATGGATTCAAATTTACACTCATGTATTAAAAGGGAGTCAATTTTAAATTCTGATATTTTCCCAACCCTGAAGCATACATTTTGAATTTCACAAAAACTTTCTTGCCTTATAGACACATCAGTCTGCACATTTATTTCAAAAGAAATGTTCTTGCATGTAGAGTGTCTTTTATTTTTCTCGTTTCAGAGATAACATATCTTTAACTTACCTAAAGCATATGTTTAAAAAAGCCATTTATTAAGTGGGAAATATGCTGGACCTGTATCTATAATATACAATATATGCACAAAATTAAATAACTTATTGATAACACAGTTCCAAGTGAAAATCCTTTTAAAGACCTGATTTATCAGAGAAAGTTTTCAGTAGTGTCCTTAATGCTGAAGAAACCTTAAATAAAGTAACAGGCGTTTCACTGAGGATGTCTTTAATACTGGCCCAACTGAATTTCAACAGGTCCTGTGGAACGTTCTGGATCTGAAGTGATAATACTGCAGACGAGCAGCAGCAGCAAGGCGTTCAGTGTGTGAGCAGCTTGAGTCGGGCGATCCAGCTGCTGAACAGTGAGGGTTCTGAGGGGGGTCTCTTGGAAGATTTGGCTGCAGGTTTCCGAGCCACGGCCTCCTGGTAGGGTATGGTGGCGCTGTTGTGTAGGTCTGCGTTGATAAAGCACTGGCTGCCGCGGATGTGGTCGACCCCTCGGATGAGTTGGCGTTCTCCTGTGGGGCGGTAGGGCAGCGGGTAACAGGGTGAGTCTTCTGAGATGGTGGGGATCTGTTCGTTACTCAGAAACCTGTGCAAGATCTCATCACCTGAGGACAGACGAGACGCATCATGTAAGGATGGAAACACTTTTTATGAGAGCTGTTTACCATAACTGAAAACCTCTGATAGCATTCTCAAACCATTCAAGGACTCTGAGGGCAAAGACAAAATTGGCAAAAGCTTTTCAAAATTGCAAGAGTCAATCTAATTGGCTGACTTCCATGGTTTTTGTTAGTTTTTTGGGAACCAACGTCATTTTTACAATGTGACAGCTGTATATTCTGCTTTGTTTTCATAGCTCGATGTTACTATTGACATTTTTTAACCTTGTGGGAAAAGAAAATATCTTCAAACATTTCATACTGCACTAGTTAATTTAATTTGTCCACTATGCCCTACAGGGCATATTACAAGAAAATGAAGTTGTTTTTCTTTATTATTATTTTTTCATAGGCATGATTTTTTTCCCTCCATCACAGTGTAATTTCCAGAACATCTAAAAAGATGTATTGCATGATGGACACCATTGACACTTTTTCCTAATTTGACAAAATGAAAGTTTTTGAAAACAACACATTTACATTGATTTTTGCTTGTTTTCGTCTTCTTTTATCTTAAGCACACTCTACTCTCACACTGTTGTCTTCCTCGATAAACAAACTTTATTTTTAATATATTTTTTATTTTTTAAAAAACTTTATTTTGCTAAAAATTTTCAGTGCATTGGACTGAAAATGACACCACAAATGTGGGATATTTCACAATTTAGAAAAAAAAGTTAATATTAGTGTTTTAATATTATAATGTTAATATTACTCTTTTTTAAGTTCTCATAAAATTTTCAGCAATCATTTGAAATATAGCAAAATATATGTATGTGTATTTTATATGTGTATGTATGTATGTATGTATATGTATATATATATATATATATATATATATATATATATATATATATATATATATCAGTATATTTAAGTCATATACTGTATATAATTAAATCAAACAAAATAAATCCCCAGTTATGCCCATAAAATAATCAAAACATATTCCTTTTGCTCATACTGTAACACACATTTTACACATCAGTCTGTATTTGCATATGGTGCCATTGATTACAGATTTAAGGTTTGGTCATGTTTATGATGAGCAAATTTTCATGGGTGAAATCCAGTCATTTTTATAGTAATCTACACAATAAGGAAATTTGAAGATTTTTCCAGACAGATTTCCAGCGGAAAGCTGCTTGTTTTGAAAGTGACTTTTATGTGAGCTGTGCTACACTTAAGAGTTTTTGCCTGAAAATTTTTCACTGAAAATTTGCTAATGTGACAAGTTTAAGTTACAATGTGGAATTTATGCAGATTTATGCTCTGACTCTGCCAGACTATGGATCAAGCAACAAAGTAAAAAAAAAAAAAAATTATGATGCAACATGATAACTTGCTTTTGACTAGCTATGATAACAGGCATTCTTCAGTAGCAACAAGAAAAACTCTACATCTGTTTATAGTCTGTAAAAAAACATTGCACATGTTTACTGATGAACTATGGGTATACAGAGGTTACCCCTTGAGCTACTGACAAACGGAGACAAAAATGCAATGCATACAGTGTTATCTGACCTTTGTCTGCTCCTGCCCATGTAATTGGGCTTGTGAAATGTTTACGCTGACAGCTGGAGATTAACTCGCTTCAGCGGTAGTTTACACACAGGCAGGTGTTGCACTTACCTTTCCGTCCAAGAGCCCAGGGTCTGGAGGGGGAGTCCGACACGCCCAGGCAAGTGTCTACCGGCATGGACATGGGACGTGGCTTCCCTAAAGCACATGCACAATGAAAGAATCAGTCTAATTGAGTCTTTGCTTGAGCCACGTTGGCTAAGACTTTTATTTAAAGGCTCAGAGTGAAAAGGAAGCAGACGTCATGGAACCATATGAGTCTCCTCTTTTATTTCTGTGCAGGTTTTATTTGATTTTGTTTTGAAGCTTTGTTCACAATGCACTCAAATGCCACATAGTTCACTAAAGAGCATTATTAAAAACTTCACATGTTGTCGTATGGACAATCAGTCAGTAATGCAACCCAGCTAACAAGGAACATTCTCAGAATTTTGGTTAATATTTTTGGAAGTTTCTCTCAAAGTTTTGAACAAACTTTTTTCCAGTAAGTTATGCTCTAATGTTCGCATAACAAAAAACGTTTTTAAAACATTTATAAAACTTGACTTTATGAATGATCAGAAAGCATTCAGAAATAACATTTTCATAATTAATTGCAACATTACCAAAACGTTCTTAGAACATACTTTTGTTAGCTGAGTAGTAATTTGATTTTCATGTACAACTTGGCTTCATTTTAGAACAGAATGAAAGATAACTTGCAGTTCAGTGAGTCGTGTTGATTCAGTAATGGCTCTGACTGATTCAGTGAGTTCATTCATTGATTCAAACCTTATGATTTTGACTTCTTTGTCATAAAAGTAAGTGGACGAGTCATCCTGAATGTTTATTTCTGAATGCAATCAACTAACAGCTCAATAGAAATACATTTTTTTTGTCATTATATGTGTGGTTTGCATCGGGTTTTATTAATCTTTTTTGCTGTTCAGACTACAAACAACTAAACAGATCCGAGTTTAATTACGCCAAAAATAAAAACACAAATTTTGCTGTCCGTCTGAAGAAAGTCGTAACAATCACACGAGTTCTCAGTGCGGCTGCTTTGGTGATGTTACAAAATAAAGACACGTAGGTTGAACAGGTACTGACCTCTAGATGGGGTCCGCTGTCTCAGTCGCGCTTGTGGGATGGCGCCCTCAGCTGGGTTTACGCTAGGTTTGCTGTTGTAGTCGCTGATATTTGAACGCCGTCTACTAGCTAAATCCAGAGATGAGTTGGGCGACTCTGAACCTTTTGGTCTCATCTTTACTCCTGCATATTCACTCGTCTCTGCATCCCTACACACATACAGAGATAAAGAAAGCTTGTATTTACGAGTTCGGAAGTCATAATTACGACGTCAGGTGTGTTCAAGTCACTTTGGCCAAAGCAAGATGCACCTTTTCTATGAAAAATCCAGCAAGATTTCTACAACCCTACTTCTACAAAATGATGAATAAAGAATGTGCATCAGGAGTGTTTTTTCTTTTTATTCAATTTATAAAGGTGCGGTAAATTGAATCATTACTGTATATATTCTACCGTAACCAGGGGCGCCGTAAGGGAGGGGCGGGGGGACGATTCTAAGGGCCCGACGATGAAGGGGGGCCCCCCAAAGGGGAAATGTGATTTTTTTATCGAGGGGAACGCGATCTCTACCGATGGGGAACCCCCCCCACCGGAACGCGATTTACCGAGAGGTACGCAGAACGCGATCTGTATGGAGGGGGACACCCCCCCACTGACCGCGATTGCGATTTCTAACGAGGGGGACAAAACCAACCCCCCCACACCGCGGGGCCCAGAGTGAATATGCTGTCCAGGGGGCCCAAGAAGCCGTAGCGGTGCCCCTGACCGTAACTTTATAGAAAATTTCAAATTTTACACTTGCAACTTAGATCGTTTTATTGTAAATGAAAAAAAAAACAAAAAATCTAAATTACCATCAATACAGACGCTGCATCTAATGCTTCCAAAACGTCACCAACTTGAAAAATCCACACTTAGAGAAAGTTTGGAGTCTCTCACTCATAATTACGAGTTTGTGGTGGCAGTTATGTGCATTTAACTAATTAATACGATCTTTCTGTCATGGCTTGAATGCACCAATAGTGTAGCTTAGCAAAATGCTAACATAAAACTATTGGAATCAATTGTAAGCACACTGTACACTTCAGTACGCTAAGGTATGCATACAGTACACGTGGCATAAATTTCATCACCAGTATAGTACCTGCATAGTGTAACCAATTTTTCTAAACATTCTGTACTGTAAGGTTGCACATGCGGCTTGATTTTTTTTTAGTTTTTCCACTAACACTACCGTGCAGTGAGATGGAACAACAACAACTAACTACTGAAGACAGCAAAAATTTAGACGGCCACATTTGGGTGAGGAAGACTCTAGTCTCTAGTTTAAATCAGTATGAGACATTTAAGTCAATCATAAATTCTGGAGAGAAATAGCGCAGACACTGGACAATGATGGAACTTTCTACTTTGCATGCGTTGCATACATGGCAAAACTGAATTATAATTTGGGCTTTAAAGTGAGCATAATTTGTAATGTACTGCAAGGCAGATCACTGTTTTGGAACAGAGCCACAGAGTAATTGATTAAAAATGAAGGAGATACGTTATCAGAGAAACAGATACTGACCGTGGGCTGTATGGCATGGAAGGAGGAGGAGGAATATAGAGATCTAAAATTGCAGGTTTCTCCGGACGCTTGATTTGCACAGGATTTCTGGATGACTGGGCGGCAGGGACATATGATGGGCTCTAAAACAAACAAAATTATTACTCCCTCGTTCTGCCTGGTTTAAGATATATTTACATACGATAGCTGTGAAGAAACCCTTGCTAAATTACATCTTATATAATCTTTTAAATGAGATTAGTTGGATCACAGAGCTTATCATTTTCACTAAATCTGAATCCACAGACCTTTGATCCCAACACTAAATCACTACATTAAGACACTTTGTACAAGTATTTTTTTTTCTTCTCAGGGACCTGCTTTATTTTGTGAGACATGCCAATTTTTGTTGAAAGTAGACTTTCTTTAAGCCTTTCATTATAGACTTTGCTAGGGCAAGAATGGACATAAATCCACATCATTTCAAGAGTACTGTTTTACTTTTGAAGAAAGAACCAATAGTAGTCTTTTTTTACTCAGTAAGTTCCTGTATGGATTATGTGAATTGCATAAACAGATATTAAGGACATTTGTTGGCAAGCAAGGCTTTCATTCATTGAAAGGTTCATTATGTAAACTAGATTTTTTCACTTCCTGAAATGTGCCTGTTTGTGCAAAACTTGTCATTTTTAGGCAAAAATCTTAGTCCAATTGCTTTTAAAAGTAATAGCACACCATTCCTAAATAAACAGCCTGATTTGTAATAGCATTCATGTTCATAACACAATCAAAGTGCCTCTTTATCATGGATTTTTTTACATTAATAATGTTTTTTTCAATGAAGGAAAATCGTTTTTCTTGAGCTGTTGTCTACAGTCTGACCTTTAAAAGAATAACGAGGTGTTTGGGAGAGTCCATATGGACTAATATTAGCTACAGTATTTCTGAAATCAATGGCTGTGTGACATTTGGACCCGGAGTTGAATCAGGTGGAAACACACATCCTGATGTGAAACCCTGCTGCTGGTCCAGCAATCTTAACTGCTATTAATCAGCATAAGTCAACTGTGGAAGATGTATGACATCAACATGCACTTTCAAAGGCAAGTTAACGTGTGTGTGTGTGTGTGTGTGTGTGTGTGTGTGGAGAGGAAGAAATGTTTCATTGTTTTAGTTCTGCAACACCCATGCAAAGCCATCCACTCATGTTGAAACAATGAACAAAGTTCATGGAGTTTGTCCAAATGTGAAACACAGAAACAGTAGAAAATGCCTCACAAGCTGTCATTTACATACGACTAACTACAAACATACTACTATAAACTATAAACTAGTCTACACTAGCGTTCAAAAGTTTGGGGTTGATAAGATAAGATTTTCATAGATTTTTTTCTCTTATTATGCTTACCAACGCTGCATGTGTTTATTCAAAACATATAGTAAAAACAGTGATATTGTGAAATATTATTAAAATTTAAAAAAATTTGAATATATAATAAAACGTAATTTATTTCTGTGATGCAAAGCTGAATTTTGAGCATCATTACTCCCATTTTGAGTGTCACATGATCATTCAGAAATCATTCTAATATGCTGATTTGGTGCTCAAAAACATTTCTTATTGATTTGAAACAGTTGTGCTGCTTAGTTTTTTTTTTTTTTTTTTTTTTTTTTTTTTTATAAACTATGATACTTTTTTTTTCAGACAAAAGCCTTCTGAGAGGTTAAACTATAGGAGAATGAGGGCAGTACCTGGACGACAGGGGGTCTCCAGCGCATGTTTTTCAGCGGTGCTGGTGTGAAGCCGCAGGTTCCTGATGGTCTTTTCTTCACCATCAGTGTCACATTCCGAGGATCTTCTCTGAGCTTTTCCACCAGATTCTTCAACTGCCAGCCCACCTTAGAAGAAAGCAGTACATTTGTTTATGGGTGACTGTTATTTGTTCTGCCTTCATTTCTTGTATCTACGACTCTCATAATTGTTCCTGTGCTGCTTGTAATTGCCTAATTTCTTATAATTGTAATCGTAATTGTTCTCGTAATTTCTCATGATTGCATATATCTTATTTTCTTCAATAAATAACTGTATTTTTCATAATTGCAACTGTATTTCTCATAAATGTGATTTTATGTCTCAACATGAGCTTTTTAAATAGCATTTTTAAATGTTCTTTTATTTATTTTGAAACCTTATTTCACATAAAGAGATAAAGTGATTTCTAATTTTTTTTTTCTAAAAAACTAAACAAAAATATACTTTAATGTCATTTCTATTGAAACGTGTATGTCATGTATTCAAATGTATTTTTAATTACACATTTGTAATGATGCAGTTGCAATTTAGTACATTTAAAATAAACTTCAACTGTAATATCAAACAAGACACTACAGTTACAATTATAATTAAGTACTTTTAATGTGCTGTAGTATGTTAGTGAAGACATTAAAATTATTGTACTTCTTTAAAACATGACAAAAGTTTATTGCAATAAACATTTAGCATGTATTTTAAATTATAACTTTAATTTGACATTACAAAGTACATGTTTTAAAAGTGTACTTAAGTGTGTTAAGATAGACAGTCATGAAAGTGTACTCTAAGGGCCAGATTTACTATCAGCTTGCGCCAGTGCAAACCCTCATTTGGCGTTAAAAAACCACTGTTAGGATTTACTAAAGACACGCAGTGGGAAATTAGCACTGAAAAGGTGTGGACACAGTTATTTTTGTGACTCACCTTATTGAATATGCATTTGTAGGAGTTTCCCTTTTGATCTGTAAATTTATGGGAGGAGAGTATTTAAATGACTCACGCAACGCGATTTACTAAGATTTGCGATCGTCAATTCACTGGTATTTGCAGCATTATTTATTTATTCACTTTTTAATGTCATGCCAGCATTAAAGCTATTTTCATGGCGATCTCAGAATAAATTACAGTAAATTACAGTAGTTAACCAAGTACGCTAAAGTGCCCTTTACTTTATTAATATTATATTATCTGCAAGCACATTTTTTAATAAATATACTACAAGTGCACAATTACGTGCACTTCTTTTTCACAAGGATGGACTTTCATAGAAATGAAACCTGGACATAAACGACCATAAATGGCGGAAAGTTGATCCTACTGTAGCTGAGCAAATGTAGTCTGAATAGCTTTATGTTGTATAAACACAAATGGGTCGGCACCAACCCAATGCTTTCTCTGTAAATATGAGGTGAATAAAAAAACAGCACTGATCCAAAACAATGATAAAAGTGTTCATAACAATATGCTTATCCAAAAGGCCTTTCAGCGCTGACATATCTCCCGCTCTCTCCCATGGATCAGGTTTACTCAGTCTAACACAAAAGCTCACCATCTTGCCTCCTTTCATTCTTTTAGGGCAGAACAATTACCCATAATCCTCCTCACTATCAGGTGATAGATGAATGGACTAACCACTGTTTGTCTGTTGACTTGTATCACCTCATCACCTGCATGAATCCTCTGAGTTCTGTCTGCTGGAGACTGAAGGGTGAAACACAGACGGACGTCATGAATCAATTAAAGCAATGCTTATGAACTCCATTAGTCACAGACTGTGGCTTGAATGATGCTGGACATTGATGCATTAACAGCAAAAAACGGAAAACAAGTCAAAGCGATCTGTTGTTCTATTGACTCACATTTTCCGTGGTTCCGGTGATGACGTGCATCCCATCGTAAGTGGATTTGATATACATTCCCTTTAAAAAATAAGCAAACAATACGCAGTTGTTAAGCAACAGGCGAAACAATACCAACAGGTCTTGTGTATACAGTAGGTTGTTGACACTCACCAGTCCCTCGCCTGCTTTGATATTAGTGATGGTGACTTCCTCCAAACAGGTCATTTGACTCTTCAAGGGGTCAGAGGTCATCCTCATGGTGGAATCACAAATGCTGGTCAAAACACGTGACTGAAATGAACAGAAAGAATAATTTTGTGGTATTTATGATTCATTTGGTCATGATAACTTATCCAGGACTTCAAAAGTGACTGGACAACCCAGGCTCATTGTAAAACATTTATGCAAAAATATTATGCTTTGTTTTGCAACACTTTTAAAGAGAAATGTCCAGTGAGTGGTACTAAAACTGGTTGTTGTATGTACTGCAGAACTTTGTAAATGAAATATCCTGTGATTGGTGCTAAAGGGTTAGTGCGTGTTAGAAAAATGTACCACTTATGCCCTACGCTAAACCTAAACAAAAGTGTTAACAAACGCAAACGTATGGTAAAAACGCATTTGCTGACACAACCATGATGCCACTTTAGCGTGCTTTTACTATTCTTTAAGCTCTTTTATCATGATTAATTTCACAGGATTCCTACCAGAGTGCTCTGCATTGCAAATGCAGTGCTGTACCAGGTGGGCTATCGAGGAAGTTTACTATATCAGAACGACATTTGTGATGCAAATGTCAGATTGCATTTGTTTACTATGTACTAGAGAACAAATGCACACAGTTAGAGATCATTTGCACAAAAGGAAGCAATTCTAGTGGCTTCCAGAAAGATCTGCACTCTGTTAAGGCCAGACATGATGTGCACAGGATAATCTCTTGTACATGCTCCGTAGACTGAGGCTGGCTGGATGAAATCATGAAGTCAAAGTTAACCTGATTTACTTTAAGGGATAGTTCACCCAAAAGGAAAACTCTATTTCATGTTCTTCCAAATTCATATGACTTTCTTTCTTCTGCAGAAAAAGATATTCTGAAGAATGTCCATACAATGGAAGTCAATGGGGTCCAAAACAACATATTTTGAAGCAACATGGGGGTGACATATCAAATCCAATAAAATCTCAAAGAATCAAAGGAAGCACTGATCAATAGTATATCTTGCAACTTATTCTGTTTCACTTGCACATTCTGCATATTAAGCTAAAATACGAGAATTTTGTATATTATGTGTATTTTAACATTTATTCCAGTGCAATGCCTTGCACCACAGATTTTCATCGTAAGTTTTAACCCAATTTATGCTTGTTTTTACAAACTGTCGAAATTATTATATTGCATCCGGAACATTCCTTTAATGGAGATTGTGAGATACTGTTATCTACCATAGGATGTTCCAGTGGTTCCTAAGGAAAACATTTCAAACTGAACAATAGAGTTGCATCTCCACTCTTAAAATGAACCCAAATGCATCACAGATAACAGCTGAATCTCTGACCTGAGAGACGTTTAAATCCCTGAATGATAAATATGCTGTGTGTCAAATAACTAGCGACAAGACTTTCTACTTACCACTTCTAATATCTTCTCTTCTATTTCAAACACTGTGCAGTCCTGCAATTAAAAAGGGAGGATTCGCATGAGATGCCACATTATGTTGAGTTCCCACAGGAAAATATGGAATGGTAAACATGAAATCAAAATACCAAAGAAAGTATTTAAGAAATGTAGTATGAGGATTCAAAATATGGAATGTGCAGACAAACAGATGGAGAAGGGCCTATCGCCAGTGTTTAATTATGATTTAAAAACAAGTTTGACAGGATAATTGCTGCAGAGTTTCAGGGTTGTGGTGCTTGAGAATATGAAGAGCAAAAGCAGAGCAGAGACATCGATCACAGTTATGAGCCACCCATCCCCACTGAGCTCCGGCTCAGTAAAACCATATGTTTCTCTGTGCTTCAGGAGACATCTGTGTGCTTAAAGAGTTCATCAAGATATACCTTAAAGGGGTCCTATTATGCTTTTTCACTTTGTGAGTTTTAGTCAGTGTGTAGTGTGTATGTTTGGGCATAAAAAGATCAACAAAGTTACAAACCTCAAAGTCCACTCCAAAGGGAGATATTTCGTTTTTAAAAAAATCCCTTTTCAAGAACCACAACGAACGGCTCGTTTGGACTACAAAGTTGTTTTCCTGTATTTGTGACATCACAAAGTGGCCCATTAGAATATCATTAAAATAAATCCCGCCTCCGGAAATTCGAATGCACGTTTCAAAATCGAAACCCGGTGCGGGTGTTTCTTTATCACTGTATTTCTGATGGAAGCTGACTGTCTTCAGAAAATTTTGGATGTCATTTTCATTTCATCTTGCATGTAATCAGGGTTGCCAGGTTTTCACAGCAAAACCCGCCCAATTGATACTCAAACTAGCCCAATCGCTTTTCAGGTGGGATTCCCGGTAAAAATCGTGTTCCGGTGGGGTAAAATACACGTTTTTTGGCAGGGTTCCCTTGATAAAAGTTGCATTCCAGTGGCAAAATATCATGTTATTGGGTCGCTTCAACCCACGGACATGAAAAACAACCCGCGGAAAGAGCGTTAAAGTAGCCCAATTATTGGCAACACTGCATGTAATGTCTGATAAAGCAGCGTTTGTGAGCGGAGCTCTGCTTTGTGTACAGCGTTACCGGGGAAACCTCGCTCTCTCCCGCTCCAACAGCGCCTCCCGCTGGCAGAGAATTAATTTGCATATATATGCCACCACAAATAGTGTAAGTCTGTGGGACTATGGTATAAATAAATTCAACTGTATAACAGTTTCACTGCAATTCATGTTATAATGTTAGAATTAATGAACAATAAACATAATACATATTACTGTTGCACTTATCTGTACAAAGTAAATGCAGTTATTTTTAAGCTGTTGTTGACATTCTCTCTAAAGCCCCGTTCACACTACAAGCGACACTCAGCGACAAAGCGACACGATCCCATTCATTTCAATGGAGAGCTGGTGATTTCCGGTGACACGAGTGACAGCGAGCGATAGCGACTGTTGGCGACCGGATGGGGCGTGTCCAGCGACGCAACAAAGTTCAGAATCCTTCAACTTTATGCAAATGAAGAGCGACTTTCGGGAGCGACAGCCAATAGGAAAGAAGACAGTTGAGCTCACGTGATCGTTCTCCTCTCAGCCGTAGATAAACATACTCAATGGAAAAAAAGTAGGCTCTCTTTCTCATTCATTTTTGTTTGTATGTACGGACTTAATTCATATTTATATTATATTTAGTATTTTGCCTCCAAAATGTTTTTATGTAGCAGTAAGAAACCTAATTTGCTGTCAAGGCAACCAGTAGCGAGAACGCCCACTAGCAGCCTCATCGCGACATGCAGCGACAAAGTCGCTGGTAGTGTGCAGCTTAAAACGTGATATAGCCAAAACAACAACAACAATATCTTTACCACTTTAATATGTCTTGCAATATCCGTGCATGCAAAGATTCTGTGCAATCCTCTTGTTCAATATTCTCGGGGTCTGAATTGATATGGCAATATTGACGAACTTGCTGCTTTGGCAAGGGGCGGGGCAGTACTGAAACACCGTCTAAGCCAGGGCTATTCAATTGGTGACCCGCGGGCCCAATCCGGACCGCCAATCATCTTCATCCGCCAAGAGTACTCAGGTTGCACATTCACCTTGAATTGTTCTTGCACTAATTAGTTTGTCCACAAGGTGGCAACATTGGCCCGAGCCAGCCAAAAATAAAAGGGAGAGACGCAATAACAATAATCTACCGGAGACCGCAACATCAGTAGATGGCAGCGTTGACAAGCGCTCATGTGAGGGAGTTATGAGATATCCACAATTCTAAAGTTAATTTAAACAAGTTTAAAGACAGTGTTATCGGTCATAATTTCTGGCGAGAAATAGCGCCGACACTGGATGAAGATTTTTATCAAAGCAGGAAGTATAGTTTGAAAATCTGCGCGTTTGGCTGTACTCATAAACTGAGCCGCTTCAGACAAGCGTGCCAGCGCTTCAATGGACAAAACCATACTAAAAATACATGGTTTTGGCGCGTTACCTCATAAACACGGTTTTAAATCAGTTATAAAATCCTAAATGACCGTAAAGAGTTGGGAGAAACTTGGATGTGTCATCCGCATCATGTGCATCAGGTTTTATTAAAGAAACAACACTGCTTTTAAAGTGAAACCTGCTGCAGTCTGTGATTGATGGAAATCAAACAACTAAAGAAAAAGAGAATCACTTGACTGCTCTGCTTGCTGATTAACTTTTGTAGCTTGAATAAAGAATAACCAATATAGCTTATGCATACAATTTATAGTTTATGTGAAGATTGTTTTAAGTTCACTTATAAAAAGTTGTTATATTTTTCAAAGCCTATTAAATGTTAAAAAATAATATCATAACATTTCAATTATACTGTAATATTAAATGGCTATAATTAATGTCTAAAATTAAAGGAAAAAATGGATTTAATATAGACAACAGTAACATTATTTGTATCAATGATACTTCTTAATTAATAGTAGGCTAGTAAAAAGATGCCATTAAACACATATTTAAAATATACCATCTTCATGTTGTTTCTATATTAATTCGGAAGTTCAGTGTGAAAATATGACAACAAATATATTAATATGCGTTTAGTCACATTTTTTAAATTAATTACAGAAAAAAAAATGTGTGATTTTTTTTTTAATTGAATGGTAGACAGCACTAATGTTAATCTTTTATAGATGTTACTGTTGGTAATATTAATTTTACTGCTGAATATGCATTTAAATTTCATTTCCAGTTTTATAGGCCCCCAGAAAAACATCGGGACGGCCCCCACCCCCTTGGCTCCCTTCAAATGTTCAATTTGATAATCCGGCCCTCATATGAAGTTAATTGAATAGCCCTGGTCTAAGCTGTTCGCCAATCACAACGCACTGGGACAGCTAACCAATCACAACGCATTTCGTTTTTCGGAAGGCGGGCCTTCATCAAACCCGGAACTAATCGAGCCATTTGTGCCAGGCTGGAGAGGAAGGTATTGTCATAATATAAATTATGTGAAAAGTAACGCGATTTTCGAACCACCAAGCATGAGAGCATTTTCTAGTACACCCACAAAACAAAATCAAGACTTTGTAAAAGAGCATAATAGGACCCCTTTAACATAATTTAATGTATGAGTCTTGAGAAGTGGTCAGCATGTTTTTTAATGGTCAATTCAGAAAAAAAGTCTAATATATATAATTTCAATTATAAATTAATATTTTGAATTAGATTTCTTTTTACATTTTTTACAGTTTTGTTATTTTGTTTTTATCATTTGTATTATTTTTATATGTATATATATATTTTTTTATTTATTAGTTTTAGTTTGTTTCATTTCATTTATTTAATATAGTCTTAGTTATTTTAGTACTTTAGTACTTTGGCAACTAACTAAAATTTGATTTTATTTAAGTCAATATTTATTTTATTTCAAGTAAAGAAAGTGTTTTTCTGTTTTTTGTTTTAGTTAATGATAACCCTGGTTACATATGCATTACATTTAATAACTAATGTCACAATTTTAAAATTAAAATTAAAAATTACTAAAAGGATAAAAAAAGAAAATGTGCACTCAATAAGAATGTAATAATTCAATTATGAAAGTACTTATAAAATAAAATTAAAAAATCATATTTAAAAAAGAAATTATGATTAAATTATTATTAAAATACTGTTTTTTTAATGGAATTTTTGAACAGTTTAATACAAACTTGGCAAATGAAATTGTGTGCATAGCAACCTGCACTTTTTACCTTACAGACCAAATAAAAAATAGTTTTGTTGGTATAAATTGATGTATATAGGTTGGTTGAGTGATGTCAAATAATTTTTTGACTTTAATAAAACTACTTAATTTAGATTTTTGGTAACCATTTTTAGTAACCATTTCAAGTAACCATTTTTGGGTTAACTTTTTTTTTTTTTTTTCAGTGTGCAGTGAATGTTTGCAAAGCTTTGACTAGGAAATCAAAGCTAACGAACACAGTAACAAACCTTCTGGACAGTTGTGGTCAGTTCCAGACAGAGCTGAATGATCTTGTTTTTGGTTGAGGTGAAATCACTGATTCCTGTCAGGGGAGTCCTGCAGACAAAAACAAAGAGAACAAGTGTAACTCATCCAAAAGCTCATGAGACGTTCACACGTTTGCAAATTCTGGTATGTGTCGTTTCAAGCCCAAACATGCAGTCTACGTATACATACGTGTGTGTTTGTATGCCAGCAGCTTGCATGACATCACGAGGAAAGATTTAAAGTGTTTTGACTGAACACAAAAACCAAAACAATAGTCGGTGAGATACCTGCCAGTAAAAAATGTGATGTTGAAATTTAAATGAAATGTCATTTAAAAACTATTTTGGTTGTGGGGTCACTGAAAATGTTAAGTTTTCTTAGTGTGAATAGAATGTTACATGAATGTTAGCATAACATTGAATTTGTCAACCTATTAATTTTTGTTTTTTTTTGTTTTTCTTTGCGAAAAAAAATAGCTTATAACATTATGGTTGAACCACTGATGTCACATGGACTATTTTAACAATGTCCTTACTACCTTTCTGGGCCTTGAATGTGGTAGTTGCATTGCTGTCTATTAGGGCTGAAATGATTAGTCCACATTATCAACAACGTCGACAAAAAAAAAAAATTGTCGACAAATATTTTTGCTGTCAAGTAGTCGTTTGATGACCTAATGTAAGAGCCTGCAATAATGCGGTTTGACCAGTGTTAGCGCTATAGCGCAAGACTGACATTCAGCCCTCCTGGATGCAATTCAAGAGAAGAAGACAGCACTTCAGAGCAAGCGCAGCCGAACCTGAAGCTGCTGAGCAGTGTAAATATATGCTGCGCACTTTCCTCTCAATAATGAAATAAACACAACAAAAACTGACAGCGGTAAGAAAGCAGCAGTTAAGAACGCATCTAATAACAGCGATGTGGATGTTTGCACGAGCTCTGCAGTTCGGTACTCTAGTGAAGTCCAGTCATGTCACGTTTATTTATATAGTACTTTCTGCAATAGACAGCTTTAAATTAAGCAGCTTTACAGTATTAAACTTGAAAAAACAGAGTCAGTGTCGCTTTTAGTTGGAATGACATGAGGGCGAATAATTAATAACAGAATTTTACATTTTGGGTGAAGTTCATATTACCACGATCAACGCACAGAAATGTAGCAAGGACTATCCAAAATGGCGGAAGAGTTGTTGAATAAATTATGTTATTATTGTTTTATTTGCGCACAAAAAGTATTCTCGTAGCTTCGTAAAATTACGGTTGAACCACTGATGTCACATGGACTATTTTACCGATGTCCTTACTACGTTTCTGTGCGTTGATTGTGGTAATATCATTGCTGTCTATGGAGGGTCAGAGAGCTCTCAGAATTTGATCAAAAATATCTTAATTTGTGTTATGAAGATGAACGAAGGTCTTACAGGTTTGGAACGACTTGAGGGTGAGTAATTAATGACAGAATTTTCATTTTGGGGTGAAGTAACCCCTTAAGTAAAGAATATAATTCAAGACAGTTGAACAATGTTAAACAAATGTTTTCTCTTGACACTGTGAGAACTTGTCAGCCAAAGTTGTTTAAACATTCCTTGTTAGGTGGGTTAGCATAAAATTATTCAGAAGGTTCTCTCAATGTAATTAGTTAATGATATTATTTAGTGTTCAGCAGAAGAAAGCAACTCATTGAAGTTTAGAACAAATTGAGTGTGAGTAAATGAATTTAAATTTTTGAGTGAACTGTCCCAATATTTGTTCCTAACATTTACACATTCTTTGCATAACATTAGCCGAAGCTGCTGGAACATGGTTCAAATAAAATCTTAAATATTCAAATAAACCTACATTTAAGGACATTACATTTTTTTTCTTAAAATTCTAAGAATTTTAACAAGATGTCTGTTAACACTATTTTAAGAACATTTCTTCCAAACATTTGCACAGCCTTTACATTACGTTAGCCAAAGTGCCTGGAACATTCCTTGTAGGTGAAGTCTGTAAGAGACAGAAAGAGTGTGTTTGTGTGTAAATCTCACATACCTGTCAAGCCAGGCCAGCATGCCCTTGGCAGCCCCTATCAGCTCCACCACAGCGGTGAGGAACACGTTAGGTGGTTTGTTTGGACTTCCTCCATCATAAGTGGGGTTTTTCCTGCGCTCTGACGCACAGTTGTGCAAGTTGTTGGATGCTGCTCGCATCTGACCCACCAGAGTCTTCAAGTTATCAGTCTCCACGCCACAGTTCTGCAACAACAAATAAGAAATTTGCATTAGTCATTTTAGATTAAACTAGATTTATCTAAAGAAAGTGGACATTTTCCATTCAAAAGTCAGTGACACAATGCTATGGCATTAGGTGTTACTAAAGTGCTATGAGTGCTTTTAACAAGTTTCTATGCAGTTGCTAGGGTGTTTTGGACGGTTGCTTTCTGAGAGAGACCAATTCCCAGTCTCTAGGAAAAATAGAGAGATAGATCTTACCTCTAAAAAGAGTACTTATTATGGAAATTAAATACTTTAAAAATATATACTTAAAATGAATGGTCCTCATTGACTTCCATAGTATTTTTTTCCTTACTATGGGAGTCAATGGGGACCATCAATTGTTCGGTTAATCGTATTGTTCCAAATGTCTTCTTTTGTGTTTGACAGAAGAAAGAAACTTATACAAATTTGAAACAACATGATAAATGTAATGTAATGTAAATGATGACTGAATTTTCATTTTTTTGGTGAACTATCATTTCAAGTGTGAACTGAATGTAATGTTTTCAGACACTCAATACGGTAGCATGTTAACTGCAATTTAATGAAAATGCACTATAGTTTCAAGTTATGTTAAATGCAATTACCTGAACTTTACAGTGCTTTTTGACCCACTTTCATTGAAATATGGTTAAAGTGTACTGATGAGTATTTATGATCAAACTAAAATATACTTTAACATAATTCCTATTGAACTTTGTATGTAATGTATTTAAATACATTTGTAATTACACATTTGTAATGATAAAGTTTTAGTTAACTACATATACTAGCTTAAAATATAATTTTAAATAACACACTACAAATTTGTTTGTCAACACATGAAAATAAGTGTAGTCCTTTAAAGCAAGTTAAAAGATTATTAAAACATTTAAAAATGTACTTTAAAGTAAAACTTACAAAAGTACTTTAGTACTTACTTTAAAAGTGCAATTAAGTGTGTTAAAAAGGTCATGAAAGTGTACAGTATTTTAAAATACACTTTTAAGATTTAAAGTACTCTACAGATGCAGTAAATTGGGTCAAGTTGTCCAATTTTATTGTCAGGCTGAAGTTTAAAACTTAGGGGTTTTGTCCAAATCCATAACAATAAGTAATAACAATAGTGATGCTGACAGTACCACTAATAAATGCCTGGCTTATCAAGCGCTAAAGCAGTTTCCATTTGTGTATCTTCCACTTTAGTGATATGAAATGTGAAGTATGTGGTGTTTGTAATGCCATGTGACAGTGGCTACAGCGCACGGGTCATTCTCACAACCTTTCCAGCTAAAAATCCCATCGCATTCCATCGCACCGGTCAGAGCCGACGCATGAACATGGTCACTGCCTGACTTCAAAGGGATTCCAGAACCGTCTCTGCTCTAAACCCAGCCAGACACGGACCAACAGACTGTCTGCATGGACTTGAAGTCGGCCAAAAAGTGCACAGACTTTGGCCTGGTCAGCTACAACAACACAGAATACAGGTGCTTGAGGTGCACTGAGTTCAGGAAGGATGCAGGTGCTCTTCTGGAATCGTCTCCTGTTGTCTTTGTATTACAACGAAGCTCTAGCTCTAATGAGTTCATGATGGCTGAATTATTAAAGGAATGATAAAGGGAAATCCATCCTCTAGATATTCGTTTCATGCTGTCCTCCTCGAAGATGAGGAGGAATAACTGTGATAGAAATTAAAAGCAGAATCTCTCACAGACTGTAGGATATGTTTAATTTTTAATGAACAAGCAATTCATTGTAGCATTTCACATCTAATGAAAATGTTATTTCAATCAAGCTATATGTTAGCATTGCAATTCATCCAATGGCGTTTGGCATTACTGGCGTCAAATTTGGTACAACGCGCCTTGACGTGCCATGTGCGCAAACATGAATGATATTTTGAAAGCAAATTACCAATTTTTCATTTTGGGGTGAATCAGCCAGACAAGCGCGACTCTGCCCTGCGGCAGCTAGCCTCAGCCATCAGCAGCCACTAAAATCATAATTACAGACACCAAAATACCTGAGAGAAATAAATGAGAAGGACAGACGGAGAAGGAACTGAAATCTTAAAGCACTTACACGAAACATTCCAAAGTATTTCTCAGAGAAAGTTGAAACTGTGAGACATTGTCATTTTACATTTTTTCTTTTTTTTTCCTGAGGTGAAAGCAGTTACAATGTAAGATAAACTTGCAATTGTCAGCAACAAAGTTGAAAGAAATAAAGTAAATCACAATTCTGACATGTAAAACAGTACAGAATATATAAAAAGTCTCAGTTGTGATATTAAGTCGCAGTTGTGACATTTACCCCCGGTTTCACAGACAAGGCTTAAGCCTAGTCCTAGACTAAAATGTAAGTCTGAGCTGTTTCAGCTGAAATAAACTTGCACTGACTGATCTTAAAATATATCAGTGCCTTTGTTTTGTCTCAAGATGCACAACAGTAATGCTTTTTTCTAAGCATGTTTATAAAAATTACTTAAATGTCCTAACTGAACTATGGCATAATCCTGGCTTAGTCTAAGCCCTGTCTGTGAAACCGGGCCATAAGGTCACATTTAGGTAAAACCAGGAGAAATATTAAATCGCAATAGTAAAATATAAATTCGCAATTGTGAAAGAGTCAAAACAAGATTCCAAGTACAAGAAATGAAGTCATAACTATTTCTTTTTTTTATCTGAGGTGGAAACAGGCTCAGCCAACAAAGTGTCATTTAGAAAATATAGCTGCCGTTCCTCTTTAGGATCATACAAAAATATAAATATAAGGTTAACCATGGCAGGATGTTTCGTTATTTAATATTGATAAGTTTGTAGCTGTTTTGATGAGAAAAACTAGTGTAGTTTTTGTATTTGGAAACTGTCTTTTTTTCTTATTGGTAGTGTTAGAAACTGTTCAGACTCTTCTATCAATAGTCCATTAGACTCTTCTATCTTCTGTCAAGAGTTTGAAATTGCTCAGACTCTATCAATGGACATGTAATGGATTCCAGATTAAATGGTGTCCATTACACACATTTTTGAGTCTGTCTTATATTGTACTAAACTATGGTACTTTACCGCTGTGGACCCGAGCCAGAGAGAGTTGGGGAGTTTAGCACGTCCTCTAACACTCATGAAAGCGATTTTAAAAATAAGCAGAGACCGAACAGATACACAGAGTTAAGATGAGGCTGAGTCAATCCGCTGGGCGGAAACTACTGGAACAATGGCGTGACATTTTCCTGCGCTGGTTACTGTGTGTTTGCGTGTATGGGTTTGTGTGTGCGAGCGCTGGGCGGGGGGCTCTCTGACAGGTGGGTGGGTCACATCTGTTTCCTGCTCTCCAGGAGATATCTTCCAGAACATTCTACCCACGAGTGCTAGAGGTGACCTCTCACAAATTCAACACAGCATTGTCTATTCCAGGCTTCATGCTACACCTCTGTGATTCTCCGCTCAGTACTACCTAGAGCAGGTGACGCTTAAAAACAAACGGAAAACCACTGAGGTAAATCTTTTCTCAACAACATCCTTGTGAACAGCCACCCGGTCTGACAGGTAGAGCTTCAACATCAAACCACGCCAAACCACATAGCTTCCGTTTACTGTTTGCTGCAGGCGTGTTCTTTCAAAGAAACACACCTTTTGTACAATTTTTGTACAATTATGGACGGATATAAAGGATTAGTTCACTCATTGTTGTCATTTGCACACTTACATGTTCCAAACCTGTATGAATTTCTTACTTCTTGCATATGATGATGATGATGACCAGGTGCTGTCAAACAACATACAACGATATTAGAAATATTACTAATACTATTTTATTATAATTTTATACAATTTAGTCTAAACAAATTAAAAATAAAACACTAACAAAAAAGTATTTAAATTGCATATAAAATATTCATCCATTCAGACTACACAGATTTAACATAAACAAAACAATATAAAATGTGAAGCATAGGTAAGATTTATGTAATAGTACTAATTAGCTGAATGTGTTTTAAAAACAAAATAAAGTTTATATGTTTAAATCCAATTTCTGTCTATCTCTATATCTCAATAATCTATATTTTTAACTAACTGAATTGAGTGTGTAAATCTTACCTGTTTCATTTATGTATTACTTACAAATTTGCATCACATGAATCACATCACATAAAGGTTTTTTAGTTTATATTGAAACTGTATAATCCAAATGGATGGAAATGTTATATGCAATTCAAATACATAAATTTTAAATTTAGACCTAAACATATTTTGGAGTTTTTAGTGTTTTATTTTTATTTTGTTTAGATAAAATAGTATAGAATTATTTGAGAGCAAAATTAATCATTTTAAGTGAATTTAGGCATCACAATATAATAATGTACTACAGTGTAATATGTACAATAATGTACAAAATAGATATTGATTGTGAGATTTGCTAAAAATTTGTTCATTTTTAACAGTGTTATAAAATTATTGGGTTTTTTTCAAGTCAGATTTAATGTATTAAAAATGAAATTAATATTAATTATTAAAAAAGGGCAACAAATCAAAATGCAAAAGGCAAAAAAGGCAAAATGAATCATATGGACACATTTGTCATATATACTTATCATAAATACTAGAGAATACAGTATATCCAGTGACCAATACATTTAAATTAATTTCTAATATTGACAATATTATACTAATATATTGTATACAACTTCTCCCCGTGCTGTGACCTTGTCGTGGTGGAGAGGCTTGCGTGCTTCTATGATCCTAAGAACTAGGCTGGAGGGAGCCTATGGCTCCTGGCAGGTTCAACCATACCAGACTGGTCTTGGGTGAGGAGAGAGACGAAAGGCATCCTCCATTCTGGCCACGAGAACACCCACACACATGGTGTAGCCATCTTAATCTCCAAAGAGAAGGCCAAAACCTTGCTGGAGTGGGAACCAGTAAGTGAAAGGCTGATCCGAGTACGCCTCAACTCAAAGTTCTGTAAACTCACCATCTTACAGTGCTATGCACCAACCAACGAGGCTGAGGAGGAGGTCAAAAAAGACTGGTATGAACAACTGCAAATGGCGGTTTCAAAGGTACCCCAACACGACGTTCTTCTCCTAACTGGTGACATGAATGCCAAAGTGGGAACTGACAATTCCAACAACGAGAGGGCAATGGGCAGATATGGATGTGGCGAAAGAAACAACAATGGTGAACGCCTTGTTGATTTCTGCACAAACAACAACCTGGTCATCGGAGGTACCATCTTCCCACACAAGAACATCCATAAGCTCATATGGCAATCACCTGATGGTAGGACCATCAACCAAATTGACCACATCATCATTAATGGTAAATGGCGCAGATCACTGCAAGATGTTAAAGCTTACCGGGGTGCAGATGCCTATAGCGACCACTACCTAATCGCTGCCACCATTAAACTCGAGCTGAAGAAGTCATTCCCACAAGGCCATTGGCAGAAGAAACTGGACATTGCAAAACTCCAGTCTCCAAAGAAAAACAAGGAATTTGTGTTGGAACTTAGAAACCGTTTCAGCACGATAGAGGCTTCCTCTGAAATGGAAGAAGAACCCACCATAAACAGCAAATGGAATGCTATCAAGACTATATACTCCGAAACAGCACAAAAGGTCCTGGGCTTCAAACAGATAGGGGCCAAAGAATGGATATCAGCTAGACATGGCAGAAAGTTGAAGAGAGGAAGCAGCTGAAGGCAAAGATGCTGAACACCAAGTCCCAACGACTTCTCGAGAAAACCAAAATGTCCTATAAAAACAAGGACAGAGAGGTGAAGAGGAGTGCTAGGAGAGACAAAAGGGTCTTTGTTGAACATCTGGCAAGTGAAGCCGAGAAAGCTGCAGCCTATGGAAACCTGGGCATAGTGTACAAAATCACAAAGCGACTCTGTGGCAAATGTACAAACCAAACTACCCATGTTATGGACAAGAATGGCAACATCTGTACATCAGAGAGTGAACAAGCAGCCAGATGGGTTCAACACTTCCATGAAGTGCTTAACCTCCCTGAGCCAGAACAACCAGCCAACATCACAACAACAGACGATATCCTGGAAATCAACATCAATCCCCCTGATTCTGTTGAGGTTAAAGTTGCCATTGAAACCCTGAAGAGTGGCAAGGCATGTGGCATTGATGCTATTTATGTTGAGATGCTCAAGGCCGACATTCTAACATCAACACGAGTGCTGACGGACCTATTCCAACACATTTGGAACAGTGACAGCATCCCTGAAAACTAGTCCAAAGGTCCAAAGGTCTTATTGTCAAAGTCCCCAAGAAAGGCAACATTAAGAACTGCGACAACTGGCATGGAATCACCCTTCTATCTATTCCAAGCAAGGTGTTCTGCAGAGTCCTTCTTAACCGGATGGAGACAGCCATTGACACCAGGATTAGACAGGAGCAAGCAGGCTTCAGGAAGGAAAGAGGATGTATGGACCAGATCTTTGCTCTGCGTAACATCATAGAGCAATGCCTGGAATGGAATACACCCCTCTACATCAATTTCGTGGACTTCAGGAAGGCCTTCGACAGTGTCCACCGAAACACCCTCTGGAAGATACTGCACTCCTATGGAATACCATCAAAGATCATCTCAATCATAAAAACATTCTATGAACATTTTGAGTGTAGTGTCATCATGGGAAACGACCTCTCTGAGTGGTTTCCCGTGCAGTCCGGAGTGAGACAGGGGTGCATCATCTCCCCTATCCTCTTCCTGGTCTCCATAGATTGGATCACAACCAACACCACAGCAGACAGATCCAGAGGCATCCAGTGGACTCTGTACTCCCAGCTGGAAGATCTTGACTTCTCTGACGATCTTGCTCTCCTATCAACCAACCAGTACAACATGCAGGCTAAGACTGATAGGCTGAACAACTTTGCCAGACAAGTTGGGCTCAGTATCAACACCTCCAAAACACAAGTGATGTGTGTCAACTCCATCCCCACAGCACCTATACTTGTTAATGATGAACCACTTGAGTTTGTGGAAGATTTCACCTATCTGGGCAGTCTCATCAGTAAGGACAGCGGGGAATCTAAAGATATTAAAACAAGGCTGGGAAAGGCTCAGGGTGCCTTCTCCCAACTCTGGCCTATCTGGAGATCAAAACAATACAGCCTTAAAACGAAGATGCTCCAATATAACAGCAATGTAAAGTCCGTTCTGCTGTACGGTTCTGAGAGCTGGCGAGCTGTCAAAACAGACATGAGGAGAATGGAAGTGTTCTATAATGGATGCCTCCAACGAATATGCCAGATATTTTGGCCTAATAAGATC
Source organism: Spinibarbus caldwelli (assembly GCA_039654775.1). Lineage (NCBI taxonomy): Eukaryota > Metazoa > Chordata > Actinopteri > Cypriniformes > Cyprinidae > Spinibarbus > Spinibarbus caldwelli. The sequence goes on from CM077240.1 coordinate 8,046,353, forward strand.
TCCAACAATGAACTGTACAAGAAAACGGGAAGTTGGAGCATCATCAAGGAGATTACACACAGACGCCTGAGATGGCTGGGACATGTGTTTAGGATGGAGCAGGACCGCATCACAAAAATCACCTCAAGATGGACACCACCTGGCAAAAGAAAACCTGGGAGGCCCAAAACCACCTGGCGCAGAACTGTGCCACAAGAGCTGGAACAGATGAACCTGTCATTGGGAGAGGCCCAACATGCTGCCAGGGACCAAATGCAATGGAGAGTGCTCACTGAAGCCTTATGTCCCATAGGGGACGAAGAGGAGTAAGTAATATTGTATACAAAAAAGTATATAAATGTGTCAATATGTCTCCAGCCTAATGTCTGTTTGTACTCCAGGTTTGGAACTTCATAAGGTTGAGTAAGTAAAGAGATAACTTTAATTTTTGTGTGAACTATCCCTTTAAGACACATTTGATGTTGTTACACATTGTATAAGCTTCCTTTCTAAAAGTACCACTTCACGTACAAACAAATTACACAGAAAAATGGCAACAAAACAGAAAGTGTCTCATCAGTGTCTCTTTAGGGTGCAGTCTCCTATTATAAGGTCCAGTGTCAGTCTCCTGTCCTGACACATAATACACTCTGAATGGACACAGTGGACACTGTTTGTTCCAGCTGACCCTCCCTATTCATATCCACCACAATGTTGGGACAGAGCGGCAGCTAGCACAGCTTCTGCGATAAAAATCAGTACTGTCTACAACTTTGGGTTTGCTAACTGCACACAAAAACACACACAGGTTTATACAGGCATAACTTTCCTCTAGTCCACCATGTGTTTTAAGGTGCACTTTGTGGTCATTAATACTGTCTGAATGGAAAAAAAAAGAGAGCGGGGGAAGTTGAGAAGAAATCTTGGGAAGGAAGTGAGAGAAAACAGCTGATCGAAATGCCTGGGAAATCTCTGCTTTCCTGTTCACGGCAGTCTCCACCTATAACAGAGCTCACGCTCTTCCAGTGTTAGATAAGGGCATTTGTGACAGAATGCTAAGCTAGTTGTGTCCAAACAGTTTTTAACATGATAACAGCTTTATGTGGCCTGACTGACACTAAAACATGACATATTAGAGGCATACAGTATGACTTAATAAAGCTCCTCATAAAAAATTGATGTGCTTAGCTATAACCACTATGGCAATGCTGGGAATAGCATACTAGCACACTACTCTTACTATTTCTGTAGCTACAATCACAGCACAACCACTTTAGTCTACTTCACAAACAAATGACACTTAAGAGACAATTCTTTTAATGAATATCTGACTAATGATTCAAAATGAATGATGACTAATGATTCACAATAATGGTTTGAATCAGTGTGACAAATCCTTTATGGTTTACTAAATAAGATTATATAATATGTACTGTATGTGTGTGTGTGTGTGTGTGTGTGTGTGTATATATATATATATATATATAAATAAATAAAAGCATATAATGCTGGGTAATTTTTCAACAATTCAGTGCACTTAAGGTGGTGAATGAATCTGAAGTAAATATTATTTGTAATATCAATAGTAACTACTAATAACTAGTATTTTTGACTCTTTTGGTCTGCCAAGCCATTTTTACTGAAAATTGCATTAAAATGCAATATTTTTAAGCCAACAACTGTATTCTTTCAAAATAATAAGTTAAACAGAAGCTTTTTTTTTTTTTTCAATTAGTAGTGCTTCATTGTAGTCACATGACCTTCTTGTCATATTGCTTGTGAGTTGTGTCCAGTCAACTTGAATCATCTTGATTGTTTTACCATTTTGAATTCAAATTTGTGTAAAACGTCATGGTGGAATCAAATAATGAGTAAAGAAAGAGTTGACACTGGAAATCTAAGTTGAAGTTGAGTGCATTGCATTGTGCTAACTGCTAAGACATTTTTGCACAAAACTGCATTAAAAATGCAAAACTTTTAAGCCAACAACTATTATTTCAAAACAATAAATGAAACAGATGCATTTTTAAATTTGTAGTATGCTACATTGTAGTCACATGATCTCATCATATTTCATGTGAGTGGTGTCCAGTAACCTTGGACTATTTTGATTATATTGCCATTTTTAATTGAATTTTGTGTAAAATGTCTTAACATTTGGCAGCGCAATCAAATAAAGAGTAAAGAAACAGATGCAACACTGGAAATGTAAGTTCAAGTTGAGCGTATTGCATTGTGGGACATACAGTAGTATTCTACACAGTGTTGTACACTGCATAATTTGACAATTTTAGGCCAAATCTACAGTAGGTCATCTGAATATTTTATGAATACAGAAAACATACTGTGCACAGTATATACATCCTAAATATTGCAGGAATAGTAAGAATAGTATGGTACTTTGCTATTCCGAATATAGACATAACCTATGCTAAATACTTTAAAACGGAGAGCAAAGGTCAGCACCTATATATTTTTTCTGATGCAAATAAATATCATTGGACAAGGCTTCTCTGTGAAATCTGACTGGATACCTGGTGGGAAAAGGGCATCTGAGTGAGCTGAAGTACTGACCAAAGCGCAGAGCAGATCCACAGCCTCCAGAATCAGCTCCTGATGGCCGACGCGGGTCATCGTCAGCTCCTCCAGATCCTGATGGGAAATCTTCAGAAGCTGCTCTCCACTGATCTTCTCTCTCTCAAAGTTAGGAACATACTGCTGGAGACTGTCGTCCAGCCCTGAGACACAGACAGAAAGTGAGCATGAGAGACACAACACAAAGAAACTCTTTCAGGGAGAGTGTGGATCCTCGTGTGTTTTGACACAGCAAGCATCTGTGCAAATATTGAGCTGCTGAGTCAATGTAAGACATATGCACTAGCTCCTCAGTATTTCTCACGTACAAGTGCCAGTTACCTGGTCTGAGAACTGAGAAATCATTGCTATATAAGGGCAAACAAATAAAGCAAGATCTATGTGATCACATCACTGTCCTGTGGTTGATGTGACTGGAGTCCAAGTGTGTGAGAAAATGCAGTAATGCCGTCATTAATTCAACAAACACACAATCAGCACATGAGTTGTGTCTGACAGATGAAACAGCAAGTGTTTGCTACTAGGCAACTTTGCCTGTTCTGATTGTGTGATTTCAAAATGCATTTAGCAAATGATTTCAACCCTTTAACCCTTTCATATGATCTCATTTATTGCTGATGTGTAAAAATTAATTTTAAGAATAACCTACATAATTTATTCCAACATATATAAGGGTCGGCATAAATGGGTGAATATCATGTGTCATATGTGGAGTGGGATGTGGCCATATTTCACCCCAAAGTCAGAAGACAGTAATAAATTATTTTTTATGTAAATAAAAAAATAGAAATAAGTAGAAATAAATAAATGAATGACGTTTTTGTATTGATTCCCTAAATTCACTTATAAATGTAACGCAAAAATACATCATAATTATATATATAGGCCTATGCTGAATTACATTTATAAGAATCATCATTAAAAATACAAAATTACAAAAAAAATCCAAAAGCAAAATATACAGACGAATACAGAATAAACACAATTAATCATTCCCACTTATCAGTGTGTAAATTTAATAAGAAATTGTCTTACCAACTGAGTAATTCATGCTAATCCAATTAATTCATCATCATATCATGTAATCAATTTTTAATTAATTTTGATTAATTAAATGTTTTAATTGATTTACAGCTCTAGCCACAATCCAAAAAACTCAATGATCTTAAAATGATTTTTCAAAGTTGTAAATAAAACTAAAACCAGAGTTTACTGGAGTTTGTTTAACAAGAAAATATTCAAAATTCAAAAGTTTCAAAATGTTTCAAAAGCTTCAAAATGTTTAATTCAATGTGTTGCTTGCTGGTTACTTCAGAATTTACTAAAAAATAATTTCAAATTAAATCCTACACCAAATTTTATTTTACAGTAGGCTTAACTTTTTAATGCATTTTACTATATTCTCTTTTTATCTTGGAGAGAAATGACCTGGGCATGTTTTGGTAAGATTCACCTTCATTTGACTCATTTGAATGCATTTCACCGGAAGGCTTAAGACTTACAGTACTGTGCAAACCAAGTCTGGGAAAGACACAGAGAAGCTCTTTTTCTCGGGGAAGTGAGCTCAAAACACCCTTCTGTCCACTGTGTGTGAGACTGCAGTAAGAAAAGTGGCTCTTTGTGGGGGGTAGACGGCCCTTTAAAATCAAAGAGAAAGCGAGAAAAGGAGGCAAAGAGGGGTCAAAGGGCAAAGTTAGAGACTCCTGAATACCCTCCACCCTCAATGCCCCTACTGAGAGACAACAGCTGCATTTTCTGAGCTCAAAAAGAGAAACAGAGTGTCAATGGAACCGCCAGAGAAAAGCTGCCACATACGAGAAAGTGTCAACAATAACAGTCCACTGATGCAGTGTGAGTAAACGAACATCAGCTTTTGTTATCTCTAATTCTTAAGGTATTCTGTGTTAAATAATCTGGCGAAGCTAAAGGGATACAGGCATGTGCCGTTCAGTTTGATTGACATGCACTTTTGGTGATGAAAGGTCGTCTATGCTGCATGGATGTCTGTAAACCGGTGTAGTGAAAAGGCAGTTTAAGTTTGAAACAGCTAAGTAGAAATAAAATAAAACCTCTAAATAAGAATAAGAATAAGATTTATTGCCAAATATGCTTACACACAATGGATTTGTATGGAAGACCGTTTCCGCCACTGAATAAAAAAAAAAAAAAAAAAAAAGGTTATTGCTACTTTTTATCTCACAATTCTGACTTTTTTTTTCTCGCAATTGCAAGTTTATATCTTGCAATTCTGACTTTTTTTCTCAGAATTGTGAGATTAAATTAAAGTCCAATTTTGAGGGGGGAAAAAGACTGACATGTTCTCAGAATTGCGAGTTTATAGAGCCCGGTCTCATGAAAATGAGTATAAATAGTACGCCAAATAAAAGCGAAAACTCGTGGTATTGATACGCAAAAATTGACTTTGGCGTATATATGATACAAATGTGTTTGGCATGCATATAATACGCAGTTTTCGCGTGCATATGATACGAAATTTGTTGGCGTGCATATGATATGCATCTACCCCACAACCCTAATCCTACCCATCGTGTAGCATATACATGCCAAAGTCCATTTTTGCATATCAATACCATGAGTTTTCATTTTTATTTGGAGCAGTATTTATACGCACTTTCATGAGATCGGGTTGGAGCATATCTCACAATTCTGACTTCATAACTCGCAATTGCGTGTTATAAAGTCAGAATTGCGAGATATAAACTTGCAATTCTGAGAAAATAAGTCAGAATTGTGAGTTTTTATCTTGCAGTTCTGACTTTATTTCTCAGAATTGCGACTTTATGTCTCGCAATTGTGACTTTTTTCACTCTTTTAACAATTGCGAGTTTGTATCACGCAACTATGAGAAAAAAAAGTCAGAATTGTGAGATAAAAAGTCGCAATTACCTTTTTTATTATTCAGTGGCGGAAACTGGCTTCCATAGATTTGTCTTGGTGAAGCTTCTAGTTTAAAAAATAAAATAAAATAAAATAAAATAAAATAAAAAAGCATCCACAATGAATGAATTGACTAGTCTATCAACTCAAAATCAAAAATGCAAAAAAAAAAAAAAAAAAAAATTAATAAATAATATAAAATGCAATAAAATAAAAATAAAAGTAAATAAAATAAGTTTACAAAGTATAAAAAAATGTCAAATAAGACCTCAATGAGTTTAGGGTTGTTTGGTGAACTTTTGTTTTAGTGGAAAAGTGATCTGCCACCTGAAAACATTTGAGAACCACTGCATTAGCCTTATATACATTACAAAAAATCAGTATCTTCTGCATTTCTATTTCCAGCTCCTCGAATCTTACAGTTTGACTGTCTCACAGTCCCATGAAAGTGGATGTTTGTGGATGGAGATCTGTTTACATAAACACATGCTCTGCAAGCCTTCAAATTAAGCATTAAAAGAAAAAAGCTATTTAAAATCCAAAAAGGACAAGAAAACACTATGAAAACCTCATAAACATAATCCATTTGATTAATTTTACAATTCATTCCAAGTCATTCGTAGCCACAAAAGCTTGTGAGGAATTCAAGCTGTAATTCATTCATTTTATTTAGATGAACTCTTAAGACAAACTAATAAGTGGAAGTTGACAAAATAAAAGTCCTAACTGAGCTAAACACTCAAGAAGAGCTATAGCCCAATGCTTCCATGTCACAACAACTTCTAATCTTGTTTAGAAAAATCACTCAGATATAAACACCTTCCCTGGTAGGTAAATTTAGCAGAGATAAAAGTATCTCATGCTGTAACATGAAAAAGTTGTCTACTTTAATGCATGAGGTCTTTCTTGTGGTGTTATATGGTGGGAAACAGACACTAATGGTATCCACTGACCCCGCTCACATCCAAATGACTAACAAGCTTAAAAGCACCGTATTAGAGGGCCGAGGCACCCGAGCTTCAGTTACAAATGAGAGGGTAGGGTGTCTTTCTCTCCCATCCCCTGTCCCGATGCAGTCTCTCACTGACAGAGCTGGCCTGCTGCTCTGAGAGAGCGGCGCTGAGAAAGTCAGCAGTAGCAGTGTGTGTTTCTAAAGCTTTCCTACTGAGCCTTTGGAGACCTGAAGAATGTTTATTGTTCTCCGTGTGCGACTGAAACTCCTCCAAGATTCCGAAACAGTGCGGTGCGTTACTCTTCCACTCCATATCTAGGCCTGCGTGAATCATCAGCCATTCCATTTTTGCCCTTTAGTAGACTTGTAAGAAGGGAAATATGCAAACAAAATATTTTCTTCTAAAACAGAGCATGCATCATACTGAGGGCTCGAATGATGTCAAAGTCTGTCCGCCCTCCTGCTGTATGAATTAGATCAGAAAACTAAAAATATCTTAATTTATAAAGTGTATTAATTCATTTATAACGCAATCACATCAAAAGTCAGATTTAGTTACTTCATCATAGGAGCACAAAACCTAAAAACAGTTCTATTTTGCTCTTTAACCTTCCAGTCAACAACAACACCAATGCATCCCTGGTTGCAAATCCAAGTTGTATTTGCAGCACAACAAAGAAACAATAAACACTTTTCCCAGTAGGCCAAAAACTCTATGCAAGTGTGCAGATACAGATGTGATGCTACAAAAGCTGTGAAAATGTGTGGTCTTGTAGCATACAAGTTTTACAAACATCACTAATGGGGCGATAAACCTACAAATGTCTAAGACATTAAATCATTATATTATTATTTGAGTAGCTAGCTATAAACATGTTGAGAGCGTAGTTTTTTTTTTTTTAGCTGACTAACTCAGGAAGATTCTCTTCAAGCTCCACCATAACAGTAGCTGAATGAGAAAAGAAGTTTATATTAATTCAACTTTAGCATCTAACAATGCATCCTATAAAGAAATTGTATTGAATGTGCACTTATACGTCAAATCTTGTATATTAAAAAAACAACAACTACATTTGCATATAAAATAATATTAATGAAATAAAAGGCCACTTAAGTGTACTTAAAGAGAGTCCACTTTCCTGACTATGTTTCTTAAAACACTTTTAAGAAGTGCACTTTATAATAATGTCAAATTAAAGTTTTACTTTAAAGTACATTTTATATCATTGTGTTTTAATTATCTGTCAGTGCTTTAAAGTACACTTATATTAATGTTAACATAAATGACAGTCCTTGATTATAATATTAACTGTAATGTGTTATTTGAGTGTTACATTTGAAGATATATATATTTTAAATGTACTAAATTTCAACTCATGTACGAATGTGTAATTACACATATGTTAAAAGTATATTTTAATTTCCCATAAATTTCCCATACACATTACCCATAATTTAATGACAATAAAGAAATTATGAAATTACATAAAGGTGTATGTCAAGTCCTATTAAAAAGTGAGCACTCTTAAGTAAACTAATTGCATTTCATATAAATGCAATACATTTTCATTTAATTGTAAATAAATATCAAACAGCTTGCACTTAAGTATATTATTATGTAATAAGCACTCTTTTTTCTGTTTATTTATTTATTTATTTTTTATAAGGGATATCCCTTTAATAATGAATGAAATCTGTCATCTTTACTTGTTAGTAAAACATCTTTTAAATGATTTGTTACTGTACATACAGTATAATAATATGTAACAAGCTGTAGATTCTGAATTTTCTTGTTTTTGTTTTTTTTTTGTATTTTTTCAGGGGGGGTTTTTTCAGTTAGCTAGTAAGCATTTTGTAAGCTAACCACTCAGTATACTAGTTTAGCAAATCGCTAGCTGTTTAGCCTGATAGCTTACCCTATAACATATGCAAATGTTAAATTATACATAGGCCTATATATATATATATATATATATATATATATATATATATATATTTTTTTTTTTTTTAACATATTCGTTTTTGTTTGTTTACTGCATGTGGTCTTTGCCTCAGAATTGTTGCCAAGTTCATTGTCTTGCTTAGCTAAAACTATATGCATTCACATATTAGCAAAGTTCATCCTTCAGAATGATGCCAAGCCATCACTGTTAAACTTGAAGGTTTTTTTTTTTTTTTTTTTACTTGAATAATGAAAATCAATCCTGCTTTTTAGCAATAAGTAGCACAAAGCTATTCACTATTAAACACTAGGGCTGCCCCCTAATATTCGACTAACCGTTAGTCGACGAGAAGAGGCTTGGTCGACCAAAATTTTATTAGTCGCTTAGTTGCAGAAAAAAAAATCCACACGATGTGCATGGCGAAGTCATGCAGTCCGTGACGGACAGATTGTTAACGGCTTGTCTAGTATGTGGTAATACATCGGGCAGGACATCCAAACGCTCACCTATCATTCATCAACCTCAAATATGGCTTTTCATCTGAAAGATCTATGTAGTAGCAACTTTACATGGCTGATTACTATAATGTTAACCTAGAAAAATGTGCGCTATTGAAGTGTGCGGAGTGGAAGCTGAATAGTAGCGTGCTCACTGCAGGACAGAGGGAGGTGCCGGTGCGCTCAATTGCTCTTAAAATACTCCCACATTTTCGGTCATACAGATAAAAGTAATACATTTTTCGAATCTATAAAGACTCTACGTTTATTTGTGTGCACTCACAATAACAATGACACGTTGTGCTTTTGTAAAATAATGAAAGCAAACAGGATGCACTTTCTGCCGTCTCTGTCTCTGTGAACCTGAGCACGTCACTTCGAAACTCCGTGTATACTTGCCTTTACAGACATGAAAAATATATCTATAGTGAGTGAAATGTCTACTTCTAAATTAAACAATTCAAATAGAAAACAAATATTCTCAGATTATGTAATCTGTATGAAACATCCATAAAGGCGCATCACTACTGTGGAGATGATGAGTTAGTGTTGCCGACTTCATCTCTTAAATTGAAAACAAAGAAAGCACTAGTTTATCAATAAATTATTTAAACGTTAATGTAGCGCTGTGGCAAGCTTGAGCGCTTATTAGGCTATGTAGGCAGTTAAAGGCTTATTATTTATATGGTTTATAAATAAACATGCGACTAATAGTTGACTAATGCTTAAAATGAACGACTACTAGTCGACCAGAAAAGTCTTTAGTCGAGGGCATCCCTATTAAACACAGACTATTCTGCTTAGCTGGCCTTGTCATTTACTAGCATATACATTGTTTAGCTAGCCTTCAGTATAGTCAGCTCATCACTGTGGACACGTGCTTAGTTGTCTGAGCTGTGAATAAGTGAAGTTTGGCACACATTCCACAGCCTGGGGGGTCAATAGAGGGAATGTTTGCTCCGCCCCTCCTCTCCCACCAGAAACAAGTGTTCGCTTGGAAAGCAAGAGTGGATGAAAGAAACATTTGGTGCATTTAGTGTCCCTCTCAATGGTGACATGACATCAGTCTTCTCCATCAGCAGGAGATGAGGGACAACAAAGGCAATAGTGGGGGGTGGGGAAGAGAGTGAGAGGATGGAAAATAGAATTTCCTCCCTCCAAACCCTTTAGAACTCAACAAAGCGTCCACATAGTCGGCTGTCGTGCTGCTCCTGAAACTCTGCTTGTGAATTCTGGGGTAATTCCAGCAGTGATATAACAGCTTCCTGTTTGAGCACATTGAGGCTCAATTATCCTGAATAAATTCACTGTCTGACTGGTCCCACATGGTACCTGAATAATACTGTCTTAAATGTGTAGTATCACAACCTGATGCAAGATACCTTGACTAACATTATAACTTGGTCGGAAATATATGTGAAAATATAAGTGTATGATATGGCCCCTTTAAGCCCCAATTAAGTTAACTGGTGCAAATCCATAAACAAGTGAAGACCAGTGCCAAATTATGAGAGCAGAGCACACCAGTGAGACTACAGCAGCTTGCTAATAAGTCATCTTAAGTAAGTCATCACCTGCTGTAAGCAGCTGCAAGTCAAGCCGAGGCATTTCTCTCAGCAGTTACATGGGACACAGGAATGAGACAAGCTACATGAACTTGGAATGAACTGGGACGGACGTGTGGATGGATGGATGATTGAACAGACAGACGGACCGATAGATGGATGGATGGACGGATGGACGGACAGACGGATGGATGGAAGAAGGACAGACAGACAGACAGACAGACAGACCAACAGACAGAGACAAATAAATAGGCAAACTAATAAATCAATAGACAGACAGACAAGACAAATAGACGGACAGACAGATAGATAGATAGATAGATAGATAGATAGATAGATAGATAGATAGATAGATAGATAGATAGATAGAAGGACAACTGTCACCTTTCTTTTGGTGGCGGGGCGGGGCGGTGCTAAAGTGTTTATGTCTGTGTGTGTATGACTCAGAGTCAACATTGATAACAAAGACGAAACTCTCGTCTCCGCCTGATACCCAAACAGTTCAACCGCAGTCACGCAACGCACTCATGTGTGACAATGATTCGCAGACGAGTCCCAAAAGTACCTACAACACAACAATGAGTCTGCGATACAGTGATGATGTCAGAAACCCTGATGTAGCCAGGATGTACAGAAGAGATTTGATCACGAAAAGGGAAAACATGTCTACTGTACTGAGTGAAGTGTGTCAGTCTGCTGAAATATGAGGGCGTGTTACTGCACGATACCTGCTGATAACAGATAATCACAACATCAACTGCAGGCAATGTGGCATATTTTCAGCCGAACGTATTTCTGCATCTGACCCATCTGAATTGCACTGGGTGATATACTATATGCAATATGTGTTTTGTGAAAGCAGTGCTTGAGGAGGGGACTTGCATATTTGTATTGCTAAGTCTAAAGGTCATTGAAACAGCAGTCCCGTTTTGCTAATTATCCACAAATTTCCCACAGATTGCTTCAAAAGCAAACAGTTTTTATAGCTAATAAAATACATACCAAGCTGCAATAATCAGCGAACTGCCGACCTGGCGATAAGGAGCTAGTGTGTGAATGGTTGGTGTAGCTTGACATCAGAGGAACATGTAATCAGACAGTAACGGCTAATGCTGCTATCAGTGACTCAGGATTCAAATGTAAACACAAGGCCATGCTTGAATCCTGGATCTGTGAAGTTTGCTGATCCGCCGGGAAACCAAATATGAGAACTGGTCTAGGATCAGCTGCCTTACCATATTATTAATTAATAATGTTTATTAATTGATCAAATTAATTGCATTTGAGTACTTGCTGAGAAAAGCCCCCAAATGAAGACTAAAGAGCATTATTTTGGCAGGCAAGTAAAGCATTGATTAGAAAAAAGTAGCTTTTGAAGTCTTTATTTTGTTTGTTTTACATTTTTATATTCTTAAACATAAGCACTGGCCTTCAGTCCACAGCAGTCTTTTATACAGTCGAGTCAGTCTGTCTGAGGTAAACTTATGCCGCCATCTCACAAGCCGGTTTTTCGTAAGCCTCATTTAGATAGTCGCCAATTGTTATCCATGATGGTTGTATATATATATGTGGTATATATATATATATATATATATATATCTGTAAAAACAGGGCACATGTACACTGTTAATATGAAGATATTTTCTGTATTGATTTTTTTATTTTACAGGTGTTTTACCTGTATTTTGAATTTGAACCATCAAATGAACCATCTTTTTATATTAAATTAACCTTAATTTTGCACAATATTTCCTCAAAATTCACTTAAAATATGAAGTGCTTGTTCAAGGCAAATGGTTACAATGATTAGGCAATGTTAATCATTTTTAAATATATATAGGCTGATTATGACCTTATGTAGCCCCGCCCCTTTTTAAAATTGGAGCTGTTCCTAGATCAGTACACATACTTAGAGACCAGAATTTACCACATCTGTTCACTTTTGCATTGTCTGACACAGCTTTTATTGCCTCAAACTGGCGTCAGGAGAGATACGCTAGTCCTTCATTAACACCAAAGGCCAACTTTTACCCAGAGTCTGAACAGCAGGTTTGAAACTTTCAAGATGGCTCAGTTTATAATTAGATGCATCTGCTGAAACGTCTCTGTTTAGGAGTGTGTGAATGGCTTGGACCCAAACCATCTTAGAAGTCTTTCACATTGCATGGCCAGTCATTTCTGGTTAGCAGAGAATTATAGCTATTTCATATTGTGGTGGACCTTGACGATTTACCCAAGGTCTCTGCTAAGTGAAAGTTTTTTATGGTGTTGTTTCAGGCAATTGGAGCAAGATGGAGAGCAAGTATGGAAGCTTACAACTGAGGCAACAAAAACAAGCCACAAATAATTGCAAAGACTTCCAGAATTAAACAGAAATGTGATAACTATCCAGAGATGTTAGTTGTTTGTCTAATACAGATCTGATGCACTGACCTCATCAGCCTTTCCATCACTTTTTCTAATTATAATCTTTATATATTATATATATAACTCGACGGGAATGCAAAGCAGTCTGAATGGGAAAACAATATTCATAATGATGTATAATGTTTTTTACTATTGAAATGATATAGTAGCTAGAATTAGATCACAGAATAAATAAAATTACACACAGAAAGACTTGAAGTGCTAAGCATGAAAACAACTTTCAAATTTAAATGACCAACCACAAGATGTCCACCCTACACAAAGTAATTTGCTTATTCAAATAAACGTTTGACTCTTCAGTAAAACAATAAACTGGGAGTAAAAATTTCCATTGCTGCAATATTACTTTTTTGTAAAATTTAAGAACTGGCCTATTACTACAGCTATTAGAAATTTAGGTCTACTGGCACGTCTAATCACCAAAACATACAACAGCTGGTTTACAAATAATAATAATAACTGATATTAAATATATCTCTCATCTATTTGTTTTCTGATATGAACAGTTTGGCTGAAGTAGACTTTTCAAGCTGCCTGAGTTTCAAAAGCTTTCCCAGTTTCGATCATGCTCAGGGAGGAATAAATAAACACTGAGTTTCTTGTATTTGGTTAGGGATGTAGATGTTGCCTTTACAAACATTTACCATAGTAACCATAGTTTCTGACAAAAGTTACTATTATTTTTATGGTCACACTTTATTTTATGGTCCAATATTCACTGTTAACAAACCATAAACTGAGTTTTGCCTCAATAATCTCCTAATTTTCTGCTTACTAATAGTTAGGCAGTTGTTAAGTTTAGGATTAGGGATGTAGAATATGGTCATGCAGAATATGTGCTTTATAAGTACTAATAATAAACAGTCAACATGTTAATAATAGGTATGCTAATAAGCAACGAGTTAATAGTGAGAATTGGTCCCTAAACTAAAATGTTACCATTTTTACAATAAAACTGTGGTCATCAATCATAATTTATAAACATATTAATATAATAATATTAATAGTACTATATAATAAATATTCATTTTAAGAACAATTTATTTTCTTAAAAACTGTATAGCCTATAAAATAAAATAACTGAGTTTATTATTGTGTTTTGTTTTTCAAACAGTAACACTCAAACTATGTGGACTGTGGTTATTGTGGTTCATTTTTGTAATTAATTAAAGGAACGATGTATTATGTTATAGCAGCAACAAGTCAATTGAGTTCCTACCTCTGATCCAGTCCACAACCTGAGTCGGGGTCCACTTTGTGATCGGCTCCATTCTTCTGTTCAGAAAGTTTCGGCCAAGTTCTCAAACTCACTAAAGTTAAATGAAGTTTCCTACTCTACACTCGAGCGTTCTTTCTCATGTCTAACCGCTAAACACTAATGATCAGATCACAGACCGAAACTAAACACACAGAGAGAGAGAGAGAGAGAGAGAGAGAGAGAGAGAGAGAGAGAGAGAGAGAGAGAGAGAGAGAGAGAGAGAGAGAGAGAGAGGATCATGTTACACTTACAGGTCAACATTTATATCGCTACTAAATCATCTTTATGGAGGAGTGAGGGTCAAAGACTCGCTATATTCCCAAACAGGAGGTCAAATTAGAAGTCTGCTGTTTCTCAAAACACGCTATTTAAGCTTTATATAGGCTACTTTTAGAGTTTACTGTAAGTAAAAATAAAGTGAAATAGTAATATTGAATTTAAACTTGAATTGAATTAATATTGTGAATATTTTAATATATTTAAAATATACTTCACATTCATTACTCAGTCTCTCTGTGTAAAAGTCTTTACTGTTACATAGTGCAATTTTAATTCATCCTTGCTGAATAAATATTATTCCATTATAATATAATATTATGCCATCTAGTCTCCATAAAATGTATAACATTAATAAAAAGAGGGAACATAACGGCACATTAAGAAATACATTACTTATATTACTATACAGAGTAGGCTAAATATATATAATGATTAATTATAAAACGATACAATGATATTTAAAAAAAATAGAAATGAGCCACGCCCATAATGTTTGTTGATGTCTCTATTATTATTTATCAAAGCATCTGTAAATCCTCACTTTGTGTTTTTCGTAGCTCTTTACATTTTCTAACACGCACTGCCATCTACAGACCAATATTTAAAAGTGTAATAGGTAAACCCGCCTCGGATACATTATCTCAAACCAAGAGATGAACTTTCTTCACTTTTTTATTAATTTTAAATGTTGCCTAAAATGTGTTTTTATATTTAGTATTTAAAGTGTGTTTTTGTTGTTTTAATCTCAGTTAATGATAGGCTCATAACGTTCACTGTACATATAGGGTAATCACTCACTGAACAGTGAAATCTAGCAATGTGTTTTATTAAAACATATGCAGTAACATATAAAGCACATAAAAAAATTGCCTTTGATTTTCAAAACATTTTTAGGTAGAACTATAAAGGAAAACAATGTTCTCTCAATGTCTTATATTAAACATGTTTTAAAATAACTTAATAAAATGATTGTAGGAGTGTGTGTCCTTCATGAGGGGTGGACTATACATCAAATGTCAAAATTCATGTTAAAAACTAAAGCTAGTTTTATATGAGGGTCAGTGAGCATCTTCATAAACAGGCGTTGCCATGGTGACACAACAACAACAACAACATGGCGATTAGCAACTCAATCCCGTGGCATCTAAGTTAATTATTAATTATTTAGCGTGTAAAAACAGTTTCTTAATTAGACCGCATTCATGTGCTGGAGTTAAAGCTGATCACACTGTTACAAGTTTCTTAAGAGGGCTGCGAAACGTAATGCGCAAATCGCTATCATTCGCTCTTACCTTTTCATTAAAAGCATAGACAAGCTGTCCATCTCTGATATGAAACCACATCATTTTCCAGCGCTTGGTGTAGTGCGTTTTCTTAAATAACCATCCCTTTTTTCCGCTCGTCTCTTTCTTCTGGATGGTTTTCATCTGTTGTACCGTTAGAGGTCGCCGATTCTAAAGCCATTACTTTGAGACGCACTTACTCACGCGCATGCGCAAAACAGAATAAAAGTCTTTTATTTTTGTGATAATAGTTTTGTAGATGGAGGAATACAAGTAAAGAAAAATGAAAAACATTATTATTATTAAATGTATAAACATTTTCGATACATATGCTACCTGAATTAAATAGTAAAATAATACAATATTATGCTTCCTGATGTTTATAAATACCACGTGGCTTAAACTATCGTTTAAAAGTCATCAGTAAGATTTTTAATGTTTTTTTTTTTTTTAAAGAAGTCTCTTATGCACATCAAGGCTGCATTTATTTGATCAGAAATACAGTAAAACATATTTTCATATTGTTAAATATTATTACAATTTAATATAACGGGTTTCAATTTTTTTTTTTTTTATTTAATTTTATCAATGTTGGGGAAAAAAATGTGTTTCTTAATATTTTTTGGAACCTGTGGTACTTTTTTCAGGTTTCTATGATAAATAAAAAGTTTAAAAACAACCACATTTATTCAATATTATATATATATATATATATATATATATATATATATATATATATGGTAACAATTAAGTCTAAACAGCAATTTAACATATCCTTGCTGATTAAAAGTATTTTCTTTAAATAAATAAATAAATAAATAAATAAATAAATAAATAAAATATTGTGAATGATCATGTAACAATGAAGACTGGAGTAATGGCTGATGTAAATTCAGCTTTGCCATCAGAGGAATTAATTATATTTCAGAGCATATTAAAATAGAAAACCGTTATTTCAAATAGTAATAATATTTATCAGTATTATTGTTTTTACTGTAGTTTTGACCAAATAAATGCAGCCTTAATGAGCATAAGAGACTTTAAAAAATTATTATCGTACTACTCACAAACTTTTAAATATGGAAATATAAAGGAATTTTGACTTTTTAAAAAATGTCTATTAAATTATTATTATGAAACCATCACCGACTAGACAGCTTGGGAATGGGAATTGCGTCCCAATGTTCATACTATCCATCCTAAATAGTATGTGAGATTAGAATGAGTGTGTCCCAAAGCATAGTTTGTTGAAAAGAGTATGCCAAAAGTCCCCGGATGGTCTACTTTTTCAGGTCGATTTTTGAAGTGTGGATCCGTGCACACTCTAATGGCTAAAATTGCCCACAATCCATTGCGCTTTAGTGAAGGATTCGGTCCAGAACTACAATCACGAATAAAACGCGTTAAAAAAAACTACAAACGTGGCGGATGTGCGATAGAGAGGTTTATAAAAAATGGTTTGAGTTACTAATAATCAACATTTAACCTAGTAAAAAATATTTATTTATTGTTACCCGTGTTATATTTAATCTGCAACACCAATGTGAACTTTTATAAACATCCATTTGGTCGTTAACTATTAAATGCATCATTATACAGACAATATGAGCAGAGTTCTCAGTATGAAAGACCCGCGACTGGAAGATCAATGAGCTACTTCTTTTCTCTCCAATACGGTAGGAAGTTAAATTAAATTAAATGTGGAGGATATTAACTGTGACAAGATGATTGACAGGCCGGTTTACAGTGACAGGGTGCGTGTAACAGGTGCGAGAGTGCTCAAAGACGCAGTTGTGTGATGTGATAGTATATCCCCAAAGCTTGCCTACTCTTCTACTACACACTCAGAAGTGTGTACTTTTTCTTCACCAAAAGAGTACATACTTTAAGGGCGTAGTATTAGTAGGCACTTTGGGACGCAGCACATGTGTCATACTCGTGGGGACAGTAGGCTATGCTTAGAAATAATATTTCATGTCTTCCGTTGCATTCGTTATTTGTAGTCCGCCAGCCACCCAATAGCAATAAGATTTGTGCTTTTGGTACTTTTAATATAAAACAAAGTCCCAGCTTTCAAAATCAGTTAGCGAAACACAAATGATATGTCTTACAATAATGTATTTTTCAAGCTCTTTAATGACCAGATCGCTGTATTTATGTGAATCAATTCAAGTATAGAATGTTTTCTTTGTGAAAATTCCAAAATTCCAAATTTGTGAAAATTCCATCACCTACTCCTCAGAAACGTCTGTGGCGTCCAAACTTGCATTCCTCATGTAGCCTATTTAATTAATAAAACGTTCTAAAGGTTGAAATAGACTCCAGCTCGTTAACATAAGTTATATTGTTTTCTTTTCTGAGGCTGTAGGCTATAACATTAAGTGACTTTTCACAAGCTGTTCTATTCATGGTATAGTACAGTAAAAGATTGGACATAATATTTAACGTCTTCCATTCATTATTTGTAGCACGCCAGCCACCCAGTAATCACAATAATTTTGTGCTTTGTTGCTTTTAATACAACACGTACAGCTCAGCTTTCGAATTCTGTCAGTTTTATCACGAAATACTACAAATTATAAAGGTGTTTTAAAAGTTTATAGCAAGATATAAAAGTGAAGGAACATCAGAAGGCATGGGGAAAAAAACAGTATAGCCTAATTTATAATGAAAATGTCCCATTATTGTAATCAGAAAGATGATAGACTGCCGCTTAAACTGAAGCGAATACCTGTCACGCCACATTAAAGAGCGTGAAAAAACACATTAATATAGATATTGTTTGTATTTCGCTATAAAACTGACCGATTTTGAAAGCTGAGACCAATTTAGAATATCTCCCGGTGCTCACAAACCTGACCATTTACATGCGCAAAGGGCTAGAACAGTGGTTCCCAAACACTGCATGTTTTCCATGTCTCCCTGATCAAACACACCTGATTCAGATCATCAGCTCATTATTAGCTCCAAAATAGTGGGTCAGCCACTTCAAAAAGCATATGAACTATTTTACCATAATAAATAATAATAATATTACTCCAGGAACGTGGTTAGGAACCACTGGGCTAGAATATACTCTCAAAATATTATAACTTTAATCTTCATTCTCGAAACATTTCGATTTTATTCTCGTAATATTTCGAGTCGAAATATTACGACTTTAATGTCGTAAGCTTAGAATAATTTTTTTAATTTTTTTTTTTTTATAATTATTATGATAATAGTTTATTTATTTATTATTTTTTTTAACGTGGCACTAAAACGCCGTCGTAGAAAATAGAGTAAAACAGAATAAAAGTCTTGTGTGTGCGTCAGCTCTTGTTGTCCAGCTGTTGAGGAAATGGCAGATCATCCGCTCCTCACGGAGGCCAAAAAGCTGGAATATTTCTCCTCCATTAACTCTATGGCCCGTAAGATCATAGAGGAAAGGGAGAAGATAAAGGAGAGGCACGGTGCGACTTGGGATCAGATGAGTCCCGTCGAGCAGGACACGGCGATAGACAACGGGATGATGGACCCGCGGATCCGCGCTCGGTACGCGATGCACCGGGTGGAGCGAGAAGAGCTGGTCTGCTTCCCGAAACTACTCCTCCAGACCGGACAGAAGACCGTGCACTTCGGAGAAGAGGTGCTTCTGTTGTGGATTGTCAGGTGTTAAGTTAGAGCTGTTATTGTTGCTTCAGTGTAGACTTGCTCTAGTAATATAGTGCTTGTCTATACAAAACAATTACATTATGATGCGAACAAATAAAAACAAACCTTCTGTCTGCTATTTGATTTTACTTGTTTTTCTATTAATATTCGTTACATTTTCTACATTTATATAATATTATGCCTATTTGTTTATGTGCCAAATATGTAGGTCTAAATAAAATTGATTACTAAACAAAAATATTAAACAAGCTGCTAAAAAGTTAAATCTATATTCATTAAAGTGTTATTTTTAACAGTCAAATTTGTTACATTTCTCACTTGTTAAACTTATGTCAAAAGCATAAAGATTAATAGACAAAAAAATCTCAGTTGTATTTGTCAAACTGTGTACTTAAATCTCTGTCAACTATTTATAATTTAATACTTAAAATCTCTCACATTTCAGTAAACGGCTATTATCAGATATTTCAAATATCTGTAACTGTTTACTAAACAAATCTTTGTCAGTTATATCTAAAAATTAAACTTTACTAAAATCCTTTTTGAATATCTATAGTTAAACAGGCTACCAAACCAATGTAAGTGTTAACAAAATAAAAGTAAAATTTCTTTAAACTGTTTACTAAACAAATCACTCAAAATTGTATAAACAAAGTCTGAACCAAATAGCTATAAATTAAACTGTTATATATAACTGTTATATAGCTATACATATTTATAAAATATTTTAAATCGGTGCCACGTCTATAAATTCTGGTTTAAATTTTGCAATACAGTGGATTGTAAACTGATGATAAAAGTAAAAACACACATCAATAAGCGTTTACCAAACAATTCTCTTAGAATTCTATAAATTAAAATGTTTATGAAAGATGAATCTATGAACCACTTATTAAACAAATCTGTGCACCATTTTAAAATTACGTATTATATTTTTTTGAAAGGCTGGCTTACTCCTGTATTTTTATCCCTATTCAAAGCAGAAATAGCAGTTTAAAGGAGTATCGTCACATCTTATGGCATGTTAACATCTCGGTCTCTTTTGTTTCAAGGACTTAACTTGGCAAGATGAGCACTCGGCTCCCTTCTCTTGGGAGACCAAGGTAAGTAGGCCACCTCTGCTAAAAATACATATTCGTTTTGCTAGCAAAGAGCAAACAAGTGTGATTCAGCTCGTCCCTTCCCAACAGAGTCAGATGGAATTCAGCATCATCTCCGGCGCTCCAGAACCGGCCGTCCCCTCCTCAGTGAACGAATCCAAACCCAAGCCCTCTCAGAGTACCAAGCTGCCCAGCACTGACGAGTCATCCTTCTGGAAGATCAGCGCTGAGCGCTCGCGGCTAGAGGGCGAGAAGACTGAGTTTCAGTCTCTGACGCCCAGCCAGATCAAGTCTCTGGAGAAAGGAGAGAAGCCTTTGCCGTCGTACCTGAGGTCAGAGTCTGGGCCGAGGGAGTCAGAGGATGTGCCTGTTTCTCGGCCGGTTCAGCAGAGAATCACCAAACCCCATGCTCCTCCTCCACCTATTCCCATCAGCGTGACCCCTGTGGCCATTAGCGTGACCCCAACACCTCCTGCTCCCGTGTCCTCCTCAGAGGAAGGGTGGGAGAGGGCTCAGAGCACGCTTCCCTCTGTAAGCACAATGGATGATGTGTTCAGTCCTGGTCTGGTCACCAGGTCTTCCTCTCAGTCCAACAGCACAGTCAAAGATGCCGACAAGGCAGAAAGCTCACCCGCCTCCAGTCCTACCTTCTCACAGGTTAGATGGAATCTCACCTTCATTTCATATAGTTAGATAAAGACAGACAGTTGTGCATGGGTTGATGTTCTTCATATATTTTTTTCTGTTAATTAATGCAATATATTAAAGGGGTCATATGATGGTGCTAAAAAGAACATTCTTATGTGTATTTGGTGTAATGCAATGTGTTTACATGGTTTAAAGTAAAAGAACGCATTATTTTCCACATTTTACATTATTTTATCTCCTCTAAGCCTCACCTTTCTGAAACGGGTCGATTTTTACAAAGCTCATCGGTGTGAAACAGCGAGGTGTGCTCTGATTGGCCAGCGATCCAGTGCGTTGTGATTGGCCGAATACCTCAAGTGTGTGATGGAAATGTTACGCCCCTTACCATAATATGAGGCTGCGTCCCCGCCACGACACAAAAACATTAAAAGCCATTTCAAATGAAGCATTTATTGCATCCAGTGGGGACATAATTACTGATTATAATGACTTATACTGTCTTTTTACGCGTCGTGTTGCATCGCACCACGTAAACATTACCATGTCTGCATTTGTGATTGGAGAAACACAAACAACAAGCACTACTTACACTCGCGTTTGAATAGTAAGTAGCAGATTTTTTAAATAATAAAGCGTAACGTTACTTACAGGCTGTGAGTCAGAAGCGCCAGACTGTCCTTGTAAGGTTGGAACTGCCCCACTTTTGAGTAAAAGTCTTTCTACATGTAACAGCCGTGGTGTCCAGCAAGCCAGTAAACCTCACTCCCCTGATCTAGTGACTCTTAACACCCGTCTCCCGCGCTTAGACCACGGTTCGAATCTCACTCGGATCGGGGGGAATAGGACCGGTTACACACAACCGGCCTTGTACTCTCCCATGTTCAGAAAACAATCCTCCGTGAAGTCCGCAGCACAAACTCCAATATTTGTGTTGTACTGCTCTGGGACAGTGTTGTAAATAAAACTCAGCCACAGATTTCTTATGTCCTCTTTACTCTCATCCAAACACACAGCACCTCTCCACGACATGGCGCCGGCGGAAGCAACAACATAGAGCGAGAAAGTTACGCCTTCTTTCTTTGCGTATACATTTGGGCGGTGTTATGCAAATCTTCCCACATCGTGACGTAGAGATGTGGGGGCGTGTTAGAACGAGCCGTTTTAGGTGGGTGTGGCTGACTCTTAACTTTAATAAAGAATATCTCTTTGGATTTGAGACTTTGGTCTTTGCAACTTTACGGATCTTCTTTATGCACCAAGAGCTTGTAACACTCCAAAGAGAAAGGAAAAATTGAAATCGCATCATATGACCCCTTTAAAACTAAATTCATGAGTACAATGACTTGAATACAACTCTTCTAGAATGAGCTTGTTTTGTGTTTTGGGGGCATGAAGTTCATAATCTTGATACATTTTTAAAAATAAAGGTTCTGGCATCTGTAGTTATATGAAGAACATTTTAATATTCATAGAACTTTTCCATTCCACAAAAGGTTTCCTTATACTGGAAAAAGAATTTTTTTTTTTTTTTTTTTTTAAGAAGACTGAAAGGTTCTTTGGGGAACCCAGATTGGTTCTTCTGTCATATTGGTCAAAATCATCTTCTGGAACCTATATTTTTAAGAGTTTATCAGAAATGAGAATGCATCAGAAAATTATTAAAATAATCATGTTCTTCAAAAAGAAAACCTCAAGTAGTTTGGCAGAATCATTTATTATTATTTCTTAGAAAAACATGAGGTTTTTAGTTATTGAGATATATATATATATATATATATATATATATATATATATATATATATATATATATATATATATATATATAAAGTTGTTAGTTATATCAGTTTAAAAATGTGTCAAGTTTTCAGAACCAAAACCAACATGAATACAAAACGTATGTTTAAACGTCTGCACATACATATGTAATGTACATATATACATACACATATACTGTACATATACACATACACACAAACATAAATATATACATATATATATTATACGTGTGTGTGTGTGTGTGTTCTAAAAAATAATGTTTGGCAATAAATAAAATATATAATCTAAATTATTCATTTTATTTATTTATTTATTTTAATTTATGCATTTACTCATTTATTTTTACTTACACTTGTAAGTCATTGACCCACATTGTCTCTTGATTTTTTTTTTTCTACTAACATTTTAACCACTAACAACATAAATTGTTGTATTTCCTTTTTTCAGTTTAACACAAGCAGCAGTATCCTGAAGACTGGATTTGATTTCTTGGACAACTGGTAACGCTTGAATATTCTGAAGAACCCATTCCAGATCACAGGACCTACAAGCACCACAAACCCAACACTACCAAACACTTTCCTTTTAAATCCAAATGCTTTAGTAGTTTCTTTATAGTGCATCAATATCTCTATGATTGTAGTAAAATCTTCATCTGTCTGACTCCATCTTACTGAATGCATGAGCTATGATACAACAGATAGGATTTTAAACAGAGCAGATGTCGATCTTCGTTACTTTGGTTGTTTTCACACTTGGTACATTTGCTTGATTCAGAACCCATTGTCTCTACTCTCCTGGCCCTGTTGGTCTGCTTTCCCACTGTTATTGTTATTCTAAACTGTGGTATGTTTGCAAAAATTCTTTTACCATCAACATTAGAACCACCAAAAG
Organism: Spinibarbus caldwelli; assembly: GCA_039654775.1. NCBI lineage: Eukaryota > Metazoa > Chordata > Actinopteri > Cypriniformes > Cyprinidae > Spinibarbus > Spinibarbus caldwelli. The sequence goes on from CM077240.1 coordinate 8,070,101, forward strand.
CTGTTTATCCTGTGTATCCAGGCAACGAAGTTTGAAATCTTAAAGTTGCAGAACAATGTTTTAAATTTTTGTTTGGTGTGACTACCAAACTGGCACAATGTAATCAGTACCAGCCCACTTCTGGATTGCATTCACATCAACCACGAACCATACTGTGGTTCACATTAAAACAAACTCCAAACTCCTCTTTGGGACTAAAATTCCTTTGTGTGCAGTTACAGAAGTTCGGAAGATGTATTAATCAAACAAGCCAGAACTCAGAGCCACACTAAAACCACTAGTGTGAATGCCACATCACCGTCACTGCCATAAATTTTTATCTATATTTATCTAGACCTCAATACTAGTGTTAAGATGCTTCACTGTACATTTATTGATAAGGACCTAAATGAGACACCGTAGCGCTTGCATGGTTTTGAGAAGATGACTTGCGCCTTGCTTGTTTTGTAGACTTTTTATATGCGTGCTACTTTCATTGTATGCTTTGAAGTGAATCATTGACTTTTCTCCTCATTCTCCTGAATGCTTCCTTTCTTTGTCTCTTTCCTGTAGCCTAGTACACCAGAGATGACTTAATAACTTAAAGCAATAGTTAAAATTTCCATTCATTGTTAGGCCCGAAACATACTCCATGCAAGTACGCAAATGTGGATGCAACATTAAATGGTTGTTATGGCAGTAACAAACTCCAGAACTCAAGGGGGCGATAGAATTAACAAACTGAATGTGCTATTGTTCAGGTAGCTAACTGTAAACACGTAGTTATAACTCGCTCTTCACTTGCATTTGATGTTCACAGAATTCTTGATTTTGGGCGTGTGAAATCGACATTTGCATTTACGTACTTGTCTGTCGTATGATTCAAGGCTAAGCTAACTAGGGTTCAAGGGTAGGAATCATTTTTGGAGCTTTGTTGCGAGATGTTTTTGTTGAATACGAATGCATGGCCTGGAGCCAGTATTTATGCATTCATATATCTGTAATGGAAGATAATTACAATAAAAGAAGTACACTAACTCTTGTTGTTTGTCTCATTCTTCTCTTGCTTGGTAGGGGGCAGTAATCGAAAACAGAAAGATGGAGCTCTACTCATAAATCCCGTGACAGTTTTCTGCCTTTTGTCAGTTCACTGCCCACAGAGTTATTTATTTTAGTTAGATATAACCATTGGATGTGCATTAATGTAATGGGTCACATATGTGGCATTTTCAGAATGCTCCTAATATGCTTTATTTAAAGAGTTTATTTCCCCAGGCAATCATTTTTATTTTGGTGGACTGACGTTACTGCACCACATGTTTTGAAAAAGGCCTTGTTAGTTTCTGACTGGAAAGTGGCTCTGTAGTTGTCCAAGAGGTCATTCAATGTTCAAAGGTTGTTTTTTTTTTTTTTTTTTTGCTATATCTGAATTATTTTTAAGGAGTTCAGTTGATAGGTGGATTAGATCAGTCTAACAACAATAGATATCCATGGTTTTGGAGTTCTTTCTAATTGTTATTTGTCAAAGGTAGACATCTAAGCTGTTTATCTGTTTCTTGTACCGTATACTAGACTTGCTTAGTTAGACTTTATGTAATGAACTGGATTATTTTGGGCAAAACTCCATTCTTACATCTAACGCCCTTCCAAAGTCTCCTCCAGAGGAAGTGAGTAAGAAAGAGAGAAGTGTCCTGTTTAGAGGACGAGAAGTCCAAATTCCTTCCATGTGTGGAGACAGAACTCAGCTGGTAATGAGACGTTCATCATTTTCCTGTCATTCAGCCACTATTGACTTCTACAGAACAGCATGTTCCCAAGGGACAAAAGTATAAAAACTTCACAGAAGGCTGAGTCTTGGACAAGAAAATGAAGATCTATTTAAATGTTTATGGAAGAGGGAGAAAGAGCTGTGTCAGTAAAACTGCCATGTTAGCACAAAGAATAGAAGTGGGAGGAATGAAAAAAAAAATCCTGTTTGGGTATAAAACTCTCAGGAACGAGCAGCTGAAAGAAAGGAAACAGAAAAAGAGAGAGAAAGAAAAAATAATCTTTTAGACAAGGTGAAAGGAGGAGGAAAAGTGTCCAACAGCTGCAGAGAGGGAGGAGGCTAAAACAAAACAGGGCTGTATAGAGGTGAACGATAGAGCGAGACAGAGTTGAAAGCGATGTGAAAGGAGGAGAGAAAGTTACTGTTGAGTGAACATCAGGAGTTGTGTATATATGCAGTAAAACAGAGAGCTGATTGAACAGAAGAAAGGGATTTATGAAGTGATTTGAAATGGAAATGAGTCTAACAGTGATTCTGGCGGCTGTAGTGGGCTTCAGCGCTCTGTCTTTCTGTTACTCTGGCGAGAACACCACGAGACCGGGCATCACAACAGCTCATCTGTCTCAGGTTAACATTTTAGATTTACTTTGTGGGAAATGATCCATTTACTGTTTAACGGTGGCATATTCTTTAATATATAAATGATTTCCATTGAAACAACTGTGAATTGTTTCATTTACAAAATGTGTCTTTGAAAACCTACCATGATGCTAATAAAATGGTACTCATTGAAATGCCTTGGAGTATTATGTAAACACCTTGACATACATCAAAATACCAGGGTATTACCATATGATGCAATCACTATACCATGATGCTGCATCACTATGATTTTCTACTTAAGGTTACTGTACCGCTTTGGAATGATGAAGGTAGTTCAAAATGTGTCTGCATTTACACTCTTAAAAATAAAGGTGCTTCACGATGCCATTGAAAAACTTTTTTGTCTAAATGGTTCCATAAAGAACATTTAACATCTGAAGAACCTTTCTGTTTCACAAAAGGTTCTTTGTGGCGAAAGAAGGTTCTTCCGATTATAAAAAGGAAAGAAAGTGATAGTTCTTTAAAGAACCTTTGACCTAATGGTTCTTTGTGGAACCAAAAATGGTTCTTCTATAATCTATGGTGAAGAACCTTTTAAGCACCTTTATTTTTAAGTGTATAAAGTGGGAGCAAATGTCAAGGGCATGCACTTCTGGTTGCTACAAAACATCCTCGATTAGCAATCACATTACTTGAAGTGCCTGGCCATGAACTCCAGTGTGATTGTGCATGTGTATTCTGTATCAGGCAAAGTCTGGAATAAACTATGCGACTTTTAAAATCTGAACAGATTTCAAACTACTAGGCATCACATATTTGAAAAAACTGGGCATCATATACTTTATGACTAAGGGTCACACACTGCTCCGAACACAACAAACCCACACAGAAACATTGCTAGGAAATCGAATTAAAATGAAAACATTATTTGTTCAACAATTGGCTCAAAGAATTAAATCTGTTTGATATCCTGCCACTGAATGGATTCATAGTCTGAGCTAAAAAAAAATCAAAGTCTGTGGTCATCATATACTATGCAATTTTCTGCGAAATCTGTGACTGCCCAAAATTGCAGACTGCCTCTGAATTTTGGCAACTACTGTTGACTCTTTCAGTGTAAATCGGGGCAAAAAATATGGGCAGAAGTCGTGTGGTGTATTCCAGTCTTAAGTCTGGTTTTGATGGTGGCTTTGCTGCCGTTTAATTCTACAGGTGAGAGTGTTCAATGAGGAGATGGTTAGAGGGCGAGGGGACACTCCTGACATCATAGAACCTGAACCCACCACTGCAGTCTCAGAAATGGAGAGCACTTACAACTACATCCGTGCGTTAACCAAACACTCACTTCACTTACCCACTTGCATCTGAAGAGCCAAAAAAACAAGCCAAAACCAATCCAACGGAATGTATATTTGCATATATTCTACTTGAAAAAACAGCCTGCACAAATGCAGGTGTTGTTTGTCCTGACATGACACGAAGGCTTGTTTGTATGGTAAAAGATCGTAGTCTTGGTATGTGAATTACATAATGCAACTTCAGTAAGATTCTATCTAAAAAAAATGCTATTCAAGAATCCAGACACTCTATATCTCCTTCCCCCTCCACAACACAGTTTCTTAATATTCTGTTCATTCACTGGTATGCAGCAGCATAGCTGACTAATGAAAGACTTGATTCACATTTGTCTATTTATACATTTTTGCAGTGTCTAGACTGGCAGCGATGGATCAGGCTATCCACAGGCTTAATGTGGGACATTACACATTGGACATTAAAGTTACACAACTGTTGGAAAGAATGTCACGACTTGAGAATAGATTAGGTGACACTGAGGATGCCATTCAACAAGTCTCGTCCTACTGCAAGGACAATCGCAAAGAGATTGGACGACTAGAGGGTTAGTGGCTTTACCTTTGGGCTCATAGTTGTGGGCTATAAAAGGCATTGTAGCCAATAGTGGAAATCTAGCTGTGCTTAAAGAATCCATATTTTATTACCGAGGATCTTACCAAATATAAAGGTGGTGACAGTTTATTTCAAGGGCAGTATCTCAAGTTCAACCCAATACATAAGGTTATTTGGACAGCAAATAATTAGGCATAACAAGTGGGATCAACACCCTTTGTTGGACCTGGAACAATGTCAAGTGTAGTCAAGTTATAGTTATAAATCCATCCCAACCCTAATCCTAGTCTCATGTAGCCAGACCATTGCCTATCGACATAAGGTTTGGGCTCTGTAGCCACTGAAATTGGCCAACAACTGCTCACTTAGTCAGGAAGAGGTCATCTGAAAAGTGACCAATCACAGTTATGTTTTGTTCAACGTCATGTTTAGGGGCATGTTAAATGTCACATATTTACCTGAGTATGCCAAAGATATTTCCTTCACAGTGAGGTATTTCTGAGGACACTCTACTAATGAAATGAAATCACACAGAATCCAGAGGTTCAACCAAGCTCGGAAAAATAGAACGTTTCTTGTATACTATAGGTAAACGTCAACACATCTCTTTTAAATTCAAAATGCCTCAAACAAAACACTTAAATGACTTTTAGCTGTAAACTTCACAAACTTTTTTTAAATCCAGAAATTAGTTGAAGCACTCATTGCTGTAGTCACGTGTAACGGAGGCCAGCTGGTAAGAGCTGCGCAGGTAAACCTCATTCCACTGATCTTAAGAGGTGCACAATCGACTGATGCTAGACGTTACGGTCTTTAGCGTCCTGGTTGGAAATGCCAGTTCAAATCCTGCTTGGAGCAAGTCGGGGGAGTAAAACCGGGGGAGTAGAACCAGAGGGGTTACACCCGGTACTTGTTTACAAAGCTTTTGTTTCCTGGTGAACTGTTAAAGCTTGTGGACACCAAATCTCTTAATGAGCCAGATTTCGCTTGAGACTTTTCAGATTAGACTTTTGCCACACAGGTGTTTCCAGTTTAGTGTGCCATATATATATATATATATCAGACATTCAACGAATGGGTGTGGGTGGTCTGTGGGAGTGACGTATGAGAGTATGACTATCCAAACCAATCCCTAACCTACCCTAAATTAAGAGCAAAATCGTTGGTAAATGAGAAGCTCAACCCCTTAAAACTAGCCCTAACCTAAGCGCTAAATTCCTATTCCTAAACCTCACCAGCAACTTTCAAATCTAAATTCTGGCCTCAATCCCTTCATATTATACAAGTCCTACTCTTTCAACCCCTTTCAATTTGAAATCTGACTTTCTATTTCTCATCTTAACCCTGCCTGAACACTAACCCCCTCTAGGCAACAATACTTTAAGCGAAACCAAAGAACAAACTGGTGCAACGTCATTTCAAACAAAATGATGCCAAAATAAATTTTGTCTGTAATTAATTTCAGGCGTTTTAAACAGCTTGCCAAAGCAAACTCTCGGGAAAAGTTTGCTCTGGCTGATAAACCCCTTCGAATAACCATTGGTCCGAAAACATAATAGGAAGGTGTGCTCTGGGCTCCACTCTTTGACATGGAAATCTTCTCTGATTTATTTATTCTATTCAGACAGTCCAGGTCAGACTCAAATAAAAACATGGACACACTGGAGAGCTTGTGCAAATATATCCACATCGTTATGATTAGATTATTTATTAATGGCTGTTTTCGCACTACTGTCATTTTCATTTTGTTTATTTTGGTATTGAGAGGAAAGTCTGCAGAACATATTTACATATTCACCTGAACACCAATCCCAGCAGTGTAGGCAGTTTCAGGATATTAACAATATACTGCTGCTAAGGTATTTGAAACTTCTTTTTAAATTTCTTTTTAACCCTAAGCAAAGAACAGCAAAGAACTTTGCTATGAGTATACTGGGGCCTTACCTCTGCCATTGATCTCTCCAGCCGCCGACATTTGACCTAACAAGGGGTCCAATCCTGCTCCTGCAGGGACACTTTCCTGCAGAGTTTTGTTCTAGCACACTTGTCTGGATGCTCCTATTGATCCTGAAGACCTTGGCTGGCTGGTGCAGGTGTGTTTAGTAATGGCTAGAGCTAAATTCTGCTGGAAGGTGGCTCGCCAGGAACAGGACTGGACACCCTGATCTAACCCAATCCTAACCCTGCAGTGTTACCTCTGATCCTTCTAGTCCTGAAATTCCAGATTTACAATACTAACTCCAGCCTCTAGTTCAAATTTTGACCCTTAATCTTCATTTCTAATTTCTGTTCTTTATTTCCAACACCCTCTAACCTTCAGACCTAACTCCAATTTCCTACCCTAAACATTATTCCCAAAGCTACATCTAGTTGTCAAATTTTACAGTTATCTAAACTCTAGTAATGTTTTCCTAGACAAAACTCCCAATGCCAATCCCTAATTGAGATCTGAATGTTATATAGGAAAATCACACATGCTGTGTGTGCTGGTTCTGATCTTTTGATTAAGGACCTAATGCCTAAAGAAGCTTAACACTAAAATTAGACAGTTTAATAGCAACGTTCCAGGTCCGGAAAGGTTGTTGGTCCAGTAATATGTACTACTTGGGCAAATCTTTTTAAGATGACAGCAAAATACTCTACTTGACAGTCATGAACTTTTGTGTTCTGTATTTTATTAAAATATGATGAAAATGATTTTGTGGTTCCAGGCTGCCAGAAAGGCCGTAAAATGGGTTACAAATGCTTCCTGGCATACCGCGTGTATGAGACCTACGCTGATGCATCCAAGAAGTGTCAGGAGTGGGGAGGACGCATGGCTATGCCACGAGATCGCAAGGAGCAGGAAGCTTTGGCTGAATATGTGAAATCTGTATTCCACAGAAACTGGCCTGTGTGGCTTGGGATCAATGATGAGCGCTCTGAAGGCCTCTACCTCTTTGAGGACACAACTCGTGTCACTTACTTCCAGTGGAGGAAGCACTTCCTGTCCAGCCAGCCAGATGGTGGGAAACGAGAGAACTGTGTAGCCATGTCTTCAGATGACGGAGACTGGTGGGACACCTACTGTGAAAGACGCATGTATTATCTGTGCGAGTTTGATGTTTGACCTTAAATACTTTTCTAAATGGCTTCTGTTTTTTTTTTTTTTTTAAATATCAAGAGCAGCTATTAACTGTTTTAAAAACAGTTGTTGCACAGGTAAAATTAGAGCCAGTGAATTTAATGATCCCATGAAATGGTTTGATAAATGCAACTTTCTTTCCTGTTAACATTTTTCCGATTGAAACAGGAAGTTGGAGCAGGACTCTATAAAGTATTAGTTCAATTCCAGAATATAAATTTCCTGATAATTTACTCACCCCCATGTCATCCAAGATGTTCATGTCTTTCTTTCTTCAGTTGAAAAGAAATTAAGATTTTTGAGGAAAACATTCCAGGATTTTCCTCCATATAGTGGACTTTAACGGGGACCAATGGGCTGAAGGTCCCAATTGCAGTTTTAATGCAGCTTCAAAGGGCTCTACACGATCCCAGTCGAGGAATAAGGGTCTTATCTAGCGAAACAATCAAATCACTTATCTAGCAAAAACAAACAAACAATAAAAAATAAAAATGTATATACTTTAACCACAAATGCTCATCTTGCATTAGCTCTGCAATGTGCGTCCACGAAGAATTATGTAGTTACGTTGAAAAGTTAACGTGTGACATAGGCAGAAGTAGTTCCGAACTCCATCTAAATTTTCTCCTTCAACTCCGAAATCGACAAACATCGTTGTTTTACCTTTTTTTTTTTTTTTTTGTAAAGGGCATTTGATTTAGTCTTTGCGAGTTCACTTTATAAACACTGGGTTGGTACTTCTGCCTACTTCAAAGCATGACCTTTCCAACGTGACTTCGTAATGTGTTAAGTTGACCTGAACATCTTGGATGACATGAGGGTGAGTAAATTAGCAGGAAATTTTTATTCTGGAAGTGAACTAATCCTTTAACTTCCTGTCCCCCTTAAATCCCAAAGCAATTCCCTTGGTTGAGGCAAATTTTATGCGCTATTATATATGCGCATTATTATATGCCCTATAAATAATTTTACCCTGTATTCATGAAAATGTTAATGCCTTTTGAATTACATATTACATACATGTATCATGTTATATTACTGAAGCAAAAAAATGGTCAAATTAAAAATGTCTCTTTCTTAGTATTTTCAGTTAGCAAGCAAGTTAGTTAGCCTACTAGCTCAAGATAGCACATTTGAACAGGCTTTGAGGAAGGGGGATAGAATTCTCCAGGATTCTCCTCTGGATCGTATATTGTAGGGCGTAGAGAAAAGAAATATTATATATCTTAAAAAGCGTATATCTCCTAAAAGTTAACAAACTTTACAAAAAATACAACATCCTATACTGTAGATGGCTTTAAAGCTAATAAATGCCACAAAACTCCAATATTCATGGGATCTTAAAGCCAGTGCTGGAAATATTTGTAATAACAAAGGTTTGAAGATCATGGAAAAAAGAAAACATACTGAAATACAATAAATTATTTAATCTTTTTGATGTTTAATGTTTGTATTATTCCAAGGGTGGTCTGCATTTGCCCTGGTTCTGACATTACATTAGTGCTGTTTTAGACGCGTGTTCAAAAACCGTAACAGAAGTTTGTTTTCTTTTTGTTCTTTATCGTTCTAAAATTCTTTAGAATTATGGCTTGTTGCTTCAACCCTGTATTTGTTTTCAAAGTTGTATTTGTTTCACTTGGCAACTACTGAAGCAGGTTTAAAGTGAAATGAGACTCTTGAGCTATGCTGAATGGTGTTTAAAAGTCTAGTCTCATTCTGGCCGACATCCAGCTCTTTATTCAATGTTGATTTCAATAATCAAAGAAATTCAAACCTATATATATATATTTTGAATCAGTTATATATTTTATTTCATTTTTTGTAAACATTTACCATTCAGTGTAAATAGTAGTTAAACAGCTTAATAAGATTATGTCATTTCATATGTCTTGAATAATTGTAAAATGTATGTAAAAAAATTAAGAGTTTGAGTCAGATCTTCATCCATTCAACCTCTGGGGGAGCTGTCTATCTGTGGAGCCAACCTACAGCAACACATTAAAGGCCTCAAGTCAGTTACAGTGTACACATACTATTTACTATAGACTAATGGAGTTAATGTCCTAAATACACTGAAATGATATTTGTTTCGTGTTCCCTTTAGTACGAGTTTCATAACAATACAGTAGCTCCCATTTTTATATTTTACAGAAGTAAAATCACCCTTTCAGGCCAAAATTTGCATTGGAAAAGAACAGACCTCCTCCATGCCAAATTGAGGGCTAATTTTACAAACTTTATTTTGGCCATCTTTCTTAATGGAAGAATAAAATCTAAGGCTGGCATGAACACGAACGAGTATAACTTTTCAGGAACTGGAACTTCTTATCAGGATGGCAAGGAAGTAAGTCAAGCAGTTTAACATATTAGAAAGACAAAACATAAAAGACCTTTTTCTCTAGGACTTCTCCAGGAATGCTAAGAATGAGCAGAGACGGCAGCCAGAATCTGTGTAACTGATGGTCTGTCCACAGGGTTTTTACACCGGTAGGAATATATCACTTTACCACCCTGGTCCAGCACAAAATCACCACCCATCTGAGAGAGACGGAGGGAGAGGGCTTTGAATCCATTTTCAAGAGTCCTAGACTACAGGGAGACAAATGTTTATTCTATCACTGGGTGTTATGCAATGTTTGGAGTTTGTTTTTATGGATTTGGCACATTCCACAAATAGCATGAATCTCTTAAAACCATTTTCCTTCTCATTCAACAAATCGTCATTCAGAAAATCCTGATGGTTTACCTCAGGATGTCAAATGAAATACTATATCAGCTGTTTTTTTTTCTATTGATTTTACATAAGGTTTATAATTTCTGCAACCTTTGAGATTAAATGCATTATCTAAATGCAACTTACATGATCTAAATGCAGTTGTTGTTGTTTTTTTTTTAATCTAAATGCAGTTTAAGCCCTGATTTATGTGAATGCATTTTCCGGCAATAAATGTTAAATAGACAAAATGTAAAGAAACTATAAAGTAAAGTCTTGGCCATGCTGTAGAAAGGGTTCAAATGATGTTATTTCTTAGGTGTCACAATTTTAAGGAATGTAATATTTTTTAACAGGGTAAAATCATACAGTAACAGGCTGTAGGACACACTTATGTTTTTGTTAGTTAAGATTTAATAATTAAAAACAGCTTTTTAAAACAATGAATTGAATATTTATTTGACACAGGTGAGAAGGTAAACACCCTTTGGGCCAAAATCAGACAACAAAGTATATCCTATTTGTGGAAAGATACATTAATATGCATCAATTCTACTGCATAACTAGACCAGCCTGCAAAACACAGTTTTGTTGCGTGATTTGAGCTGAAGAAGTGAAATTTATGATACTATCATTGTGCAACTGCCCCTATATACAGTCTGACATTCTTCTTTTTACTGCCATTAAGCCATAAAATCTGGGTAATAACAAACTCATGGAAAGAAATGGAACTCATTTCCCAAGTCAGATTTTTATTCTTTTGTTCTGTGTGTGATATTTTGAATAAATGTTTGCATGTCACCTGAAAGAGATCATCTATGAACTGAGGTGGCACATCAGGTAACTGTCGGTTCATCACCAGAATTTCAGAGTAGTGGAGCATTAACTTAAACGCTTGATACACCTGTGGCTCGTCATATACAGACCAATCAGCACATATTCTCACATATTTTCAGTATTAAACTACTGTCAAGGTCAAGTATATGGAGTCTTATTAATTTGACTTATTAATTTGTTCCATCATTTTAGTTATTTGTGAAAAAATGATAAATTGTGGTTATTAATAATTTTTTTATTGATTGATTGATTGCATGTCATGTGCGGGGCTCAATTGCAACATAAAAAAAAAAAACCACCCAGCAAGATAATTACATTTATATTTTACACTGAGGAAATTTTTTTTAAGCCATTAACATTGGTGACCTTATATGGAAGCCCATTTCTGCCACTGAATTAAAAAATAAACAAATAAAACAGTTATTGCGACTTTTTTCTCAGAATTGAGAGTTGTAAACTCGCAATTGTGAGTTATACAGTCATAACTGCAAGACATAAACTCACAATTCTGACTTTTTTCTTAGAATTGTGTGATATAAACTCGCAATTGCGAGACAGAAAGTCAGAATTGCCATTTAAACTCTTTATAAACTTTTTTTCTCGCAATTCTGACATTTTTTCGCAATTTGCAATTTTTGCGAGTCCAATTCTGAGGAGAAAAAGACTATTTACTTAAAATTGCAAATTTATATCTTTAGTTTATATATAATTCTGACTTTATAACTTGCAATTGCATGTGAAAAAGTTAGAACTGTGAGATATAACTCGTAGCTTTGAGAAAAAAAAACACGCAATTGCAAGTTTATATCATGCAATTCTAAAAGAAAAAGTTGGAATTGTGAGATGTAATCTCACAATTGCGAGAAAAAGTTGCAATTACTTTTTTTTTAAAATTTTATTCAGTAGCTGAAACAAGCTTCCATAACCTTAGGATTAAGCAAAGAAGGGCTAATTATGTTTTTGCACAGTCGATAGTCCTCACCGCTCTCTCTGCATCCAACAGCATGTCAAATTCATAGCCTGTGTGATTAAGACAGAATGTGGCCCCTTCAAGAGAACCGTACGAGACCACCAGCACCCGCAACGACTGAGCTTCCAGAAGCTTCTGTATGAGAAAGAGGCAGAAACAGAAACAGTGTTGATGATTCAAAGAACGCAGCGATGCTGACTCTGGAACATTTGCTACAAAAAAGTAGCACAACATTTTTCCTTGCCAAGTCCACAGCTGGGTCAATAAGCTTTTGAAAGATATTTTCCAAGCAACTGTCCATAATCAGAAATGGCTGAGGTCTGCTCTGACTTTACTTGCAGCTGTGCAGTTTTCATCTCCTTTAACGACAGGTTGTCTTACCTTGCTGTCCTTCAACTCAGTCAGGTGGTCTCATCATGGCTGTCATCCAAAATGCCGGAGCAACACAAGGAGGAGATTCTCTCCCTTCCCCAAGTACTGACCCAGAGACACATTCCTACAGGAGTACGGGACAACCACAGTTTTGCTGAAATTTGAAGTGAAATAGCCACAATCCACAGCATGTTAAATTGAATTTGAATTGACAATGACGAGAAGAGGAATTTACTGCAATTCAAAGAAATTCAACAAAGTTGTCACATGAACAATTTATTTACAAATTCATTAATTCTGCATATATAGCCAATGACATACAATATTTTTTTTTTTCAACTGATTAGAAATATGTTTCTAAAGTTTAATATTTCCAATCAATACTGACATTAACATCTGGGATAAATGATAGCATTTAGGAAATTTTAAATTCACCATGGTCAATAAAACTGACCAGTTAATAAATTTAATAAAATGCTCCATATTTTACATGTTTTCTTATACAACTGTTTAAACGTTTGGGATCAGTTAGATTTATTTTCAGAAGAAATAAATACTTTTATTCAGCAAGGATGCACTGAATTGATTAAAAGTTATGGTAAAGACATTTATAATGTTTCGATTTCAAATAAATGCTCAAACTTTCTATTCATCAAAGTATTCTATTTATCACAGTTTCCATGAAAATATTAAGCAGCACAGCTGTTTTCAAAACTGATAATAAATGTTTCTTGAGCAGCAAATCAGGATATCAGAATGATCTCTGAAGGATCATGTGTCCTAACACTGAAGACTGGAGTAATGATGCTGAAAATTCAGCTTTACCATTGAAGGAATACATTTGATTTTAAAATATATTAAAATAGAAGACTGTTATTTAAAATCATAATAATATTTCACAGTATTACTGTATTTACTAGCTGATTCATATATCGCTACACTATTGACAATGGAAAATGAACCATTTTTTCCCACAAAATTTTAGCTAAATTTTGTGTATGTGACAGCACCTTAACAGACATTAAAAAAAAATAAAAATACATAAATAAATAAATTAAAAAAAAAAAAAAACCTACAGATCCCAAACTTTTGAATGGTAATGTATATATAATTTATATACATTATATTATTTTCAACATTTCTGGAAATATTGCATTTAATACCCTGTAATATAATTTCTTCTAAATTTCATTCCATATTCATTTAAATTTCAATTTGTTGCCTCATTCAAAAATTTAACTGGAATTCTCAATTTACAAAACAATGTGCATTAACTGTATATAGAGATAAGTTTAATCATAGCTATAACCTATCGGTTGTCCATTACCAAAAAATAAACAAATAAATAAATAAATAAAATAAAATAAAAAAATGCATGGTTAAATTTCAACCAGATAACAAAACAATCCCTCTCACAAAGCATGACATGCTAGAAGCTGATTTTAAGCTACTATCCAGAACCGGCAAAACAACTGCAAACCTCTAAACATTTAAAAACACTTATAGACTTTGAATAAACAGTATAACCCGATAAATGAGGCTCTGATGTAATCACAGTCATAATGTAGAGTGATAAACTGTTGCAACTGCAGGCCTTCATTTTGTTTCAACAGAAGTACTCTGTCAGCAGTTCTGGATTGTGGCTTGCACTAAATATGGATAGAAATGACATTGTGTTTATCTCACTCTTTAGTCTGGACGTGTATAAACTGTGTATCTGAGCTGAGCGTCTGGGCTGCAGGACGCTGGGAAAGAACTGTGTCGCTCATTTGCATCTGAACATCCAGACGTTTCAAAAAACTATCCCACTCCACCTGTCAATCAAACAAACATCCATTCAGCACACTAAACTACCCAAACACACTTAATATATTACCTGCTAACGTAAAAACATTCAAACAATTTAACATCTGAAAACAAGCACTCTGCGGAGCCCTAAGGGGACATGGCGATTGAAAAAATAAGAGGAAAAAAATATATTTTCATTGTTTTGTGTTCCTCCCAAGAAACTTTCCCTTCTCTCGCAAAAGCACTGAAATAAAGTTTTTCTTCCCAACTCATATTATTTCCATTAAAAAACTGGTAAGTTTCTTGTGGGAATGCAAAAGGATTGTTTTATAATTTTCCTCTCATCTATTTATGTTTTTTTTAATACCATGCTCATATCCTGTTAGGGGCCTCATAGCAGCCACATGAAAAATTAAAAAATATATATTATCTCGACAAATATATTATCTCAACATTATCTCAAACATCAGTGTTTCTGTTAAATTGGGAAACAAATAACAGTATTATCATCAATATACTAATATGACATTGGTATTCAGTATGTTATGGATAATGTACAGGCAAAATTGTGGATTTTTATTTATCAATTTTTTTAATAATTACCAACTGACTATACATTATTTACATATGTGACTGTTTATTACATTGCTACTTACCAAGTTAAAAAAAAAATCATTAATTTTAAGGATTAATAATTATTAAAACATGAGGTACGCCATCATTCAAACAGTTATTATTATTATTATGCAAAATATTTGACCATTGAATGCCACAACCAACTACAACATAAAATTTCCATACTCACAGAAAAAACTGTTCCCATAAATTTTCTGCTTCCTTTTGGTTTTTCACACCCAGACTGAAAGAAAACATTCATATCATGGAATGTTTATAATTTTGCAGTACAACAAAATTCCTCAAAAAAATGCACCAATGCAATGTTTAAAGATACATATACACACCTGTTAAAGAACTTGGCACCTGCTGACATCAGACCAAATAAAGGATGAATTTTCTTATCGACAATTTCTTGCAAAGAACCATCTAAACAAAAGTAGAAAATGCAAAACAGATACATTTTTCATACACTCGGATTTTGAACCCTGCATACATACATATGCACACCAATAAGAATTAAAATCTCAGATTGTTTAGGATACCTTTGGCGACGTCCTTTTCTACATTTTCCAAAGATGTTCTATCAAACCCGATCAGTTCTTTCAAAGCCCCCAAGAGTGTGTTTTGGCCCACTTCAGGAGCCATGCTGAGCCTTCAGTGAGTCACCTGTCATCAGATGATCTGGTGATTACGGAAACTAAACGGTGATTGGTTAAGCCTCAAATGGGCTGAGAAAAGTAACAGAAACCACGTGTCATTATAGCATTTTCAGCAGCAGCACGTTTAGCCAATAATAATTCACGTCTGAATAATGACAATTAGAAAATTGAATAGAAATTGAATTGTAAATACACAGTGACTAATTTAAATAATAAAAAAGGTTACTTTGAAAGCTTCCGGGACGCATAGACAGTTGAACATGTGCTATCTAGTGGCTCACTGAAGCCGTCTTGTCTATCATGTTTACTAAAAAATAGTAAAAGTGAAAATATATAGAATAAATTAATAAATATGACATGTATTTCTATATTTTTGATTTTTGGTCCACAAAAAAGGAGATCAAAAGGGGATTAAATACAACAACTGGTTTCATTCAACTGCTTTTATTGACTGTGGCTGTGCCAGCAAATAAAGTCACAGATTTTCCACTTTCAAGTTTTTTTGTGCGTTAAAGAACCCACCTTTATTTTCATCTCATGGAAAAAAGCCACTGTTTTTTTTTTTTTTTTTTTCACAGGAAAATAAAGGAAACAAGTCTTTGCCAAAAAGCACCAACCATGACATGAAGAAGAAAACTGAAAATCTACTTAAAACGGTCCGTTAAGAAGATAAAATAAAGTCAAAGATGTGTAAGATTAACGAAATAAGACTTTTTTGCTTTAAGTCAACTACAGATTGAGGCGCAACTGTTCCCAGTGTTTAAGGTCACATGAACATCTTCAGAATCCGATCGCACATTATTCAGTTGAGCCATTAAATAGAGACAACAAAAATTCTAAAGAAGCCAGTGTGGACAGTGCACATGGCAATATTACCAACTTCTGTCTTTCAAACAAACAAAAACATTTGCAAACATATTTCCCCACTGTGTTCAAGTATTCAGAAAGGAACTCAGAGCTGCAGAATATTGCTTAATAAACTCTTCAAAGGACATCTCTGCAACAAGTCACCGGTTTGATTCTAAAACAAACAAAAAAGCATCTGATGAATTATAACTTAATAAAGATTTTCAACTATATTCTGCTACATTTCCTGCTGTTTTTTTCCAACTCCGATTATGCTTGCAATTGCTGAACTTTAACGACATCATAAAGGGCAACCCAAATTTATATTTAATTTAAAATTTGAATAAAGATTCAACTCCGTATTTGTGGAAATATAAAAGGTAAAATCAAAGAGAATTTGTTCTGATATTCGATATGTAAAAAACATGTAAAAGTGAGGACTGTGAGCAAAGATGCCCTGGGTAGAGACGGTCCTTTGTGTTTTGAATATATTGATGGTATTTCAAGTTCAGGATTTTTTGGGACAGTGCGAAGACGAGTCTGTGTTTAGAACTTCAATCATGGTCCTCGTTAACTGGAACGTCTCTGAAACCGATGGAAGGTTCTGGTACCAACTTGGCAAACTATTTACAAAGAGAGAAAGAAGTTTCCAAATATGAGCATTCGTAACAGTGATTGGGATGCTTGCCTAGGACTCAAAACACGCACTCAATACATTAAACTTGTACCTCTTTAAGTTCATCCAGCTCTTGACGGACTTACTGAAGCGATCAGGGCTGGCTGTAGTCATGGCCTCGAAATCAAACAGCTGGTAGACAAACCAGAAAGAGTAAAGTATTACAATAGACACTTATAAAGGGTCATGTGTCTCGTTGAATCATTGATGTTACCTTTCCAGATGGGATTCGGCCCAGCACCTCTTTCCCGCTGGCCATCAGAGCTCCCATGACCACAGAGTATGCCACAACACTGAAAGATTAACAGCGATTTTAAAAAGTTCAAGAAACACAAATTAAACACGGTTCTGATATAAAAATCTGCCGTCACTGAAAACGTAATGTTACTTAATCCGTATATTCAAGAAACTGACTCTATATTTGCGTAAATCTTAATAGGAGTGTTAAAAAAGACAAATGTGCAATTATTTAATTCACTTTTTAAAATATAGTTCAAAACAACCAAATTATAAATTCATACATTTTGAAATGCTTGTTTAAATATTATTTTTATAATGAAAGATCAAAAACAGTAGATTTTACAGATACTAATAACTAAGGTGGGAAAGGCCAATAACCAATTAACTGGCCAATAGTTCTTTAAATGAATAATATGGTTCGAAACTTTCCACTTAAAGGGATAGTTCACCCAAAAATGAAAATTCTGTCATTAATTACTCACCCTCATGTCGTTCCAAACCCGTAAGACCTTCGTTCATCTTCGGAACACAAATTAAGATATTTTTGATGAATTCGAAGAGCTCTCTGATCCTCCCATAGACAGCAAGTATCCTAACACGATTTGTGTGCAAAGAAAACAAAAATAACGATTTTATTCAACAATTCGTCACCCTATAGCGCCATTTTAGAGATTATCACATACGTAAACAACATTATGCACGTATGTACACGATACTCTGTTTACATTCAAACCAAAGCGTAAACGTAAACAGCGCATCGGCGTACATACGTTATTTACGTATGTGATAATCTCCAAAATGGGGCTATAGGGTGACGAATTGTTGAATAAAGTCGTTATTTTTGTTTTCTTTGCACACAAATCGTGTTAGGATACTTGATGTCTATGGAGGATCAGAGAGCTCTTCGAATTCATCAGAAATATCTTAATTTGTGTTCCGAAGATGAACGGAGGTCTTACGGGTTTGGAACGACATGAGGGTGAGTAATTAATGACAGAATTTTCATTTTTGGGTGAACTATCCCTTTAATGTAAAACAGGGATTTTAAATAGTATTTCTAAACATGCAATCATTTTTCTCATTCTATTTTAATCATTTAAAAAGTATACCTGTCAATATTAACAGCTGATGGCATGGATTAAAGAAATAAACTTTGCTAAACTAATAAAAGCAATTACCCTTTTTAATGTCATTTTTTACTGATTATGCATAAAGTATTAATTCAACTTCCTAAAACCCTAGCAACCACCTATTTACCATTTTTTGTTTTCTTACCTGGAGCCTCTGGACAGGGGCATGAGGTTACAGAAGTAATACACCAGAGAAAGAATTAAATTACACACAGCATCTGCGTCCTACAAAGACAGAGAGAGAGAACATATTAAGGTTGTGCGTTTATTTATTTTTTTTTCTTCTTGCTTTGTTACGCTCTGACTGTGGTCTGTGTTCTATAGTTATTAAATTGGAGGACCGATGTTCCAAATATTCATAAGGATTTGATGGTGGTAATAATGACAGCAAAAAATCAGCAAGTTAACTTTATATTTTATGTTTATATTTGCTTATATATATACACACACACATATATATACATATATATATATATATATATATATATATATATATATATATATATATATATATATATATATATATATATATATATATATGTCATTTATGCATTTGGCAGATGCTTTTATCCACAGCAACTTACAGTGCAATGAGTGCAGAAAGATTTACCAAACATTTATTAAAATTATAAGTGTGCAAAATTTTGCAGAAACTGATAACTAAGGTGGGAAAACAGGCCGATTAACTGGCTGATGGTTTTTAATATTTCTGAATAATATAAATTGAAACTTTATGAATGAATGAACCATGAAATTGTTTGAAATAGAATCTTTTTATTTTAAAATATAGTAAAACGCATTATTCCTGTGAAATAAAGCTGCATTTTCAGCATCATTACTCCAGTCTTCAGTGTCACATGATTCTTCAGAAATCATTCTAATATTACATTTAAAAAAAAAAAAAAAAAATTCAAATTAACAGAAATATATTCTAATGTTTCTTTTAATTTCTTTTAGATTCTTATAAAAAAAATTATATGTAAAGTGCTGTTATATCATTGTATCAGTCAGGGTTCCCACTCTTTCATGAACACCAGATTCAAGGACTTTCAAGGACTTTTTAAAGCACCATTTATTTTATATCAAGCACCTATCAAATTCACACTCCAGCATATGTAGTGTCATGAAAGACCTCTTACAGTACTTAACATTTCACTTACACAACATTTACATTAAAAATTTCAGCATAATGAGGTTTTGGATGTGTAGGTTCCATAAATTTAGACCATTTTGAGCAGTCTTTTTTAAAGGAATTTAATTAAATTCACTGAAGTCAATGGAGTTCAAACTGGTAATATTCAAATACAATTTATCAAATATTGATAAAAATATATATTCTTGTATCAAACTGGTTTTTGCTGTAATTCTTGTAAAAGATTTAAATTTGAATAATAAATAATAAAAAGGGCTTTACGCTTACTTTTCTTTTTAGGAGCACAGTCAAAAATTTCAGGAGCACCTTCTAATCAATAATCAAAAATTCTGATCAAATATTAGCCTTCCCATTATGAGATGATATTTGACTCTTTAAAGTGATTTACAGGGAATTTTGTTTTTACCTTTGTAATGGCATTTTTCTAACTTTATTAAAAGTATGTCATTTTTTATGTCAAATTCAAAAAATAATAGTTATAAACTTTTTAAAATTTCTAATTAAAACAACAATAAAAACAAGTAGAATATGAATAAGTTATCAATCAAATTAAATCAGTATTAAAAAATGTATTTGTACTACAGAGGTGGCACAGAACACAAAAGTGGCTTGTAGGTGTATTTTCAAACGTTTAATTAGGCTCAGAGGTGGCATGAGTGCAATTAAATTCATAAATTCATGTTGAGGTTAATGTTTTAAATATAAAATTTTGAAAATAGAAATATTAAATTATTTAAATAACAGAAAAGTAAATGAAACTAAAACTGCCAGCAGGTGGCGCCAAGTCACTGAGTTTCTCACTGAATCATTCATTCAATTGATTTGTTGGAACGGCTGATTCATTCAGGAATGAAGTGATTGTTTTTATGAATGGGTAATTGAATCAGGTTAGTTTAAAAACGCATGTTCATTCATAAACTAAACAACGCTGTGTTTGAATGTAGATGCGCAGTTGCTTAGCTGTGACTTTGTTTGCAACTATTTTCGCTGACGAAATAGAGCAAAATCAGGCAATAGTGTTATAGTCAGACAATGCAATTCACTTAATATTGATTTCTTGTTTAATGAACTGTTGTATTAAATCAATATCACATTTGCAAACTCCCTTAATTATTGAAATCTGTCCCGCTCCTTAGTTCATCGCGATCTCACAAGGTTCCATTATAATCAACGAAGCATTCAATGCACAATGAATCTCTTATATCGTGTCTGCACTTTGTTATAATGAGAGGATTCGTACAAAAGAAAAAAGAAGCCGCTTTGAGCAGTGAGTAGATTCTGATTAATATTGTGTTCAAGGAATCAACAGATATGTCTGTGATACATTACTCAACGCTGCAAAAACACGTTGTAAGTACGTTAGAAACCTTTGAAGCTCCTCTCAGCGCAAACACAAATATGTTGATCAGGTCAGTCACACTGGTGCTCCTTAATATTTTTTCATAGTCGCACACAGTAGTTTTCAGTCGCAAATGCACTCCTTCTCCATAGGTTCACGCAGGGCTGCGAATCAGCTCACACGCTAAGATTTTTTCTCACGCTACCCCATCTCCACCTCCAATCATTAGCGCTGTTTCGTTTTGTCTTTGACAGCGCATATAGGATAATTTTTGAAATAGCACCATTCTACTAAACAAAATTTATTTCAAATTTAATTCAAGCACTTTCAAGGACCTATATTTGTTTTCAAGTACTTTCCAGGCCTTCCCAGCAGGCACCAGACGTCTATGTAACGTCAGGTTGACGTTGGACATGACGTCGGACAGACGTTGCATTTTGGTTGAAAATGAAAATCGGGTTGACGTCAATATTTGACGTCAATTTGACGTTGACTTAACGTTGGATTTTGGTTGCACAACCTAAAAACAACAAAATCTCAACATCAGCTGACGTCGGTATTGGACATCAATTTAACATTGACATTAGACGTTGAATTTACGTTGAATTTTGGTCACCCGACGTCGCAACCGAAATTTAACCAAATATCAACGTCTTATGACGTTGTGTGCCTGTTTTGTGCCTGCTGG
Organism: Spinibarbus caldwelli; assembly: GCA_039654775.1. Lineage (NCBI taxonomy): Eukaryota > Metazoa > Chordata > Actinopteri > Cypriniformes > Cyprinidae > Spinibarbus > Spinibarbus caldwelli. The sequence goes on from CM077240.1 coordinate 8,091,512, forward strand.
GTTGAATCCATGTGTCTGATATTCAAGTACTTTCAAGTACTTTCAAGAAGCGTGGGAACCCTGATCAGTGGCTTAAAAATGTTTTATGGAAACTATGTACAGATTAATTAATCACACTAAATGAATGCACTAAGCCTTAGTTTTTGTTCATGAAATTCAAATGTTGTGTGCATCTCTGTGCAATAATATAAAGATACAGGCAAAGACATCTGGGTGTAACAGCGTATTTGGGTCTCTGCATGTGTGTGTGTGAGAGACCAGACACACAGGTCACAGATCTCCCATCATTCTCTGTGTAACAGGTCAGATAGGTGCAGATTCCAGAACCGTTTACGTGACGCTGAATTTATTTGCTTCAAGAGACGTGACTAATGAACACACGCCAGCAGTCACACTACAGGTTCAGCAGGAGACAGAGGAGATTGTGAAATCGATGTTCAACAGAGACAGATAGATGTTAATCTTACCCCGAGTTCAGTGGAGAGCATCAGGGCTTTGCCTTTGGCAGTGAGATCTTTATAGATTGCTTCAATTTCTGACTGATACTGCTGCGTCCTCTCATCTGTGGTCTGAGTCTCTACTGAAAACAGCATGTTCCCCACTCTAACACACAAACAACAAAATCATTAGCATAAGACACAAAATAAAGCTCGAAACTATAATCAAGTAATCAAAAACAAAACAAAAAAAACTGCTAAACAGCCTTTATACATTGTTTGCGCTACGAAACGGGTAAAAACTAAAATGGTACAGCTGACTACTTTATTACTTAAGTTGATTCGTTTATGTAGATAAAAAAATAAATAAATAAAAGAAACAATTTTAGGTTCAATATTTCTTTGAAGGGGATATTTAGAGTTGGAACTGCCATGAGAGGGTTTTAGCATAACGTCACACACATTTATATTCACTGTATAAAAAAAAAAAAAAAAAACAAACAAAAAAAATGTATATTTATATATATATATATATATATATATATATATATATATATATATATATATATATATATATATATATATTGCTGCGATTATTTATCACAACTTAAAAGAACAAGTAATAATGTGTTGTTTCAAGAAAGTAAATGTTCGTGCTTGTTTTAAAATTCTAAGTTTAGTTAACATTGTTTAAATTTAGTTTAGTTGGATATTTTATGGAAGTTTCCGTACCTGAACAAAAAAATTTTTAAAAAAAGATAATTGTGACATTTTTATCTCACAATTCCGACTTTTTTCTCCCAATTGTGAGTCTACATCTCACAATTCTGACATATAAACTCGCAATTCTAAGATATAAACTTGCAATTGTAAGAAAAAAAGTCAAAATTGCGATATAAAAACTCGTTTATAACACGCAATTGCAAGTTATAAAATCAGAATTGCGAAATATAAACTGGCAATTTTATGTAATCGCGAGAAAATTTTATTCGGTGGTGGAAATGGGCTTCCATAATATTTAAGGTCTCAACAAATCACAACAAAGTTTTTATAGCTAATTGCAGCAATATTTACTACACTGTTGTTCTGGGTTCAAGTGGGTGACGCAAATTTGTTGCATTGACCAACAGTCATTACACGACCACTTTGGCCATCAAAACTCACTCAAAAAAAGTTCACAGAAGCCTCTGTGTGGCTTTTTAAAATATATTTAAATGTTCCTGTACAAATATATGTAAGTAAATAATATAACATATTACTTTCTATCATTATAGTGGTTCCTGGTGCATACTTGCTTGTGTTCATTTTTTAGAAAAACTGTGGAAAAGCCTGTTAGATATCATGAAACACATGCAGCTATATAGATAATAACCAGGCACACAAACCTCTCATAATTGTGTGAGATTAAGTGTGTCTGAAAGACAGAATCTGTTCTCTAAAGCACCAAATTAATCATCATATTAATCATCTTCACCTCCAGAAAGCCCTTCACACACCTGCATATAGAAGCTGTGAGAATTAAAAACTTGCTTCATCCCATAAACTGAAAATACACCAAAGAGCATGAACTGTGAAGGTATAATATTTCAGACTAGTTTAATTCTCACCGATCTCCGGTGATGGTGATGGTGAATCCGTCGTATTCTTTCCCAGGATCCTTCATACTGGGCACTTTAGAGTTAACCGTGAAGCCGTCTCTGGTTTTACTGTTGAACTGCTTCAGATAGAAAAAAAACACAGAAGCACATCAGAGAAACTGTCTTTCTTCAAGAGGTTTGTGAGAACATGCATATTTTTAATAAATATGTCTTTTAATAAACACAAATGCAAGTGTTAGATGGCAAGCATAATTATGAGCCAGCAAATAAAAAGATTAGCAATCACTGCCCACGTGTATATCAAAGGCTCTCTCATCAGCTGTTCATATCATTACTCACAGGTCTGACCTAATCCTAGATTACGCACACTCATAACTGTCATGTGTTGAGGGTGTTAGTTGTTTCTATGACTAACACTCATTTTTGTTCTCTGTGAACATAATTTTGACTCATATGAAATATATGAATGGTGTGTCCAAGAAAGGAAGACTGAAATAAAATCATAAAAATTCATAATGGCATTATTTATGCAGTATATACTGTACACACTACAGGGTAAAACGTTTGGAATTATTTATTTATTTATTTTTTCTTAAATAATTCTCTTATCCTTATACCAAGGCTGCATTTATTTGAATAATTTACAGTAAAGACAGTAATATTTTGAAATATTAATACAATTTAAATTAACTATTTTCTTTATTTTTTTTTAATGTAATTTATTCCTGTAATCAAAGCTGAATTTTCAGCATCATTACTCCAGTCTTCAGTGTCACGTGATCCTTCAGAAATCATTCCAATATGCTGATTTGCTGAAACATTTATTTTTATTATATTGAAAATGTTGATTTAATATTGTTACAGTTTTAGTTTACAAATAATGTTTACAGTTTTAGCTGCTCAAATGTTTTGTAAAAACCATGATACAATACTATTTAAAAGATTAAAAGATAACATCAATGACACACTTAATTGATCAAAAATGACAGTAAAGACATTTATAATGCTATAAAAGATTTCTATTGCAAATAACTGCTCTTCTTTTCAACTTGTATGAATGAATCCCGATGTAAAAATTCCAAAAAATAAAATATTAGTACATAAGTTTTCAACATTGATAATAATAGTAAATGTTTCTTGAGCCTTAATAATTCTTGCACTAATATTAAAAAAAAAAAAAAAAACTGAATATATCTCAGACATTAAACACTGGTAAACTTTTAGGGTGAGAAGGATGCTTCTAGACTAGAAACAGTCACTGGCCTGATCTAACCAGAAAGATTACTTCATTTCATTCAGCACACAAATTATCCAGTTAATGATTAATAAAGATAATAATTAAATGATTAAAAAGACTGATAAACAGCTATAAAACTCTACTGTTTGTCATGTTTAACACTCATGTTACCTTCATGATGGGAAGCAGATCCTCCACTTCATTCACATTTTCCAGAGCCTGCTTTACTTCCTGAAGCCCCCGCGGGTTATACGCCCTGATGGAGAAAAAAACACGTGCATGAAAATTATTCAAATGTATTAATAAATGGACAATGAATAAAAGATAAACAGTATGTGAGTGAATGCATGCATGAATGTTTGAAGAAAATAATGAATGAATTAATAAATGAATAAACGGACTGAATGGTGAAGCGTTTGACTGAATGTACAGTGTATAAAATAAAATGTACGCCACTGTTTAAAAGTTTGGAAACTAAGTTTTTTGTTATGTTTTTGAATCAAGCCTCTTGTGCTCACCTAGGCTGCATTTATTTGATCAAAAATACAGTAGTAGTATATTTTTATTTAATGCCATGTCAGCATCTTAGGCTATTTTCATGGCAAAAACAATTCAAAAAATACAAGTATAATAAATACAATAAAAACCAGCAAACAAACAAACACAAGTTATATTACACAAGATTTTTTACATTAACATATGATAAAAATTCTAAAACTTTTTCTGTCAAAATTATACTAAATAACTCTTTAAGTGAGTTCACGTCATAAAAGAGTTTTCTACATACATTAAAAGCGGGACAGTCCGATAAAATATGTTTGACAGAAAGGGGAATCTTGCAAAACATGCATGCATCTTCACCTTTAAGCAAAAATGCACGAGTCAGTCTTGTATGACCTATGCGACATCTGGTAAATGCAACTTGATCAAATCTAGTTTTAAAAGAGATTTCTGAAATTTCTGGATGGATTTCATGTAATTTATTATGTACATGTATCCCACTCTTCTTGCCATCAGTAAAATATTATTCTTGCAAATACAGTAAAAACAGTAATACTGTGAACTATTACAATGTAAAATAATTCTTGTCTATTTTAATATTTTTTTAAATGTAATTTATTCCTGTGATCAAAGCTGAATTTTCAGCATCATTACTCCAGTCTTCAGTGTTACACGATCCTTCAGAAATCATTCCAATATGCTAATTTGCTGCTCAAGAAACATTTATTATTATTATTATTATTATTATTATTATTATTATTATCAATGTTGAAAATATTCTGTTTGGTAATTTTGTGGATAAATGAATGAGAGTTGTGAATTAATGAGGTGCGTGTTATTAAAGCTGCACTAAGCGATTTTTGCCAAACGATGTTGATATTTGAAAGCAAAACAAACGCCCATACCCCAGCATTATTTTGAAATCTCCGCCCCACATGTACGTACGCAACCATGGCAATGAAAATCGCGGAATCAAGCGAAGATGACGCACAAACATATTCAAACAAAAGCCAACACGGATAAGTTGTGTGAAACGAAGCAAAATCAACGTTACTCACCTATCAAGAAGAAACAACGCAACCTCGGAGTCCGATTCGAGCCCTTCCCGCTCCTCGAGTTTCTCTATGCTGCTGGAAAACTGCTCCGATATTTACACGGGTCCTACTTCTTGCCTGATCGTAACCCTTCTTTTTAATGGTTTGTTTCTCTGATATTTTCCTCTTTTTTTATCTGCCATCTCTCTCTATCTATAGTCGATCTGCTGATATCAGTCCTGTGCACTCAAACTGAGCGCTCTCTTCTCTCTATCAGTACAAGTCACGCCCCCTTACTGCTGATTGGCTACAAGTGTGTTTTGGGACTCGGTCCGACGTTGTGGTCAAAAGCGTTTTTCAAAAATCGCTTAGTGCACCTTTAAATGAGTAAATTAAATAACTAACAAACAATTGTGTTAAGCTTTTGTCAGTATATTTAAAATAAAATAAATAAAACAAACACACACACACACACACACACAGATAGAGAGAGACTTACCCATGATAAACCAGTATTCTTTCCTTCACAAAGCTGAGAATACTACTGAAATACTCCAGATATCTGATATTAATGATCTGGCCTCTGTGAAACAAGAGAAAAAACAATGAAAAAAAACTATAAAACAACCATAGCAATAGAGTTTTAAGTCTGTTTCACACCACAAGTGTGAGCAGCACATATTTTATGGCACCAATGTTGACAGGTTAGAACTGGGGTCTCAAACTCAATTCCAGGAACCTAAAATAAACATTGTGTTAAAAACCCTTAATAACTGAAATATGACTAGCGCTGAGCGATGTGGGATGTGAGCAGTTTGATGTGAGTGTAGCAGCTGATCACAGCACACGCTGAACGCTATAAACATACTAGTTTGCTAGTATCCATCAAAGGGTTAATGTTTACAAGAAAAGCACTAAATGAGACATTTCACTTGTACGTTTCAAAAATTAGCTCGCAGGCCGCATGAAATGAGGTGACAGGCCAGAATTGGCCCAAAGGCCAAAAGCAGCAGCAGCATTCAGAGCATCGAAGCGCTTTTCACAAGACGTGCGGTTTCAAAGCAGTTTACTGAAAATGCTTGCTTCAGTGTTTCAATCAGAAAGTATTCTAATAGGAAGTAAAATTATTCATACTCTGCTCACGCTTGAGGTGTGAAATTGGCTGCATCTTCTCTGTACAGAATCATTATTAATGATACCAATATTAGCATATTCAATATTAGTAATATCTAATATTGGTTAGGTATCTATTTTCATTGACAGCACACTGTAGGGCTGCACGGTTTGGGGGAAAAAATCTAATTGATTTATTGATTTTAAAAATATATATAAAAATCAAGGTTTTCTTTGCTTGTTTGCAAGGCTACATAAATTGGCTGGCAGTTTGTGATTATACATCAATATAGCTATAAAATAATATCAATATTAATACTACTACTAATAATAATTCTAATAATAATAATAATAATAATAATAATAATAATAACAATAATTTTTAATACTATTAAATAATAATAATAATAATATAAAAATTACAAACATTTACAAATAAAAACTAAATAAGAAATATTACTATAATGTTTGAAAGTAAAATAAATAAATATAATAAAAATAGAAATTATATAATAAAAAATATATAAATTATATAAAATATGATCATTTTATTCTACAAATTTTTATAGAATTACTAATAATTCTAATTTTATTACAACTTTAAAATTATAATATTAATATCTACAGCTGTCTTAATTTCTTTCACTTTCATCCAACTAACTTACATTTTGCTGGAAAACCACAGGGTGCCTTATAAAGCTTCTCTTTTTTCCAGAAAATTTACAACATCATTCCTTCGTTATAGTTGTGGTCGTGGAGAAATTAAATAATCATTAAAACTTCATGGTTCTAGTTATCATCCTTGGTGTGAACGGCCCTTAAAAGTCAAACAAAGTTCTTAAGCGATTAGAAATGACAGGTTGAGGGCAGAGACAGCACCTGATGAGGTTAATGTGGTTGTTAAATCCTCTGCTAAGACTCCTGGCAGGCATCTGATCCAACCACAGCACAGGCTGGTCTGGATCTGCAATCCTGCTCACGCCCGTGAACACACACACACACACACACACACATACACACACACACACACCCAGATCAATCATCAAGCCCTGGTAACACCCTCCACAGAGCCGTGAGAAGAGCTCAGGCACGCTGGCTGGAATCTGACCTTCTCCATTTCACTGTGATGTCAAACATGTCTCTCCACTGCAGCTGTCTGGTCTTTCCGTTGACTCGAACCTTCGAGTTACTCCAGGTGCGCTGCATGGCCTGCATCACTTCTATGGTGGCCAAGCCCATCGCTACACAAAACACACAATAAAAAAAACAAGACAAATTTAAAAATGCAATTCATAAATATCACGACTTGAATGCACCTCTTCTATGATAAGCATGCTTTTTATTTTTTAATTACAATTCATTTTGATATTTTTTGGAAACAAAGTCAAAAATTGTTTTGATATCATAACGAAGAAAAAAAGTTTAATAAAAATGATATTATTTAAATAAAAAATGAAAACCATATTAAGTAGGCATAGGATTTTATTGTTATTTCTAAGATGAAAAAATGTAACAATAAAATACCTGAATACCTAAAATACCTGCTTATTACTTATTATGAACAAACATTTGTGGTCCAATCAACATGCAGAAAAAACATCATAAAACAGAAAATGATATCAAAGCTTTTGAATTTTTAATGACATCACAAAAAATGTCCTGTGGTGCAACTCCTAAAAAACTTGATGATATTTATAAATTAATAATTCATGATATTTGCTATATAAAACAAAAAACATTACACCCAGAAAATTTTATTTAAAAACTAATGATTATTTGTGCATTCAAGGTGCAAAGAAAATGTGTTATCAAATTTTACTTTGAAGGCTGCACCACGATTTAATATTTTTTCTTTATTTAGTCATTTAAACTTTTCTATATTTATATTTTTATTTAGCGATTTTAAATAGCTCTGATCTCAAATATTAAAAAAAAAAAGGTAAAAAATAATTTTAACAAAATTATATGTACAAACATAAGTAAAATTACACTGATATGTATTCAAGTGTCTGTATTCTTTTTTGCACCACGCGTTATTGATATATTTTTTATTATTTAATCATTTAAACTTCTTTAAAAAAAAAGTATGATTTTATTATTTAGTGCTTTTAAAGAGCTCTGACCTCTGTGTATTCTGAGGTTTGGTAAGAAGCCTAATGTGTCGTACTGCATCAGTGCGCCGAGGTGATCCGCTGTACAGATCAGCTTCTGAACTTCAGCAGAGTAACTGTCAAAGTTCTGAGGTAGAACATCTCTACGATCACAAACAAGCAGGGAATAAAAGAAAGTTACAATATGCAAAAACATACTAATTATCTCACTATACATACATATAAATTTAATGTGCCTATGATGCCCCAAAAGACAAAAGACTCAGTTTGCATCTAAACTCACTTAATGTGAGGCTGAAGTCCAGGCTGTTCTTCATAATCCTCGATGAGGAAGGGAAGATTTTTTGCCCAGTGGTTTTTAAAGTTTCCAGGCAAATCCTGATCAACACTATACTCCGCAACAGGTACATCCAGATGAGAGTGTAAATAACGGGAGTATTCTATCACATGAGAGAGAGAAACAGAGGTGTATTTCAACTCTAAATCATTATCTAAATACGTCACACCTTGTACTAAAGGGGTGAAATCAAATTGATTATAATTTTTATTTTTCATGTAATATAATTTCTATATGTATATAATTACTATACTACAAATATACACACACAGAGTACTGTTCAAATGTTTGGGGAATTTTTCTTTTTCCAAGTAAATGCTGTGCTTTTGAAAAGGAAATATCATGGTTTCCATGAAAATCTGAAGCCGCACAACTGTTTTTAATACAGATAATAATAAGAAATGTTTCTTGAGAGTCAAATCAGCATATTAGAATGATTTCTGAAGGATCATGTTACTAAAGTGATTTCTAAAATGATTTATTAAATAAATAAAATATTTGAAATTTTAATAATATTTCACAATATTACTTTTAGTGCTGTAAAATGATTAATCGCGATTAATCGCATTCAAAATAAACGTTTTTGTTTACATAATATATGTATGTGTACTGTGTTTATTTATTATGTATATATAAATACACACACATCTGGTATATATTTTGAAAATATTTACATGTATATCCATTTATATTATTATATTACATATAAATATATTTCATATATAAATATTTTTCTTAAATATATACATGCATGTGTTTGTATATACATATATACATAATAAATATACACAGTACACACTCATATTATGTAAACAAACTTTTATTTTGGATGCGATTAATCGTGATTAATCGTTTGACAGCACTAATTACTTTTGTACTGATTTTCTGAAAAAAAAAAAAAAAACTACTTTTACTTTTTCTTTTTTACTTTAATCTGAACCAGGTTGAAGCATCACATCATTTAATGATCTGAAATTACAACAAATATTTACACCTCTATTACAGGGCTCAACAATAAGAATGGAGCGGAACCAACGTGATTTTATTAACATTCGTGGGCCGATATTTTTTCTACAGTAAGATGTATGAAACTGCTGTTGCTAATTTTGCTGGTTTATGTCACAAGATAACACTATCTATCTGGCTAACACAGATACTGAAGCTAATAAGAACTAGTGATTATGTAATGTTTGTTAATGACCTAATGAAAATTATTATACAGATGTAATTTCTCACCTCTGAGATATTTGACTTTGAGATACTCAGAGCTGGCTTTCTGTCCCAAGAGAGGGTCGTTGAGCATGACTTTAGTCTGAGCTTTAATGCCCTCGTAGAACTGGCCCATGGCCACGTGACTGAGACCCTTCATGTACTGACACACTTCATTATAGGGCTCCAGCTGCAGACATCGCTGAAAAACATGATAAAACACTACTGAAACAAACAACCACAGGACTCTGAGCTCACGACAGCAGACGACATGAATCCAAATGTGCAACACAAGCGAAAACGATCATCATCTGACCAGAATAACTCAAAAATGTGTTTGTTTTGAGATTCAATACAAGAGTTAAAAAAAAAAAGTTTTGAGGAAAAAATTAAAAATACTGTGTTGAAAGAAAAACAATCATGTATAAGTGACTTTAATGAACTTTAAAAAAAATAAATAAATAAATCAATAAATAAAATCAATGTTATTGATATTGTAAAAAAGGACTTTGGAGTTGCACTACTCTACACAGGTCATCTTGACTGAAAAAAAAAAAGTCTACTTGATCTTCAATAGAGACAGCAAATATAGTCCCACATAAGTGAATCCATTTAAACAAACAATCAAGAGTTTGTAGAAAGAACTTAAAGGGAAAGCGCACCCAAAAATTACAATTCTGTAGTTTACGCATCCTCATGTTGTTGCAAACCCATAAGCCTTTTGTTTGGCTTCAGAAACACAATTGAAACACAATTTTCTGCCAGAACGTAACTTATTGGTTCTTACGTGTCAAACAAGTGCTTTGAGCTTTTGTTTACCATATTCAATGTGATCTATATACGTGGGATAGTAAATGTTTATACGTAAATAAAACCTAGATTACATTTGATTCATATGGATTACTTTTACGATGTCTTTATGAACTTTTTGAAACGTCAAAGTTTTAGTGCAATGGACATTGTGATCTCTCAGGTTGCATGAAAAATATCTTTTGTGTTTCAAAAATGGACAAAAGTCTTGTGGGTTTTGAACGACATAAAGGTGAGTACAGAAGTTTCATTTTTGGGTGAACTTTTACTCTACTAGCAGCATATATTGTCAATTACAAAATAAAATAATTTTGAGTTGTCCCTCACTTTGTGAACTATCACTTAATAGATAAAAATAAAATAAAAAAAAAATAAACAAATAAAATAATTATTTGCTTACAAGTCTATGGTTCAAGGTATTCTAAAACGATTTTAAAGCATAAATGTGAATCTTGTATTTTTGTTCAAGCTTATAAGAACTGATATTTGTTCTTCTGTATTCTTATTAATTTTACTGCAATGTAATATACTTCCCATTAAAACTGACTATTTTCTGGGAAATAATGTACAGTGGGATTTGATTTTATCTATCAAGAATTGTTTTGATTGGAACATGTTGGGTTATGATATTAACATTCATTACATTAAGTAAACAATCTACTTCAAATCTACTTTACTTCATGTTGTTTTTAAGAATTACTATTGGCAATAAAGAGATAAACAACACCATTTGGGACACACACATCTTACCTTAAATTTACTTAAATTTAAACTTAGATTTACCTTAAAGTTGCCGATGGCCTCCTGCAGGCTGCCGTGATGGTACAGCATCATTCCTCTGAGCTGGAGAGACTGGATGTGGTTCTGATCCAGTAACAGAGCTTTCTGGAAGCTCTCCATAGCATTCTCAAAATCACCCAACTCCCTGAACACACACACACACACACACACACACACAATTGTCTGCAGAGAAACATCTGAAAAAACTGACTGTTAAAATCATCATGAGTCAGTAGCAACTCACCTGTAAGCCTGACCCAAGCTTTTATATGCATCTATGAAGTCTGACTTCAATTTGAGAGCTTCTTTAAACACCTCTATAGCCTCCTGCATGCAGAAAACATCATTTTAGTAGACAGTTACAGTAAATATAGTCTATTGTAAGATGTGTAAAATGGTAAACCTCTTTAAACATTAAACTTTCTGCTGGTTTCAGTCCAGTTCTTACATCTGAACTATATAAGGTTCTTTAACCAGGGCATTCTGAATTGGTTTTCACTTATACAAAAGTAACACATATGTGACTTTTTTTTTTTGTTTTTTTTAAATTTACCTTAAGGAGGCCCCTGTGGAAGAAGGTCAGGCCTTTATAGAGCATAGCGATGGGCTGGTTCTTCTTCAGCTCTAGAGACTGCTGGAAATCCTCCATGGCTGCCATATAATCCTGAAAGACAATGAGAGAAAGGAAGGTATCTGTAAATATTATAAAATCTTAAGCAATTAAAACAACATCTTTCGAAAGTTTGGAGTTTTAAGAAATTTAAGAAATGTACATTCATAGTTTCATTTAGCAAGATTCATTAAATTGATTAAAAATGGCAGTAAAGATTTTTACACAAAAAAAAAAAAAAAAAATTCCTATTACACACACAAAAAAATCCAATTTCACATCAATGTTGTTCTTCCACCAGTAAAGAATCCTGCAAAAAAAGTATCACAGTTTCCACATGATATTACACAGAACAACTATTTCCAACAGTGATAATAAATGTTTCTTGATTCTTCATAAATCATTCTAATATGCTGATTTAATGCTCATGTGACACTAAAGACAGGAGTAATGATGCTGAAAAATATTAAATATATTGAAATTGAAAATAGCAGTTTTAAATTGTAATAATATTTTTTACAATATTACTGTTTTTACTGTATTTTGATAAAATAAATGCAGCCTTGGTGACATTTATACTTAAAAAAAGAAAAAAAAAATCTTACCGACCCCAAATCTTTGAACAGTAGTGTATACAGGTGCATCTCAATAAATTAGAATGTCGTGGAAAAGTTCATTTATTTCAGTAATTCAACTGAAATTGTGAAACTCTTGTATTAAATAAATTCAATGCACACAGACTGAAGTAGTTTAAGTCTTTGGTTCTTTTAATTGTGATGATTTTGACTCACATTTAACAAAAACCCACCAATTCACTATCTCAATAAATTAGAATATGGTGACATGCTAATCAGCTAATCAACTCAAAACACCTGCAAAGGTTTCCTGAGCCTTCAAAATGGTCTCTCAGTTTGGTTCACTAGGCTACACAATCATGGGGAAGACTGCAAAATTCCCAATCACATGGATTCTTCTTTAAATGACTGGATTTCACCCATAAAAATTTGCAGATCAACAGTAAAAGTGACTGCACTTTAAATTACAACCGTTTCATAGTACAATAAACCCTTATCTCATAGGATAAAATTGATTATTCATGATATGACCCCTACAATTAAAAACTCATTTATCTCTTTTTATATCACGCTGTAGTATTTTTTTTTTTTTTTATGATTCATACTTTTTTTCTTCAGTGGGCAAACAATACATTCCATTTACAGACAATGAAATGTTTTGTAAAACCACCTCCCCATAACCCACCCAAACAACGTGTCAGGCACAATTATCTGTAGATTAGGGATGCACCGATGTATCGGCCGCCAATATTTATCGGCCGATTTTTTAATAATTTAGAGCCATCGGCATATCGGAAATAGCATGAAAAGGGCCGATACCGATGGTTTACTAATTAACTGCATGGAGACAATGAGTTGCATGTCTGTTGCAAAATCCAACGGTTTTCTCTGGGCAGGATAATTAAATACTTGCCAAAACAAAATAAAATCTGTACAAAATATATGTGAAATGACCGCGCTCAGCTGTAAATTCATCATAGGTAAGTCGCAATGGCGATTCACCATTATCCATTAGTATGCGTCTGTGAACGGACAAAACAGAATAAAATAGGCTACATAAAAAAGGAATAGGCCAACACACAAAATATACTTTGTTTCATTAACAGATTAATACGTAACATCAACCTTCACATAGGCTATATCAGTAATAATAATACGATGTGCGATTTGACATTATCGAGTATATTGCAAAAATCAAACAAAAGACAGAGTGCACGCATACATTACGTAAAGAAGTCCAGTAGGTTAGACTAGTGCACGTGCGAGTGCGTTCTTTCACTGCATGATTCAGTATTAAAATGCATGAAGAATGATCAGAAAATTTAAGATATGGGGGCAGAAAATGTAGCCTATATATTTATATCATTTCATATAGTTAAACAATATCACACGAAGATCGAGCGCCATTTTATTGGTCCAAAAATCATCATGATTATGTGATTTTATAACAGTTCAAAGAAGTTAATATTAAGAGACTTCCGTTTTAGACACCATATTGCCTGTTTTTGCTCTATTTCACCAACAAAAATAACTCCAAAACACAGACACAGTACTGTTTTGCGTCTCTGAGCAACATGACAGTGTTTCTTTCCAGAATGAATCAACCGTTTAAATGATTTGGTTCAGTCGCAATGACTCACTCATTAACAGTGACTTGATGCCACCTACTGGTGGTTTTAATTTCACATTTAAAGTATTCTTTTTATTTTTTAAATAATTTCAAATATCAGTATTCAATGTATTATGTATCAAAACATTATTTATTCATTTGTAACTGCAGTTTAAAGCATTCCATGTCCCTCAGAGCTGCATTAAACAGTGGGTAAATATATCTATTCCACTTCAAATGCAGCTTCTGTGTTTCCTCTGCATTGCAAAGATGAATTTTGTTGATACTGATTTCATTTGTTGGTAACAGCCCAAATGTCTTAGTATACTACTTCACTGAATAAATGTAAGAATTTGACTCAAGAGGTGATGCACACTTTTAGAAAAAAAAAGGCTTTATAAAGGTAAAAATGCCCATAAAAGGTAAAAATCAATTTAAACTTAAGTTAAATTAAAATTAATTTCCATCACTGCTGTGAACTGACCACCACACAGAATATGAAAGATATCAAAAACTTTAGGAGTCAGCTGTCCACGGTAGTCCTTAATTAAAGGAACAGTTCACCCAAAAATGAAAATTACCCCATAATTTACTCACCCCCAAGCCATCCTAGCTGTATATGACATTCTTCTTTCAGACGAACACAGTTGGAGGTGTTTTAAAATTTATCCTGGCTCTTCCAAGCTTGGTAATGCTGGTGGATAATGGCTATTATTTTGAAGCTCCAAAAATCACATATATTCGTCGTAAAACTAACCCATACGCCTCCGGGGGGTTAACACATGTCTTCTGAAGCAGATCGATGGGTTTTTGGAAATATTTCTATTTTTAAAATTAGAAACTCAAATCCCTGATTTCCGGCAACGGCCGTATGCGCGTTCGCGAGAGAGTAGAGTTCTGGCTTCTTGGCTGACCTCTGACTCAACGTATGACGTAAGCCGCATTTGTTAGTTTTACGATGGAGATATGCAATTTTTGGAGCTTCAAAATAATAGCCTCTATCCACCAGCATTACCAAGCTTGGAAGAGCCGGGATAAATTTTAAAACAACTCCGACTGTGTTCATCTGAAAGAAGAATGTCATATACACCTAGGATGGCTTGGGGGTGAACTGTTCCTTTAAGATATCAGCACAATAACACACTCAAAATATCGTCTAATTATCGCTATCGAAAAAAATCCCAGAAAATATCGAGATATCTTTTTTATCTTTATTGCTCACCCCTAGCAGGAACAGATATGTTCAAATACCGATTCTGCCTGGAGAGAACCAGTCGATTATTTTTTTTTTCAGTTTTTAAGCCCTGCTTTATACAACTGACCAATATCGGTATCAGTCAGTAGTTGTCTGTTAAAATCGGTATTGACCAAAAAAAATCCTATCGGTGCAGCCCTAATGTAGACTGCTATCATAAATCCAATAAACACAAATAAATTAAATAAGCTTAAAGGGGGGATACACTCTTACAATGTGCATCACCAAATGGACACGCTGTAGTATTTATAATGCATCAATCAAGTTACTGTTCAACTAGATAACAATAAATATCTTCACTTGTGCTAAAGCTGACAAACATGAAGTTTCTGGACTCTGTACCCAGACAGATCCAACGCTATCTGTCCGCTCTGGACATTATATAAAGTGATCTATAATAGATCTACACTTTTACAATCTATTCAAGTCAAAATCAAAGTGCATCCTGACAGATAAGATGGCCGTGTCGTGAGTGTACCTCTGATATGAAGAGCAGTGTTCCTCTGTGTCTGTAGAGTCTGGCTGAAGGCTGCAGCTGTATGGCTTTCGTCAGATCAGACAGAGCTTCACTGATGCGGCCCAGAGGAGACAGAATCTGAAATCACACGCTTCATTATTACCCCTAAACACCTTATAAACAGTCTTAATTAGTAGTGAAATACATTTTTTTTTTGTTTTTAATTTGAAGGATGTCAATCCCTTGCTCCTCACCTCCGCCCTTTGCTCATACACTTCTGGTCTGCTGGGCTCCAGTGCGATCACTCTGCTCAACTCATACAGAGCCAAGTCTGCGTTCTTTATGTCCTTCAGAGAGAGAGAGAGATTCCTTCATTTATATGTACAGCTATGACTAAAATTGCACATATATTTGTAGTGTTTGATAAACCAACATACACAAACTATCATTCAAAACTTTGGAATAATTAAGATATTTTAATGTTTTTGAAAGTCTATTATGCTTGCCAAGGCTGCATTTATTTGATTAAAAATACTGTAAAAACTGTAATATAGTGAATTTTTTTTATTTGTGCTCAATTATCAGTTCTGCTTAATATATTTTGTGGAAACCATGGTGCTTTTTTCAGGATTGACTTGAGGAACAGAAAGTTCAATGAACAGCATTTATTTAAAGAAATCTTTTACTGTCAATGTTTGATCAATTTAACGTGTCTTTGCTGAATTTTTTTTTTTTTTTTTAGTGCTGTCAAACGATTAAATCGCAATTATTCGCATCCAAAATAAAAGTTTTTGTTTACATAATATATGTGTGTATACTGAGCATATTTATTATGAATACATAAAAACACACACATACAGCATATATTTTGAAAATATTTACATGTATTTACATGTATATATTTATATTCATATAAATTATTTACATTTACACTTAGTTATTTAGCAGATGCTTTCATCCAAAGCAACTTACAAAAGAAGACAATAGAAGCAATCAAAACATGCAAGCGATATGACAAGTCTCGGTTAGCCTAACGCAGTACACATAGCAAGGTTTTTTTTTGTTGTTGTTTTTTTTTTAAGAAAAAAAGTAGATAGAATATAAAAAAGAAAGCTAGTGTTAGTTTTTAAAGAAAAAGTAGCAGTTAGAGAATAACTATGCAATTGATAGGGGGTCAAGTGTGTGTGTGTGTGTGTGTGTGTTTTTTTTTTTTTTTAAATAAATAAAAAGAAGACATAGATAAAATAAAATTAGAATAGAGAGTGATAGAATTAGAAGGTTAAATAAAGATGGAAGAGATGCGTTTTTAGCCGTTTCTTGAAGATGGCTAAGGATTCAGCTGCTCGGATTGAGTTGGGCAGGTCATTCCACCAGGTGGGAACAGTGAATGAAAAAGTCTGTGAAAGTGATTTTGTGCCTTTTTGGGATGGCACAATAATGCGTCGTTCACTTGCAGAATGCAAGTTTCTAGAGGGCACATAGGTCTGAAGTATTGAATTTAGGTAAAGGGGTGCAGAGCCAGAGGTGGTTTTGTAGACAAACATTAATGCCTTGAATTTTATGCGAGTAGCTATTGGTAGCTAGTACAAATTGATAAACAGAGGTGTGACTTGCGTTCTTTTCGGTTCATTAAAGATTAATCTTGCAGTGGCATTTTGGATTAATTGTAGAGGTTTGATGGAATTGGCTGGAAGACCTGCCAAGAGAGCATTGCAATAGTCATGTCTGGACCGAACAAGAGCTTGAACAAGGAGTTGTGTTGCATGTTCGGAAAGAAAGGGCCTGATCTTCCTAATATTGTATAAAGCAAATCTGCAGGACCGGGCAGTTTTAGCAATGTGGTCTGAGAAATTCAGCTTATCATCAATCACAACTCCAAGGTTTCTGGCTGTTTTTGAAGGAGTTATGGTTGATGAGCCTAACTGGAAGGTGAAATTGTGATGAAGTGATGGGTTTGCTGAAACTACAAGCAGTTCTGTCTTAGCTAGGTTGAGTTTGAAGGTGACGGTCCTTCATCCAACAAGAAATGTCTGTTAGACATGCTGAGATGTGAGCAGCTATCATCGGATCATCAGGATGGAATGAGAGGTAGAGTTGAGTGTCATCAGCATAGCAGTGATACGAAAAGCCATGTTTCTGAATGAAAGAACCTAGTGATGCCATGTAGACAGAGAAGAGAAGTGGTCCAAGAACTGAACCCTGAGGCACCCCCGTAGTTAGATATTGCTACTTGGATACCTCAGTTCTCCAAGATACCTTGAAGGACCTATCTGAGAGGTAAGACTCAAACCACTGGAGTATGGTTCCTGAGATGACCTTTCTCAATAGGGTTGACAGGAGGATCTGGTGGTTGACCGTATCAAAAGAAGCGGGCAGATCCAGCAAGATAAGTAATGAAGACTTGTAAGCTGCTCTGGCAAGTCTTAGGGCTTCAACAACTGAGAGCAAGGCAGTTTCGGTCGAATGTTCACTTCTGAAGCCAGATTGGTTGTTGTCCAGGAGGTTGTTCTGTGTGATAAAGGCAGAGACTTGGTTGAACACAACTCATTTTTGCAA
Organism: Spinibarbus caldwelli; assembly: GCA_039654775.1. Lineage (NCBI taxonomy): Eukaryota > Metazoa > Chordata > Actinopteri > Cypriniformes > Cyprinidae > Spinibarbus > Spinibarbus caldwelli. The sequence goes on from CM077240.1 coordinate 8,109,741, forward strand.
TGAAAGGTAGAAGGGAAACCGGTCTATAGTTCCCTAAAAGAGTTGAGTTAAGAGTGGGTTTCTTAAGAAGTGGGGTTATATGAGCCTGTTTAAATACTGAGGGAAAAACTCCAGTGTGAAGGGATGTGTTAACGATGTGAGTGAGTGCAGGTACAACTGCAGGAGAAATGGCTTGAAGGAGATGAGATGGAATAGGATCAAGCGGACAAGTAGTAGGATGACTGGAAAGATGAGTTTAGAGACTTCTGCATCAGAGAGTGGAGAGAAGGATGTGAACGAGTGTATGTTTTCTGGTAAGATGTGTTTGAAAGTTTGAGGTGTGGAGAATTGTACAGTGAGGTTTGTAATTTTATTAATGAAGAATGTGGCAGTCGTCAGAGTTGATGAAGGAGGGGGAGGAGGAGGACGACAAAGGAGGGAGTAAAATGTTTTAAAGAGCATGCGAATTGTTAATTTTGTCGTGATAGTATGTCCTTTTAGCAGTGGAGACATTAGCAGAGAAGTCAGAAAGTAGTGATCGATATAAATTAAGGTCAGTAGGACTTTGTGATTTGCGCCATACCCTTTCTGCAGCCCTGAGCTTAGAACGATGTTCGCGGAGAACATCAGATAGCCAAGGGGCAGAAGGGATGGTACGGGCTGGCCTGGAAGATAAGGAGCAGAAAGTGTCTAAACAAGATGTCAGAGTGGAACAGAAAGTATCAGTAGCACTGTTAGCATCAAGAGATGATAACGGTTTAGGTGGAGGAAGCGAAGATGAAACCATAGCAGATAGCCAGGAGGGTGAGAGTGAGCGTAAGTTACGTTGAAAAGTGACATGTGGCAGGGTATGTGTTGTGTCAGGTATCATGTTGAGGTTAAGAATGAGTAGGAAGTGATCCGAGGTGTGCAGTGGAGTAACCAGCACATGATCAGTGGAGCAGTGTCATGTGTAAATAAGGTCCAGTTGGTTGCCTGATTTGTGAGTAGCCATAGTTAACATTCTCTTGAGATCAAAAGAGGCAAGCAGAGTGTGGAAGTCTGCAGCTTGAGGTTTATCAAGGTGGATATTGAAGTCTCCAAATATAACTAAGGGAGTACCATCCTCAGGAAAGTTGAGAGCAACACATCTAATTCTTCCACGAAGTTACCTAGTGGTCCTGGAGGTTGATAAACAACTACAAAATGGATTTTAAGAGGGTAGGTAATAGTAACCGAATGTGATTGAAAGGAGCTGTTGATACCCAGAGATGGTAAAGGAGTAAATTTCCAATTATTAGAGATGAGCAGACCAGTACCTCCACCTCTTCCAGGGTGTGGGAAAAGGAGAAATTATTGGAGAGTGCCGCAGGTGTAGCATTGTCCTCTGGTTTGATCCAGGTCTCTGTCAGGTTTAGACTTAAATGACTAGTACTGGAAGTAATGAAATCAGCTTTGTTGACAACAGACTGACAATTCCAGAGACCAGTAGAAAAAGAAAGTAGTGTATTAGCAGACATAGGCAAAGTGCACAGGTTGTTAGGATTGCGCTGCCTACAGTGTGTGATGCGTGGTCTGCGAGTGGTAGTGATAGTAGTGATCTGGAAACACATAGTGAGAATTGGTTATAAGAAAACTAAAACAGAAGTGAAACAATTAGTAGGAAAGAGGATAAATAAAAACCGATACTTATGTCCCTTGTTCCTTGATGGTCTTTACACTCTTCGATCTTCACACGATGAGGGTTTCACACGAGGGTGACCGCGACTGTTGCAGCGGTATACTAACCTTTTTTATACCCATTTGACAAAACGGAAATTGAATTCAGCTGGATACACTTTCCTGTTTATCACAACAAATGGCCAAGCAAGCACAGACACTGACAAGGTACGCGATAAAGTACAAGACCAAACGCGATTTCAGCAAGTCTCAACACAGTAAACAAAACAAGTGTTTCCTAGCAACGGCAACTGTGCTAAATACTAATGAGACAAGTAAATACACTTACAAGCTGCTTTTAACTTCTGCTGATAGACTGCTTCTCTCAAAGAGTATTTCTTTACACTGTCTTCCGCTGAACACACTTTCCTGTTTATCACAACAAATAGCCAAGCAAGCGCAGACACTGTCAAGGTACGTGATACAGTACGAGACCAAACACAATTTCAACAAGTCTGAAATAATATCATATATAAATATATTTAATATACAGTATCTCACAAAAGTGAGTACACCCCTCACATTTCAGCAACTATTTTATTATATCTTCTCAAGGGACAATACTATAAAAATGAAACTTAGATATATTTTAGAGTAGTCAATGTGCAACATGTATAGCAGTGTAGATTTACTGTCCTCTGAAAATAACTCAGCATACAGCCATTATTGTCAAAATAGCTGGCAACAAAAGTGAGTACACCCTAAGTGATAACAGCTATACGTCGTTTAACCATGCAAAGCCACAAGTCCTATTCATCATGTTCATGTTTTTGTCTGCTTGACAGGACTATGCAAATGTGTATCTTGTATTAGAGCAGTTAAAATTTGGTGCTTTGAGTACAATTCTCTCATAATGACCACTGGATGTTCAACATGGCACCTCATGGCAAAGAACTCTCTGAGGATTTGAGAATTTGAATTGTTGCTCTCCACAAAGATGGCCTAGGCTATAAGAAGTTCGGTAACACCCTGAAACTGAGTTACAGTACAGTGGCCAGTGTCACACAGAGGTTTTCCAAGACGGGTTCGACTCGGAACAGGCTTCGCAAGGGTCAATCAAAGAAGTTAGGTCCTCATGGTGTGCGTCAGATGCAGAAGCTGGCTTCAAAAAACAGACGCATGAGTGCTGCCAGCATTGCTTTAGAGGTTGCAGAAGTGGAAGATCAGCTTGTCAGTGCTCAGACTATACGCTGTACACTGCAACAAGTCAGTTTGCATGGCCATCGTTCCAGAAGGAAGCCTCCTCTGAAGCTAGCTCAGAAAAAAGCCTGCAAACAGTTTGCTGAAGACAACCTGTCCAAGAGCATGAATTACTGGAACCATGTCCTGTGGTCTGATGAGACTAAGATAAACTTGTTTAGCTTAGATGGTGTCCAGCATGTGTGGCAACAACCTGGCGAGGAGTATCAAGAAAATTGTATCTTGCCTACAGTCAAGCACGGTGGTAGCATCATGGCCTGGGGCTGCATGAGTGCTGCTGGTACTAGTGAGCTGCGGTTCATTGAGAGAAACATGGATTCCAACATGTACTGTGACATTCTGAAGCCGAACATGATGCCCTCCCTTCAGAAACTGGGCCGAACGACAGTTTTCCAACATAATGACCCCAAACACACCGCCAAGATGTGATGCTGAAACTGAAGGTGATGGAGTGGCCAAGTATGTCTCCAAACCTGAACCCTATTGAGCATATGTGCGGCATCCTCAAGTGGAAGGTGGAGAAGTACCCAGCAGCTCCATGATGTCATTATGGAGGAGTGGAAGAGGATGCCAGCAACAACCTGTGCAGCTCTGGTCAATTCCATGCCCAGGAGGATTAAGGCAGTGTTAGATAAAAATGGTGCCCCTACAAAATGTTGACACTTTGGACACTGTTTTGACATGTTCACTTAGGGTGTATTCATTTTTGTTGCCAGTTATTTGGACAATAATGGCTATACGCTGAGTTATTTTTAAAGGAAAGTAAATTTGTACTTCTATACAAGCTGCACATGGACTACTCTAATATATATCCTAGTTTCATTTGTGCAGTATTGTCCCTTGAGAAGATATACTAAAATAGTTGCTGAAATGTGAGGGGTGTACTCACTTTTGTGAGATACTGTATTATGCAAACAAAATTTTTACTTTTTTTTTTTAGATGCGATTAATCGTTTGACAGCAGTAGTTTTTTTTTTTTTTACCCTAAACTTTCTATTATGTGACAATGAAGATTGGAATAACAGCTGCTGAAAATTCAGCTTTGACATCAAATGAAAAAAAAAAATTATGGTCCCACTTTATATTAGGTGGCATTAACTACTTACGTTTAAATTAATCATTTGATACAATGCATTTTTTGTGTATATACATGTTTTTACATTGCACTTATATTTTTAAAAATACCTATATGTAGTTACATCTGTAATTAATTTCTGTAATTACATTTATAATTACACTGTTGACCCATCCCTTACACCTTAACCCACACTTAAACCTACCCATACCACCAAACCTGTCCCTAACCTTACCAGTATCCCACCTCAATAGCAGCAGAAGTGTTTAGCAATACAATATGACCACAATAAGTATTGTACTTATTTTTTGATCTAAGTCCATAGTACTTAAGGCCACCTAATATAAAGTGTGACCAAAATTACATTTTAAAATGTTCTTATAAAGTTCTTATAAATTGTTTTTACTATATTTTTTAATCAAAAATCTAGTCTTAGGAGACTTCTTTGAAAAACATATAAAAAATCTTAATTATTCCAAATGTTTGACTGCAGTGTTAAACAAAAGACTGACCTGCAGACTCTTTTTGCCGTAGGCTATTCCCCGTCCATAGATGGCACTGACCAGCTCAGGATCTCCCTGGTAATAGAGGACAGTTCTTTTGTGAAAAAGGGCTTAAAACAAGTTCACTATTACCACACAATCAACTTCTTGTTCAATACTACTACTCAACCTTAGTTAGGATGTTTCTGTTGATATTAATTTAACTGTATACAACGGATGTACTAATATTTCAACATAAAATGACCTTCACAACTTTCACTTCTAGAATGCGGATATAGGATATTTATTTATTTTTATTTATTTATTTAGTCATTTAGCAGACGCTTTTATCCAAAGCGACTAACAAATGAGGACAACAGAAGCAATCAATTGTAGTATTAAAACAACTGAAACAGATCCAAAACTAAAAGCTAATGCATACAACAAAATTTCAAAACTTAACATTTAAATGACAACAAAAAAATAAAGCTAAAAACAATTCAAAATATTAAAGAACAAAAGGTATAAGAGTATAATAACGATTCTAACATAACACTAAGCCAAATACCAAAAAACAACTACATATGTGTTTGTACAACCACACACACATACATATATACACATTTATAAATTCAATATATATTATTTCATTTCCATTTATTTTGTTGAAGTACTAAAATAACTCAAATTAAATAAAACTAAAACTTAATAAAAAACCTATACAGATATAATAAAAAAAAAAACAATAAAATGACAAACATTATTCCAACTTTAACTAAAACTAAAATAGATGAATACAAATCCAACTACATTAGTTTATCAGTAATCCTAAAAAAATAACACTGAGCCAAACACACATGCAAGTAGCAGGAAAGAGGAGAAATAAAAAGCGATACTAGGATATTCATTGCAAAATAAATAAATAAATAAATAATACAAGCAACTTTATATCCGAATCTGAGTGGATCATGAAAAGTGTTCAATAACAAGGAAACAACAAGACCATGTGACCTCAAAATGTGGCTCCTCTGAGCTGACCCGCTCCACGTGAAACAGCCTGTGGTGCGTTCACACCGTGTCAGAAATTCTTTGCAATATTACTTAATATAGCAACACTATTAACGCTAAAAAGAATCTGTCTAATTTGAGTAATTTACAGGGAAAAAAACACAATACAAGAAGTAATAGTAGTGCAAATGGATTTTAATAAGCTTTTTTTATTTATTTATTTTTATATATAAAGCTTATTTTTTTATTTAATAGCTACATTAACTTGATTTTTAAGACATTAACAGTAGTCAGTTATAGGAATAGTTAACTAGAAATATTACAAGATCGGTGCTGAGTTTACAAGTAATTAAGAGTTCTGCAAAGATGTGAATGCTTTTAATAAGTCATAATCTTGAAATCACAGATTCTTCTTTTTTTATTTATATATTTTTACTGTTTGGAATAATGGGAACTAATAAATCATGGCACAGAAACTTTAATTATGAAGCTAAATGGGGACTATGTTAATTTCATGCTGATTTTAACACCAAATAAACATTGCATCATTATGTTTACTTCAGTCCCAACAAAACTGACCTGTAGCAGTAATGAGAAGTGCTTGATAGCTTCATCATACAGGCCATTTCCAATGAGAACATAGCCAATGGCTGAAATAAAAACAAAACGGTGTTAGCAGAGCACGTCAACCAAAGACAAGAGCAAAAAACACACTTGCCAAAGTCAAAACAATGAGCTGATACACACCAAGCTCTTCATTGGTATTTTGGTTTTCCACAGCGAAAGGAAACCGACGCTGTTCGACAAACAACTTTGCCTGATTCTGTGGTGACAGAAAGAGAGAAAGAAAAACATGTCAGGAAGTAGGTCAACCTCTAGCACTCAATCCATCCCACCAGTGGCTGCAAAAACAATGTGAAGAGACCCATAACTACAGAGGATGAGAAAAACACCTATTTTTGTGCTGGATAGGAAGCGTTTTGGTTTGACACTCTTTTTACAGTGTTCTAAGTTCTAAAGAGCAGGTGTTGGAGGAATATTCATCTGAAAATGAAAATTCTGTCATCATTTACACACCCTCACACACTTTATGACTTTCTTTCTTCAATAAAAACTCAATAGGGAAAAAAAATGTACCAGTGTCTATTTTTCATGCACTTAAAATGAATGGGGACTGGAAATTGCAACTGCAAAATGCAACAAAAAAAAACAACATTAAAGCACATTTTATGGTGATTCTGTCATTTTAGAGCTCCAGTCACTTAATCAATATTCTTCAAAGGTTCACTTCTTCTGTGTTCAAAAGAAAGCAAGTCAAAACGAGAGTAACTAAACAATGACAGAATTTTAATTTTGGCCTGAACTAACCCTTTAACACTGTGCAATATAATGCAAATGCAACTCACAAGGATTTTCTCTGCATTGAGCGAAAAGATGGACTCGCAGGGCGGGTTGCTCCCCTCTTCACAGTCCGGATCCTCCAGCTGCAGGATAGCTGACTCTGAGGGACCAAAAAACATTTACCGGATGTGACAGATAAAAGGCTAACCAAATAACTTTGGTTTGAACACCATCTAGATCACTGTTTTCTGACTGGCTTTGCTGCAGAACCCAAAACAAATGGAGACCAGATACAGTACCAAAACTCCATAAAGCTCAGAAAATTACAAGGTAAAACATGTTATCCTCTTTGATAGTATCAAATGCAGTCCATGGTTTTTAAAGAGATAGTTCACCCAAAAAAAATACTTTTCATCATTTTCTCACCCTCATGTTGTTCCAAGCCTGTATGAGTTTCTTTCTTCTGTTGAGCACAAAAGATGATTGTTGGTAACCAAACAGTTGACGGTAGCCATTGACTTCCACAGTATGGAAAGTAAATGGCTACCGTCAACTGTTTGGGAATCAGCATTGTTCAAAATACCTTCTTTTGTGCTCAACAGAAGAAAGAAACTCATACAGGCTTGGAACAAGGGGAAGGAAGAATTTCATTTTTGGGTGAACTATCATTGCTAAAAAAAACTTTCCATATCGACATTTGTGTAATTTGGCTAGCTGCAACTGAGCAAAAGATAAATCTGTGCCAAAATACCAGAATGTCTGATTAAATGCACAACCTTTGATATCAACAATATTTATTTTGCTTTCTTGAATATTTGAATATTTTATAGTTAGCTGCACTATAGTCTTTTTTCCTCTGCTTTTTATTATCTATACAGTTGTCTTTATATTGCATCATACATCTGTATCCATAATGCAAAGTCATGTAATATTATCTCAAAAAGCACGAAATGTGACCCTGAATCACAAAACCAGTCATAAGTAGCACAGGTATGTTTGTAGCAATAGCCAACAATACATTGTATGGGTCAAAATTATCGATTTTTCTTTTATGCCAAAAATCTGAATATTAAGTAAAGATCATGTTCCATGAAGATATTTTGTAAATGTCCTAAAAGTTCATTTTTGACGAGTAATATGCATTGCTAAGAACTTCATTTGGACAATTTAAAGGCGATTTTCTCAATATTTTGTTACACCCTCAGATTCCAGATTTTCAAATAGTTGTATCTCGGCTAAATATTGTCCTATCCTAACAAACCACACATCAATGGAAATCTTAGGGAAAAATTGACCCTATTAAAAAAATGACCCTTATGACTGGTTTTGTGGTCCAGGGTCTTAAGCATGAAATTATTAAACAATCCACCGATAAAAGGTAACCTAACATAACCTAATCTCTTATACTCTATGGATCACTTAAGTACATTATGTTCTTTCATTATGTGTTACTAGGATTGCATTTCAAGGCTGCTTTGGATCAAAACACAACCTGAAACTTAATACCAAGTCACTATGGTTATTTGAAAAAAATGCAGTATTTACTTCCTATAGTTATTGTGACTATTGAAAACAGTGGACTCTTGCTATTTGTATTTTCATGGCACTCATTTAAGACACTTCAAAGAATACCACGATCATCTCCATCTGCTAAAAGCAATCTTGAACTCAGCGACAGCCAATAAAAAAAAAAAATTAAAAAAATCTTGTTGCATGTTTATTTAGCAATCAGAAGGACATGCATGATCCGCATGAGTTTCTACAAGCATTTCTAGAGTTGCTGCATGCATGATGCGAGTTTCTCCTGTATGGTCTGAGTTTCTGTATGTATGATCCCGTCAAGCTCGTGTCACTGTAACGTTAAGCGGAAGAGCGTGAATCAGATGCACATTATATTCATCAGGACGTGGCAGAAGCTCACCGCAGTCGGCCGCATACTCCTCCCACTCGGCCGGAGAGCTGCAGCCGTGCTTGTGAAGGTCGCTGTTGAAGAAAGTCAAGGTGGAGAAATACTCGCTGGATAAAATAGCTCCGCATAAGTACAGCAGCGACAGAGCCGCCAGCACAACACCCCCGCCAGCAGGTGCCATGTTGTGAGTAATGTTATGAGCAGGTGAGGAACGGTGTAGTCTGGGTAATGTAGTTGCGTGGAACTAAATCCTACTTCCGGCACTGGCGACGTAGATGAAAAGAACTACATTTCCCGTCAGTAGCCGGAAAAGCCCCGCCCCTTATGGAGGTTCAGGAAGCAGTAGGCGTGTTTTCATGCTGTCATATGGAGAATGGCACCGGCACTGTTTAAATGCGTCGAGTGTAACGAAGAAGCCAATGAACTGCATCGAGATTACAGCAACGGAATACTGAAGATCACCATATGTGTGAGTGCATCAAGTTCAAAAAGTCAAATTTAGTTTGTTTTCTCTGTTCCGTTGAGGTTAGCATGCTCACAAGGCCTGATCGTACTAATGCACATAGTGAAGAGCACGGCTGTTTGACACTGTTACTTCAGTTCGAGTTATTTCTGTATTTTTTGTTTTGGCAGGGGAGAAAAAAAAAAAAAAAAAAAAAAAAAAAAAAAAAGCAGCAAAGAAAAAGTTCATTTACAACAAATACGGTCCCGCTGCAAATAATTGTAGCGAGTACATATATACACATACACTGGGTACGGAAAGTATTCAGACCCCCTTAAATTTTTCACTGTTATATTGCAGCCATTTGCTAAAATCATTTAAGTTCATTTTTTTTCCTCATTAATGTACACAGCACCCCATATTGACAGAAAAAACACAGAATTGACATTTTTGCAGATTTATTAAAAAAGAAAAACTGAAATATCACATGGTCCTAAGTATTCAGACCCTTTGCTCAGTATTTAGTAGAAGCACCCTTTTGATCTAATACAGCCATGAGTCTTTTTGGGAAAGATGCAACAAGTTTTTCACACCTGGATTTGGGGATCCTCTGCCATTCCTCCTTGCAGATCCTCTCCAGTTCTGTCAGGTTGGATGGTAAACGTTGGTGGACAGCCATTTTTAGGTCTCTCCAGAGATGCTCAATTGGGTTTAAGTCGGGGCTCTGGCTGGGCCATTCAAGAACAGTCACGGAGTTGTTGTGAAGCCACTCCTTCGTTATTTTAGCTGTGTGCTTAGGGTCATTGTCTTGTTGGAAGGTAAACCTTCGGCCCAGTCTGAGGTCCTGAGCACTCTGGAGAAGGTTTTCGTCCAGGATATCCCTGTACTTGGCCGCATTCATCTTTCCCTCGATTGCAACCAGTCGTCCTGTCCCTGCAGCTGAAAAACACCCCCACAGCATGATGCTGCCACCACCATGCTTCACTGTTGGGACTGTATTGGACAGGTGATGAGCAGTGCCTGGTTTTCTCCACACATACCGCTTAGAATTAAGGCCAAAAAGTTCTATCTTGGTCTCATCAGACCAGAGAATCTTATTTCTCACCATCTTGGAGTCTTTCATGCGGGCTTTCATGTGTCTTGCACTGAGGAGAGGCTTCCGTCCGGCCACTCTGCCATAAAACCCCGACTGGTGGAGGGCTGCAGTGATGGTTGACTTTCTACAACTTTCTCCCATCTCCCGACTGCATCTCTGGAGCTTAGCCACAGTGATCTTTGGGTTCTTCTTTACCTCTCTCACCAAGGCTCTTCTCCCCCGATAGCTCAGTTTGGCCGGACGGCCAGCTCTAGGAAGGGTTCTGGTCATCCCAAATGTCTTGCATTTAAGGATTATGGAGGCCACTGTGCTCTTAGGAACCTTAAGTGCAGCAGAAATTTTTTTGTAACCTTGGCCAGATCTGTGCCTTGCCACAATTCTGTCTCTGAGCTCTTCAGGCAGTTCCTTTGACCTCATGATTCTCATTTGCTCTGACATGCACTGTGAGCTGTAAGGTCTTATATAGACAGGTGTGTGGCTTTCCTAATCAAGTCCAATCAGTATAATCAAACACAGCTGGACTCAAATGAAGGTGTAGAACCATCTCAAGGATGATCAGAAGAAATGGACAGCACCTGAGTTAAATATGTGAGTGTCACAGCAAAGGGTCTGAATACTTAGGACCATGTGATATTTCAGTATTTCTTTTTTAATAAATCTGCAAAAATGTCTGTGTTTTTCTGTCAATATGGGGTGCTGTGTGTACATTAATGAGGAAAAAAAATGAACTTAAATGATTTTAGCAAATGGCTGCAATATAACAAAGAGTGAAAAATTTAAGGGGGTCTGAATACTTTCCGTACCCACTGTATATAAAACTATTATCTGACGCTGTAAAGCCATATTCCATGAAATATCTGCATTTGAAATATATTATAGGCTTTTAATGGCTTTCAGCATAATGTTAAGTATGTTATAAAACCCAAAACAAATATTTCATGAAAAAATATGCATATACAAATTATAAAATTAGTGATTTAGCTAACATAAATTGCCATTCATAAACTGTCATTCAAAATTGAAACTAACTGATGTGTTTTTTTTTCTCTACAGAGTTCATGCAAGAAGCCAGTTGACAAATACATTGAATATGATCCAGTTATTGTTCTGATAGATGCCACTTTATGCAAAATCCAGGCCTTTAGACATATTCTCTTCAACACTGAGATCAATGTAAGTAAAACTTTTATACTCTTAAACTTAAAAAAAAAAAAAAAAAAAAAACTGCTTACATAAAGTTTGTGTACTGCGTGCTGAGTACAAACAGCATAAATAGTATAAAGTATTGTATTGTGAACACAGCCTCTGTTCCTCTCTCTCTGTAGATCCACTGGAAACTGTGTGTGTTCTGTCTGCTGTGTGAGGCGTATCTGCGTTGGTCCCTGCTGCAGGGGTCCCAGCCCAGCAATGACCCCGCTGATATCATCCGTTACACTAAAGAGTGGGAGTTTTACTGCATGTTTGCACTGGCTGCACTGGGTAAATCATTGTTTGTAATGAAGTCAGGCACTGGCTATTTAGAATTATTAAACTGGACTAATTGAGTTGTTGAGTAACAATGTAGTTTAGAGGTTATGCATTTTTATGAAGGTATTATGAAAGATTTAGTGATTTGTAGTCTATTTTTGTAGCCCTAGTATTTTTACTCTGATCTGTCGAAAGGTCTATTCTGACTGATCTGCAGGCTTACACTGCCATTGATGATAATGTTTTATGGGAAAGGGTTAGTCCCCTTTAATTCCCCTTAAAAAAAAAAATCAAAAGGGGGAAAGTTTTTTTTAAGTACATAAACTACTGCTCAAGAGTTAGGGATAGGTAGGATTATTATTATTATTATTATTATTTTTTAAGAAGTCTCTTATGATCACCAAGGCAGAATTTATTTAATTAAAAATACATTATGAAACATTACAATTTAAAATAACTCTTTTCTGTTTAAATATATAATAAAATGTCATTTATTCCTGTGATGCAAAGCTGAATTTTCAGCATCATTACTCCAGTATTCAGTGTCACATGATCCTTCAGAAATCATCCTAATATACTGATTTTGTGCTTATAAAAACATTACTTATTATTGTCGATGTTGAAAATGATTTTTTATTTTTTTGTTTGAAATTCAGAACAGCTTTGGTTTGATTTGTCTGACTTTTTTTGTAACTATATACAAGTCTTTGCTGTCACCTTTATTGATCAGTTTAATGTGTCATTACTCAATATAAGTGTTAATTTCCTAAAAAATACTACTGTTTATATTAGGATTTGTTCTTTTTGTACTTATTTACATTGCATTATTTTCTTACTGTACCAAAATTAAACGTGTGGATGCAACATGATTTTTGTAATTGTCATGAAAATAATGCTGATATCGTTTTCATTTTGCAAATTATTATTATACATGTACTACTCTTATTCTTATAACTGTAATGCAAAAGGTTGCAATACAGTAATGAGGAACTGAGAATATGTTTTGCACTTTAGCATAATGAGAATTTGGGGGAAAATGAACATAATTATCATTAAAATAATGTCACAATGCAGAAATTCACCCTAATTCTCCCGTGTTCTTTGTGTTTCTCTAGAGTTGGCTGTGTTTTGCATAGGTGTGTTGTTCATTCTCTGGACGGCGCAGCGCTGCTGTGGTTCCTCTCTAGAATTCACTCCGCTGTTGAAGGCACTTCTGCTGTCCAGCTACGGCAAAGTGCTGTTAATTCCAGCTGTCATCTGGGAGCACGATTTCTCCCCGCTCTGCTTCAGCCTCATACGACTGTTCGTCCTGACCTCCAATTCACAAGCCATAAGAGGTGAATATCAACTTTTATGGAATCCATACATGTTAAACACACTCGCAGGCAGCGCAAGATAACCGTACGCTCTCTTTCATTCACATAAACACCCAGAGGCAAAGTGAAAAGTCCACATCACACTCACAGAACCAAAGTAAACACTTTCTCTTTCCCACACATATTCGTTGGCACAGAGGATTGTATTGTTTAGAGTGGGCCGTTGTTTGCGTAAGGTCTTTACGGGTGTGCTAACTACCCCCAGCAGTTCCTGTAGTGTGTGCAGATGGTTCACCAACACTGTTATAGGGATATCAACAAAACATTGATTTAAGTGTATTTAAAGGAACAGTACACACAAAAATGAAAATTGCTTGAAAAAGTACTCACCCTCAGGAGATCCAAGATGTAGATGAGTTTGTTTCTTCGTCAGAACAGATTTGGAGAAATTTATCATTTGCTCGCCAGTGGAGCCTCTGCAGTGAATGGGTGCCGTCAGAACGAGAGTCCAAACAGCTGATAAAAACATCACAATAATCCACAAGTAATATAAAGAATCAACAAGCTGAATGTTTGTAATCCATCATTAGGATGTGTTTAACTTTAAACAGATTTAGTGAATAAGTGGTCTAGTCTGAATCAGGAGAGAAATATGCACGGATCAAGCACTGTTTCTAAGCCAAAACACTCTAAAACAGGTATGCTGGAAAATTTTGTCGTGAGAGGACAACAGAGGATGGACTTTTTCACTGGAGGAAATGTTATTATGGTTTATAGACTAGTATTTTGGCCAGAAGCTATGGTTTAAAGCAAAATAGCCTAGCCTTAATGATGGATTTGTTTCTTAAAAATACAGTTTTTCCACTTCACAAGACATTAATTGATTGACTGGAGTGGTGTGGATTATTGTGATGTTTATATCAGCTGTTTTTACTCTCATTCTGACGGCACCCATTCACTATGAACTTAACTACAACTTGGGTGGTATCAGGGTGAGTACTTGTTTTTTTTTTGTTTTTTTTTTTTAGCAAATTTTCATTTTTGGCTGAACTTTTCTTTTAATGGTGATTCATTTTGGCACTTGAGTGACTGGTAACCAAGACCGTACCCAAAAAAAAGTCCACTACATTGTGATTTTCCTAAAAATATATAATGAAGTGTGGGCAAATGTTAGTGTTCTTTAGCACATCTGGACACAGCTGAAAGATGCTTTAAATGTATTGTAATGTGTAGTATTCTTGGTATTCTTGTCATGTGTTGCAACCAACATGCAGGGAAAAATATAAAGCATGAAATTATATTATAGAGAGAACACCTGGAAACCTTTATGACTATATGTCAATAAGTGTACAAATATTTGGAGTACGTTATGAACTTGGCACATTATTAAAATGCATTTCCTTTATCTTGGACACATTTTGTGTTTTCCATGTTTTAGTGATTCTGAACTGCAGTCGGTGGCTGTCTCTCCTGGCGGTGTGTGGTGGCTTGCTGTTAGAGACGTGGGTTGCCCAGGCTTTAAAAACACTGCAAGTCTGTTCACAAGACTATCTGTCAATGCTGTAGTCTAGAAGAACACGAGAACTTCAGTCCAGGAGTCCGGATGATAAATGGATGCTCTATGAACTGAAGCAAAACTTTCTTCATGAATGATTGAAGTCCTCCTTGCCATCAGCGAAGAAATTTTGAATTACAAAACTGTTTACCTTGTAAAATCTCAGATGTGAATGTAGAGACTGCTTGTCATTACTTCGGAGATGTTGTTTGATCAAGATGTTCTGTACAAAGGAATTCATTGGCAAGTCTAAGTGAAAATAAATGAGGTCATAGAGAGCAAATTGTTTATCTTTACTATGGTTACCACATGATTATGAGTTTTTACGTGCTTATATGTCATGCTTATATATTGAGCTAACTCCATTTAAGACCAGTAATTTGTCTGCACTTGTGAATTCTCCTCATACAGAAGGACTAGTTTGGGTCTGTATAGAAAAAGAGCAAGCCTGTGCAATTTCCACAAAATCCTGTATGTTTATAAAGACTTTGAAGGCACAGCTTCACATTCCTGAGGTCATTTGTCAAATTCCTCAATTAGCTCTGCTGAGAGAAGACGTTAACTCAAATATACTACAGATGCCTGTGGACTAGTGTCGACACGATACTGTAATGATCTGAATGCCATCTGTTTTTATTGGGTGCTTAATGTTTGGACTTTCTTACTGATGTAATTTATCCCTGTTACATAAATGTCAAGTGTGGGCCTTCAGTATGAACTTGTACAACTTGTTCTGAAGAAGCTATAATATATAAATAAATCTTGCACTTATTTGTGAAACTGAATGTTTTGTAACGGTTTAGCTGAGGGAGATTGTGGTTATTAAAGGCTATGTTTGATTCATTGTGGTATTGGTTCAGATTGGTTCCTAAAATCCTCATTGGCACAAATAAGCTGTTTATGTAAACTGAAGCTGTTTCATATTTCATAACTTTTAAACCACTGTTTAAAAGTTGTAAGAAGTAATGCAACAGAAGTATACAGCATTGAGTTTGAAGAGTGTACTTTTCATAATTGATGATTTCAGTATCAATCTCAAAGCATGAAAACCTTGTAATATTTATTTTCACACACACATATAATGAGTGTATATATATATACACGTGCATCTCAATAAATTAGAATGTCGTGGAAAAGTTCATTTATTTCAGTAATTCATCTCAAATTATGAAACTTGTGTATTAAATAAATTCAGTGCACACAGACTGAAGTAGTTTAAGTCTTTGGTTCTTTTAATTGTGATGATTTTGGCTCACATTTAACAAAAAACCCACCAATTCACTATCTCAACAAATTAGAATACTTCATAAGACGTTTTTAAGACAAAACATTTTTAGTGAATTGTTGACCTTCTGGAAAGTATGTTCATTTACTGTATATGTACTCAATACTTGGTAGGGGATCCTTTTGCTTTAATTACTGCCTCAATTCGGCGTGGCATGGAGGTGATCAGTTTGTGGCACTGTTGAGGTGGTATGGAAGCCCAGGTTTCTTTAACAGTGGCCTTCAACTCATCTGCATTTTTTGGTCTCTTGTTTCTCATTTTCCTCTTGACAATATCCCATAGATTCTCTATGGGGTTCAGGTCTGGTGAGTTTGCTGGCCAGTCAAGCACACCAACACCATGGTCATTTAACCAACTTTTGGTGCTTTTGGCAGTGTGGGCAGGTGCCAAATCCTGCTGGAAAATGAAATCAGCATCTTTAAAAAGCTGGTCAGCAGAAGGAAGCATGAAGTGCTCCAAAATTTCTTGGTAAACGGGTGCAGTGACTTTGGTTTTCAAAAAACACAATGGACCAACACCAGCAGATGACATTGCACCCCAAATCATCACAGACTGTGGAAACTTAACACTGGACTTCAAGCAACTTGGGCTATGAGCTTCTCCACCCTTCCTCCAGACTCTAGGACCTTGGTTTCCAAATGAAATACAAAACTTGCTCTCATCTGAAAAGAGGACTTTGGACCACTGGGCAACAGTCCAGTTCTTCTTCTCCTTAGCCCAGGTAAGACGCCTCTGACGTTGTCTGTGGTTCAGGAGTGGCTTAACAAGAGGAATACGACAACTGTAGCCAAATTCCTTGTGGCTCTTGATGCCTTGACCCCAGCCTCAGTCCATTCCTTGTGAAGTTCACCCAAATTCTTGAATCGATTTTGCTTGACAGTCCTCATAAGGCTGCGGTTCTCTCGGTTGGTTGTGCATCTTTTTCTTCCACACTTTTTCCTTCCACTCAACTTTCTGTTAACATGCTTGGATACAGCACTCTGTGAACAGCCAGCTTCTTTGGCAATGAATGTTTGTGGCTTACCCTCCTTGCGAAGGGTGTCAATGATTGTCTTCTGGACAACTGTCAGATCAGCAGTCTTACCCATGATTGTGTAGCCTAGTGAACCAAACTGAGAGACCATTTTGAAGGCTCGGGAAACCTTTGCAGGTGTTTTGAGTTGATTAGCTGATTGGCATGTCACCATATATATATATATTAGTGCTGTCAAACAATTAATCGCATCCAAAATAAAAGTTTTTGTTTACATAATATTTGTATGTTTGCTGTGTATAATTATTATGTATATATAAATACACACACATGCATGTATATATTTCAGAAAAAAATGTTTTTATATATATATATATATATATATATATATATATATATATATATATATATAAACATATTAAATATATTTATTTATAATATAAATTATATGAATATAAATATTGAATCAGTGTTGTTTTTCAGTGTATGTAGTGGAAATATTCAATCCACACTGAATATATTTTGTCATCTGAAGATTGTTATGACTAAACACAGGTCAGTGTGGAACATCCACAAGTCAGAACAGGTTTTTAAATATCTTTGGTGCTTGATCACACTCTGGTATTCGTTGTCGTTTCTGACATAGGGTTTGGTTCAGGTCTGAAGAATCTCTGTGTGTCTGTTTCATAGATCAGTATTGTTTAAGTGTAAAATAGCATGCTAAATAAGGCCTGAAATGAAATTATCCAATAAGTAGAGAATGTAAGTTTGGGATGGGCTCAAATTAAAGTCAATTAGTTTAAGTCATTCTTTGAATACTGTATTGTTTTTCAGATTCCATCTGGAGGATTTGAAAACTAAATAGTTAAGGTCCTGGATGATGATCAGTCAATATACAGTGCCCTCCACTAATCTTGGCACCCTTATATGAGCAAAGGCGGCTGTGAAAATAAATCTGCATTGCTTATCCTTTTGATGTTTCATTCAAAAAATTCACAAAATTCTAACCTATCATTGAAGTAAAACAAATTAAAGTGGGGGGAAAATCTCATTGTGAAATAAATGCTTTCTCTTGTTCATGTTGGCCACAATTATTGGCACCCAATTATTGCAACATCCTTTTCCCAAGATAACAGCTCTGAGTTTTCTCCTATAATACCTGAAGAGTTTGGAGAACACCTGATAAGAGATCAGAGACCATTCCTTCATCCAGAATCACTCCAGATCATTCAGATTCACAGCTCCATGTTGGTGTTTCTTCTCTTCAGTTCACCTCACTCATTTTCTGTAGGGTTCAGGTCAGAGGACTGGGACAGCCATGGTAAAAGATTCATTTTTGACCCATTTTTTAGTGTTGATTTTGATGTTTGTTTTGGATTGTTGTCCTGGTGGAAGATCCAACCACGGTCCATCATACGATTTCTAACAGAGGCAGTCAGGTTTTGATTTTTTATCTGTTGGTATTTGATAGAATCCCTGATGCCATGCATCTGAACAAGATGTTCAGGACCTCTGGCAGAAAAAACAGGCCCACAACATTAAAGATCCAGCAGTATACTTAAATGTGGGCATGGGGTGCTTTTTATCCCTGTTTGGACCAAACACATCTGGTGTGTTTGCTGCCAGAAAGCTTTTCTATGTTTCATCTGACCATAGAAGCCAGTGCCATTTGAAGTTCCAGTCGTGTCTGACAACTGAATATGCTGGAGTTTGTTTTTGGATTAGTGAAGAGAATTTTTCTTGAAACCCTCCCGAAAAACATGTGGTGATGTAGGGGCTGTTTGATATATTTTCTTAGCCTTTCTGACCCCAAGACTCAACTAATCTCTGCAATTCTCCAGCTGTGGTCCTTGGAGAGTCTTTAGCCACTCAAACAATCCTCCTCGCCGTGCATTAGGACGATATAGACACACGTCCTCTTCCAGGCAGATTTATAACATCTTTAGTTCATTGGAATCTCCTAATTATTGCCCTGATGGTGGAAATTGGGATTTTCAATGCTTTAACTCTTTAACTCTTTTCTTACAGTCACTTCTATTTTGGGAAGCTCAACAATCTTGTTCTGCACATCAGAACTATATTCTTAGGTTTTACTCCTTGTGATGGATGATTAAGGGAATTTGGCCTTTGTGTTCCTCATATTTGTAATCCTGTGGAACAGGAAGTCATAGCTGGACAATTTCATGCTCCTAGTCACCCTGGTGTGCTAAAAATGTAAATATGAATGGAATATACTTGAGAGATATTTTACTCATAAGAATTTCTAGGGGTGCCAACTAGGGGTGCCAATAATTGTGGCCAACATTCATTGGAGAAAAACATTTATTTCATCATGAGATTTTCTCCCCTCTTTCAGCTGTTTTGCTTCAATGATAGCTTAGAATTTTTGAATGAAAGATCAAAAGGATAAACAATGCAGATTTATTTTCACAGCCGCCTTTGCTCACATTTACCAAGGGTGCCAATATTACTGGAGGGCATTGTAGCATTCCATGCTAAAATACACGTGGTAACAGAATCGGTCTCCCTATTATAGTCTGAAATACTTTATATTATTACACTTTTCCAATTAATTTTGGAACATTTATTTCATAATGATATTTCCCCCCATTTTCAATTCTTATTGTCCAATGAAAGGTTAGATTTTTGTGAATTTTTTAAATAAAAGATCAAAAGGATTAATAATGCAGATTAATTTTCACAGCCTTCTTTGATCATATTTACCAAGGGTGCCGATATTGTTGGCCATGACTGTATGTGGTGGATATATATATGTATATATATATATATATATATATATATATATATATATATATATATATATATATATATAGATGCTAGGCAACGATTAATCCCAAAGTTTTTGTTTATATATGTGTGTGTACTGTGTATATTTATTATGTATATATAAATACACACAAGGTAAATATTTTGAAAATATTGACATGTATTTACATGTATATATTTAGATTCATATAATTTATATTATATATTAATATATTTAATATATAAACATATTTTTCTTAAATATATACATGCATGTATAAATGTGTAATAAATATACACAGTACACACACATATATTATGTACACAAAAACTTTTATTTTTCCCAGCACTAATATAAAACTATTTTAAAAAACAACCAAATGACTAAAACTTTAACTAAAATGAAAATAAAGCAGGTAAAAATGAGAGAGAGAGAGAGAGAGAGAGAGAGAGAGAGAGAGAGAGAGAGAGAGAGAGAGAGAGAGAGAGAGAGAGAGAGATAGTCATATAGTGACTTTACAATATATTGTCAAATAAACCCAGTGAAGTGCTGCACTGAGCTATGAACAGCTCTGAACTCTAATATTGCTTTAAGAGGGGGATGGGCTGAGGGCAAAGGTCAGCTCAAGCATGTCAAGAGAGACCCCTCATTCTTCAGTGACAATATAAGAAGAATTATTCAAGTCACAAAAATGTTTTACAGTTTTAGTTAAATTTTAATAATACTGTATTGTGTTTTAGAAGCATGTAATTAAATCTCTTGAATTGTATGGATTACTTTTTGAAGCTTGGAATTTGGTAGAATGGACTTTCATTGAAGGAACAGAAAGCTCTTTTAAGTTTCATTAAAAACCAGTAAATGATGACAGAATTTTCATCTTTTTATGAACTATCCTTTTATAAAATCCTTAATTTCTTCATAGAACTGTGCACTAGTTCACAAATAAGGTGTTTTCCCCTGTTATTAACACATTTAGTGGCTCCTTTACCACGGTCTCTGCTGCACTTGTCTTTCACTTGTTGGATTTTGAGCAGGAAAATTCCTGATCAACGTGACGCGGACACATTCAATAAAGATTACAGTAATCCAGCTCAATCTCCTGAACAGGTGCTTAGGTCCAAACTCAGAGGTGTGGATTTAGATTTAGAGATTTAGTGCACAGCAATAAAACACCCTCATATGGAAACAATGAAGACGAGCATCTAACCTCCCTTTTGCTAAAGAACACTGTATAACTGTATCGACACAATTTCCTATTAAATGTAACAGATATCGAATTAAAGAAAGCGCAGTTACACTTTCTTTAATTGTGTGAGCAGTGGAATATCGTAATATCAGCAGTGGAATATCGTAATATCATCAGTGGCCTGCAGCTGTGTCCAAAACACCACACGGCTGTTATTCATCTCCTCAATATTCAGCATGAACGTGTGATTTTTAATCCCATTGTCAGTTTGTTCCTGGCAGATCAGGGCAAGGACTCACTATTCTGCCCATTAGTTATGTGCCAATTAGTGCTGGACGCTATTCAAACAGCAATGAGAAATGTGACCGGTGACACTGTAGCATATAAAACAGCATCTCTAGCTCTGTTCAGATTAATATAAAGTCATGCTATAGCTATGGCATACAGGCTAAACGTACAGGAGTTCAACTAAATAATGTGAACACTCATTGTTATTATAGGGGTTCATTTGTGTAGTCTACAGTGAAACTTAATTTGTATTTATCTTTTCATTGTCTGTATTCTGTAGTTTGTGAAGTGTCGCAAGTTGTGTTGAAAAAGGACTTGGTGAAAAAGGTGACTTGGCAGACTTCCAAATTGGAAAAATCATGGGAGCCTGGGAGTCTTTATGTTTATGACTGTGTAGTGTACACAAAACATGGCAAGACTTCATCAGCATAGAAGAAGAGTTGGTGAATAATAGGGACTGTCAACCACTAAGAAAGATTGTGTCCAAACAAGCAAATCTCAATATTGACCTTGAAGACCCTGTTTCCACGAAAACCAACCACAGAGAACTTCACAGAGCCAACATCCATGAAAGAGCTGTAATTTATAGAACTTTAATCACAGATACTGATGCTAAATTGTGAAAAAGATGCCATTGTGATCATAAAACCTTCTCTTCGGAAGAAAATAAATTGTTGAATAAAGTCGTTAGTTTTGTTTTCTTTGCGAACAAAAATATTCTCCTAGCTTCATAAAATTACGGTTGAACCATTGATGTCACATGGACTATTTTAATGTTGTCCTTACTGCCTTTCTGGGTCTTGAACATGGTAGTTGTGTTGCTGTCTATGGAGGGTCAGAAAGCTCTCGGATTTCATCAAAAATATCTTAATTTGGGTTCTGAAGATGAACGAAGAAGGTCTTATGTGTTTGGAACGACATGAGGATGAGTAATTAATAACAGAATTTTCATTTTTGGGTGAACTATCCCTTTACGCACACTAAATCCATACTATATTACTATTTTATTTGTGCGAAGATGAGTAAACCTATGATACTGTAAAGTTGCTTTGACACAATCTGTATTGTTAAAAGTGATATAAATAAAGGTGACTTGACTTGACTATGTTTATTTTGCTTTTTATCATTTAATTAGAAGCACCACAATTATTAAACTGCGCTATCTGTTATTGGGACAGCTCAACAGACATTTAAAAGTTCATTTTAAAATGCAAAGTATTGAAAATCAAAATAAAGCTCTGTAAACACTTGCATCTTTACAACACTGTAAGTTTGACCCATTGGGTACACATTCATCTTGAGCGTGCTCTCTTGAACACTTGGGCCAAATACAGGAAATATGTCATGAACTGTAAGTAGACAAGTGGTCAAGTGCAAAGGCCACAAGTGTGGGTATTTGGACAAGTGCCTTGATTAGTTGTTTCAGGTGTGTTTAATTAGACTCTTACCATTTAATTAGACTCTTACCATCTTACCATTTAACATTTCAATTCAACCTTTGTGGCCAAAAAAGTGTGGACTTTGAAGTCTGCGTTCTTCAAAGGACACAGTCTCTGAATTGGGACACAGTCATTGTCAACACCTGACCTCGTTTAATTTAGCGAGAGGATTCAAGTTAGGCAGGATAGTCAAATAATACATCTAAAAGGAGATGGAAAGTTAAATGTAGTGCTTTGCATTATTGGATGCAGTTTTCCACACAGTAAGCTCTTGTGTACTGTTCATTTTAACATATGTAGGTCAGGCTGATATTCTTTGCATAACATTTGCATATTGTGGACAGTATACATACTAAATACTGCAAGAATGGTATATGACAGTGTGCTATTCCAACTTCAAAAAATTATTACTGTGTACATTAAGCATTTTTTCTGCATATACAGAATAGATTCAGTGGATGCCCTACTACGTTTTCAAAATGAGCATTATAAAGAGAGAGAGCTTAATGTGTGAAATATTGTATCCCACAATGCATCAACTTGACCTATTTCCAGTGTAATGGATGAAACTAAAGTAGTATCAATTGCATTCATTATTTGACGGGACTAATTTATTTTTATACAAAATTGCATTTAAATGCAAAACAAACAACTGGAATTAAGCAAAAACGGTCATGTGACAACAATGCATACTACAGTCTGAAACGCTTATTTTGGAAAGCCACATTTTTGTCCACTATTTTTTTTTAAATAAATAAATAAAGGTATTTAATATATATTAAGCGCATCCAAAATAAAAGTTTTTGTTTACATAATATTTGTGTGTATACTGTGAATATTTATTACGTATATATAAATACACACACACACACACATACAGTATATATTTTGAAAATATTTCCATGTATATATTCATATTCATATAATTGATAATATATATATATATATATAAATCTTTTAAATGTATAAACAAAATATTCTTCTTAAATATATACATGCATGTGTGTGTATTTATATATACATAATAAATCAACACAGTACACACACATATATTATGTAAACAAAACTTTTATTTTGGATGCGTTTTATCGCGATTAATCGTTTGACAGCACTAGTATTTATTTCATAATTATGTTGATATTTATATTGAATGAAGAATTTGAACACTAAAATTCTAAAGTGACATAAAAACACATAAAAACCAGATGGACTATACATTTATTTTATATTGCTAACACACACAATAAAACAAACAAAAGGATCATTCCAGTATCAATTATCAGTTCAAACCTCACATATGCAATGTTTTGCGTTTAAACACATTTAAAAAATTTGAAAAACATTCAAGAACACAGACTGACCAAAAACAAACACACAAATGCCATCTAACCAGATAATTTTGCATCTTTGTATGCAAAACTGCAGCAATCATTTCACAACCAACCACAGAGATCAAACAGGCCAAAAATCAATTTTACTGACTTCTATGCAAATTACGAAAACGAGTGAGAATTTCCGAGCAGGATCACAGCAATAAATCACTGCAGGGTAGAAGATAATGAGATGGGTGGTGAGCAGACATTTTCTGGGTGGAACGTTCTTCTGTTAATGAGAGGGAATGAAATGCATGCATGAAGATGCTGGATGTAGATATGAAATAGTATGATAACAGAGATGGCAAAAACACCTGGATTCAAAGCCAAGGTGCGTCAAGGCACGATGTGTGAAGTTCAGTGCTGATTTTGGTCAAAGCACCTAAAGCCTTGCTGGTTGCATAACATTTTTTCAATTTTTTTGTCTCAGAATTGTAGGTAATATATTGGAAGAGTGTGTTAAAATTGAATCAGGATTTGTGTAAATGCTGGGAATTAAAAATAGCCACTTGTTTGTGTCTGCTGGTGTGAGAAAAAAGATTTCAGAGCTCAAACACAATAGAGGTAGAATACATTCTCGGCTGATATTAATAGTCTTGTAGAGGAAACACTCTCTGATGATTATCAGTTATCAATCACAGAATTATATGATCCATAACGGTGCAAATTTTGAATTCCAGGCATTCGATTCACCAACACATCAAGAAAATGTTACACTGTATAAAATGCTTACATTATGGCATGCTATGATATGCACACACTGAATCTTTTTGGTGTATTTAATGGGCATTGTACTTGCCAAAACAAAGTTTATTAACTCACATTATGAATACAGGTGACCTTATGTGAGTCACTTGAGCAAAAAGAGACACGATGACACTCCCATGATATGCACTGAGAGGAAGTTCAAGCACAATGGAAGACTGAATCCAAGCAGCAATTATAAGTAAATAAATAAAACATCTAGATTAGGTTTACACAAGGTGAGAAGTAAATACTATGGAAATGTTATGGAGCTGGTTATCGATTTACTTAAGATATGTGCACAATATATAATGCAATGAGCAAACTGGGACATTGCGTTTTGTTTTGGTGATGCTGTCACAAGCTCTTTGTGCTGGTTATACCCTGAATTACATTTCAGCAAACAATAGGCAGCATTTCCAGCATATTCAGAATTCATATTTTCATTAAAAAACAAAACCCTGTCTTCTGCAAGCACCCAGCGAGCGACTGCTCAACAAGAAATAAGACTTTTCTGAATTCAGAGGGGTGAAGCTTTAAACAAATGTCTATAAATTCATCAACGCAAGTTCAACATGATTTACTGTAAACCTCATTATGAAATGATATGCTTCTCCCCTAATAAAAAAGATCTTATAAGATTTCCAATGTTGATTAAATCAGGAAAAAAAAAAATACTATGTAGAATATTATACAATAAATAATAATTCTCAATTATATGTCCTATAGAAAGAGTCTGCTGTAAAACTAAACAATGCCAGCAAACTAAATTATGGCACAGCTTGTTTTCATTAAAGCATAAAAGTCAAGTGTTTTAGATTGTGATATGGAACGAGTCATGTATCCAGCTGTCTTTGGATGTCCCGTTTTTAGGAGATGTATCATTTCCATCTGGCGTTTCGGCTGGTGTCATACCGGACTCAGTATAATATTCCTCATCTTCGTCGAAATAACCGTTCTCCATCCCGTAGGGTCCATCCGCACTGGACACAGCGGAGAGGTCCTGGCAGCTGCCCTTGTACTCCTGGATGGACTCGTGAAGGGACCAGAGCTGACAGAGCAGGGACATGTCCTGCTGCCGCAAACCCACCTGTGCAAACAAACTCTAATGAGTGCTTATGGAAACATCAAAGGGACGGCACATTGCACACTAGCACAAAGTGACTCAAAACCAAACATTTACTTTGAAATCAATCTGTGGTGTTTACTCACATAACGCATATTCTGTGTTTGCATTCCAAACCTTATGTTCTTCTGGTTTAGCTTTGTTCTGATATTGTAATGATTTGATTCTTTCTCAGTGATGGTTCAAGTGTCACAACAAAAGGTAATGTTCAAATATACTAAAATAATAGATCTAAACAGAACCAGTTGTTTTTAAATGTTTACACAATCACAATAAGTTAGGAACGTAGGAACCCTGCATTTTCGTTCATCACAGGTGCATTTAGAACATTCATATTGAACATTTTTGGGCAACACTTAGTAGTCCTGAACACTCATATCGAACATTTTTGTGGATCACGGTCACGTTCAAAACATCTCAAGCGATCATTTGTGGCCATCGCAGGCAAGTTTCTAATGCATGAACCGAACACTGGAATCGAACATTCGAAGCGAACATTTTTGTTAATCACCTGCACAATCGGAACATTTGAATCAAACACTGTTTGGAATCACAAGTTTTCAAAATATTCAAATTAAAAAAAAAAAAAAAAAAAAAAAAAAAAAAAAAAAAAATTGAAGATCAGGTTCAAAACATTCAAAAAAAAAAAATTGGTTTCACCGGTAGGTTACGAATTTGCAAACTGAACATTTTTGTTCATCACAGGTGAGACTGAACAAAAATGACGAACCGAACATTGTTCGATTCGCGTACTAAGGGAGTGTTAAAGCATTCAAATTAAACATTCAGAATAACAGTCACCTTCAAAAAAATCTCAAGTGAAGATTTTTGGGCACCACAGACTAGTTCTTAACAGTATAATCTAACACTTTGGGCATCACAAGTGAATTCAAAACATCTGAATCGGACATTTTGAGCATCACAAACATTTCTGTTCACTGGCTCAATCGGAAAATTCTAATCGAATAATGTTGGGGATCAAAGGAAACAAAAAAACAAACTAATTAATAAATTAGGCACGACAAGGGCAATCAGAACATTCAATCACATGGGTGTTCTAAACATTCAAATCGAACATTTTCCAGGATCACGGTCACATTCAGATCATCGGAAGCGAACATTTTTGTCCGCTACAAACAAGTTGCGAACATTCGAATCGATTAATCTGGGCATCGCAGGCGCGTTCCATTCTTGTTCCTTCCGAACTTTCGAATCGATTCGCGTTACAAAAATGTTCTATTCGTGACTACGCGATCCAAGCATGCTGACTAGGTAGGAAGGTCACTAGTCTTTAAAACACAGGCACTGACAAGTTAGCTGTTGCTTACTATTTTGTACCCTTACCATCTCTTTTCTGAGCAAAGCAAGGGCGGCATCCAGGTTTGCTGGTTTATTCGCCAGCAGATTGTCCGTGTTATTCCTTCCTCGGCTCAAGTCGTCCTGAATCATGGTCTTCTTCACATACATCCTCTCCATCTCTCTCCAGGACCCGCCGCTGGAGTTCAGCAGTCCGCTCAGGCTCTTGGGCAGCGGCGGCAGACCCTCAATACAGGCCAGCATACCGCCCGCTGCTCCATTCCCAACCTTACCATTCATACTAACATTCACAAATAGCACGCTCTGCTTACAGACGAGTGTACAGTAACGGCATGTGATAATTTTCTTAAAGACCTTTACACCCTGACGTCGAAAAACCCATGAAACAGCTACCGCTCCGAACAACACTATAATCTGTGAGGCTGGAACTCAACTAGCACTTCCTGTCGCTTTAAAGAGACCCAGAGCAGACTGGGCGTGGCCGCCAGTGACGGACAGCGAGGTCATTGAATATTCATGAGAATTAAATTCTGAATTAATCTTTTCTTCTGATCAAAGCGCAGCCAGAGCTATTGTGTGGTAACCTACATTTTCATCAAATGTATGATATTATTTGGTCTTGCTACTGACCTTTTTGACAAAAAAAAAAAAAAACCCTAACAAAATAAATAAATAAAATAAAAACCAGTAATTTTTGGAAAAACTAAATTATAATAGAATAAAAAATAAATAATCAACTTAATGAATATAAATAAAATAAATAGCACAAATGAATGAATAAATAAATACATACGCACATAAATAAATAAAAGACCAAAGATTTTGCAATGTGTTCTAAATTTGATTTGATTTTATTAAATTAACTTAATATTATTTGGATTTGCTACTGACCTGTTTGGGGGAAAAAATAACAAACAAAAAACAATAATTTTAAGAAAAATAACACACACACACACACACACAAAATATTTTGATCAAAATTTAATCTGATCAAAGCGCAGACTAAGCTAATGTGTGGTAACCTACATTTCCATCACATGTATAATATTTGGATTTGCTACTAACCTGCTTGAAAAAACAAACAAACCAAAAAAACAGTAATTTTAGAAAAATAAAATAAAAAGTAAAATAACACAAATGAATGAACGAATGAATCCCAAAGATTTTTGCAATCTGTACTCGTTAAAAATAGATACGTATTATATTTATTTTTAAAATGTAGAAAATATTATTTGATTTTGGGACTGGCCTGTTTAAAAAAAAAAAATAAACAAATAAACTATATTATAATTAAAAGGTAAATAAATACATAAAAGAGGAATGAATAAATGAATGAATAAAGATAAATTAAATAAATAAAAATAAAGATTTTGCAATGTGTTCTCAAAAATTCTTCAAAATGTGTACTTATATATAAACATATTAAAATATATTCACTTTAAGAAGTGCTAAAAAACATACATTTATAAATACAAATGTGTTGCATCTATGTCGTTATATTGTAATTTAGCATTGGTGTTTTGATTACTGGGTTAAATCCAGATCACAGTCCTCTAATGGCAGCTCAGACCTTGGCCTGAGGAGCACATGGGCAGGAAATGGCCAGATGAATTGACTCAGGGTGAGGTCAGGGCCGGAATCCCGACACAGAACAAAGGTGTCAGCAGCGGACAGATGGTGAGCACGAGCAGCCACAGACCCGCCCCTCTGACACACACACACACACACACACCCAGCTGCAGCTGGACACAAAGCACTGACATGAGGCCAGAACAAAGACAGCATGTACGCACGCGCGCACACACGCGCACACACACACACACACACACACACACACACACACACACACACACACACAAAGACAAAGCTGCTAAACTTCACGGCCTCCTTTACCAACCAAACAACTACATACACACAATGAACACAACAAATGAAATCCTGAAACCGTTATCTGTTATCTGTGTTGGATACTCTTGAGAACAGTGCGGTAGGATAAAGATCTGACCATGAGGACATTCTGTCATCAATATAGATCCAAAGAATTCACTTTTTACTGGCTCTTGTGACATTTTTCTGTCTGTACTGTGTCAACACAAGACACGCATTATGATGAATGGTATAACATGACTACGAAATTCTGCTTGGGTAAATTTGGCTAAAATTCATTTATAATATGTTTTCATGCTGTATAATGGATCAAATATTAAATAATTTTCACACAGTTTTCAATCATCCTCCAGGAAGTGACAACTTTTGTTGGGAAAATAACAGTATAGACAGCTATGTGTGATATTTTTGTGGTATTAGTTGGTTTGTGTCATTCTAAGACATTCAGTCTGTTTGACAAAATGACACAAATCAGTATGATAATACACATTTCCGAAGAAGAAATGAACACCATTAGTCAGTCAGTGCTTAATCTTTAAAAACTTGAGCTCTTATTTCAATCCTGTTAATTTATTTACACAATGACATGAAATTTAGCTTGACCACAGCATGTATTGTAAGGGGCAGTTCACACAATATGCGTTTTTATATTCCACTACGCTGCTTTTCCATTGTTTTTCTATGTAAACACATGGACGTGTTTGACTCAAGTCTCTTGCAGCATCTTGCGCATAAGAGTTCAAAAGGTAAAGGTAAAAGAAGTTAAATTTTTAAAAATCACATCTTTAGACCTTGTCTTTTTTCAGTTTATTACCACTGCACTTTACCTTTTATGGTTTTATGTAAACATGTGCTTTTATCATTGCTCTTGTATCTTTTTGCAGCATCTCGCGAATGACAGCATTTTAAAAATATGGTAATCAAGTTAAAATGAGCTTAACTTCATCTTGAGACAATTCGAAGTGAATATTTTTGGGCATTACAAACTAGTTGCGACCATTCGAATCAAACTATTTGGGCATGTTTAAAACTTTTGATATATCAACATTAAATTCCTTCCGAATTTTCAAACATGTGCTTTGACCACTTGCATCTTTTGCGGTGTCTTAAGCACAACACAGCATTTTAAAAACATGTTGCTTAAGGTAAAATAAGTTCTACTTTTTAATATCACGCATTTCTTGAGATAAATCATTCAAAGTAAACATTTTTGGCCATTATACAGACTAGTTGCAAACATTCTAATCAAAAATTTTGGCATCACAGTTATTTTCAAAACTTTCGATATGAACATTAAGTTCCTTCCAAACTTTCGAATCAATTTGACCCATTTTTTTTTCCCAAACACATTTTGTGTGAATGGCCCCTAAGTCTGCTTTATTCTGTAAAAATACTTTCTTAAAATTACAAACAAGCATATTCATTTTTAAAATATTACCAAAATTACCCATTTGTAAAACTCAATGAAAATAAATACTTAAAAGTTTTTACCAACTAGAGTGTTTCAAAAAGACAAAGGGATACTGAAATACATAATTGAACATTTATTTCAACAAAGTTAACTACAACAGTTTATAGGCAACATGAGTCAAAAATAAATCAGGCACAATTCTGAATTTTAAAACATGATAGAAAAATTCACTTAAAATCAACATACAAACATTTATAACCACTTAATAAACTTCTTAACTTTATGTTAAAACAGAGCATCGATATTAAACCCATTTTAAAACAACAAGTCTGCCCCTAAATTGGCCAACAATAAATTATGCAAAGTTTTCACTCCCAACAGAGAATGATGTATTAACAGACAACACGGTTTGCCTTGATAACCTGTAGTGCATGTTAAAACGACCTGCATACATTACAAATGACATCAGCATGTCAAACACTAAACAAATCAATGCGTCCTGCCTCTTTTTACATAAATCAACGTTATGCGCACAGGCCTATGAGTGAACCACACCAAAAGTAACATCTGCGTGATCTACAAGTAACCTGAGCAGCGTGAACTCGTCATCAGGCATTGTTTCCTTCAAAGGTGGGTCGCTGGTTTTGAAACACAACAATACTCGTGACTTAACAGTATATCATGACTATTATTACATCAGAAGGTTTTAACCTGCACACCCAAAACTCAGTTCTGGGTGGGGTTAATTTTTGATTGTGTGCTTTCCTCTAGGGCGCAAAGTAGATGTGAAATTATTATGCAGAAGGTGGCACAAGCTCCGCCCCCCACTCATGGGCCAACCTCCCAGAGCTGTTATTGATGACACCGAGATGAAAGTGACCTTGCAAAGCCTGATCCGGCAGAAAGCTAAGCACATCTAAATCCCACAGCGGACAGCCAATGCGTGCGAAATTCAGTACTGCTGATTCGACATGAACCGCGGACATCAACCCACACACCTCTTTAAACCACTCACTCAATTTCAACTAAGCTGTCAATCACGAACAACATTCTTCCCATGAGGCAAAAATGAGGTAGAATAAGTCAGTAATTGCACAAAAGTGCAAAAGGAAATATGGCGCACTTTGTAGACTTAAATGACTTATAAATTTATTTTAAGAACTGTCGCTTATAGCTATTGCATTGGAATTAAAATATCTCACTACTATGACATAAAATAATATTAATTCTATGTGAAGCTATACCTGAGCAATGGAATATCACAGTAAACACCTCTCCTAGCTTTATTAAAGCCCTACGGCCTGTACTTCCTCTCAGTGATTATGACAGACAGGAATCCAGATGTTCATTAATTGTGGACTCTGGGACTTTGATGTGGCACACGGGGCAGTGGACGGTGATCAGGATTGGAGGATTGCTGATCCCTGACTACCAGAACGGCGTCTTCCACCTCTTCTCTCTGCTGCACTGTGGACGTGGAGGACTTGGCGTTTGTCTGCTGGAAGTAATCAAAGATATGTTCAGATTTATGGTCGTCTCATGATCTCTTCTTGGCTCCTGAAGGCGTCGTCCCTGATGTCTGGGGGCTGCCGATGCTTCTAGGGCTCGGAAAGTTGGATTCAGACTTTTCGAAGCCTCCAAAGTGCTTGGAACTGGACCCTGAAGTAACTGAAGTATGTGAACTTTGGGGACCGCCAGTGTTTCAGAATCCTGAGCTTGAAGCATCTGATCCTAGTTTTTGGTTACTTCCGAAGAGCTTAGAAAAGTAACCCGGTTTTCCAGTTGCAGACTTTTGGGGGCTTCCTAAAGTTTTTGACTGTGAATCTTGGAATTTCGAAGTTTGAGCACTGCTGCTGAAATATTTGGAGAGATGCGACTCTGGCTTTGGCACTGTGGCACTGTATGAGTGATGGTTATTGATCAGGCTAGTTTGCCCATCTAATGCACTAGATGAAGATGGTCCATTGCATTTAGCAGGGTTTGCTGTTGAGGCATCTGCGGCAGGCTTGGAGGAACCAGCAGCACCGATTGCTCTCTCTGGAGATTTGAGGACTATGGCCTGGAAGAGATCTCGTACCGATCTCTGCTTGCCTTTTAAGTCATTGACTTTGGTAAATCTCACAGGCGAGCCGTTGACGTTGACGAAGGCATTAGTGTTACTAACAGAGTTTCTACGGGGAACATTCGATGCACCTGAGCTGACTCTTTTGGACAAGTTTGCCTCGCTGGGCTGCAGTTTTGGAAGGAGCGGTGAGTCAGGAGGAGAGGCGAGAGGTTCGGGTTGTGCTTAAGGAGGACTCTGACTCTGCTTGTTCGTGGAAGTCTGTGTGTTCCTACCAAGAACAAACCCTCTCCCACTGAACGGAATGACATTTCTGAGGTCTTGTGAGCCAGAGCCTGCAACACAATACATATAGTTCAGTCATTTAAAGCTAAAGTTTGATTTTCTAGAAATGAGTAAGTACAATGTGGGGCAATCAAAACATTGCTCTTTGTTTGTTTGAGCAACTCCATATTGGCTCAACCAATGGAATTATTTTGGGGTAGCACTATTTGTTTGTTTAACCAATGGCAGAGAGGTTTTGTGTTCATGAAAACTTAAGGTGCGTGCACGTCTTTGTACAACCCGTAATTATTACTTGTAAACTCTGAATTTTCCGAGAGCTGCCACTTGTACCACCTGACCTCCGCAACATCATATGGAAAAACTTACAATGGCAGCGGCTCCAAAAGTAAAATGTAGTTAAGCGATCAACGATGAGACAATACAATACAGTTTAATGTAGCTAGTACAGAAATGCGAAATGAATAGTCATATCCCATTCAACTTTTTTTTTTTTATTCAAGTTTATTAAGCATAATGTTTGTTCTGTATAATTCTTTATGGCATTAACATTGCTGGCATAGAGCACCATACAGCACCGAACGGTATAATAGTAATTATGGGGAAAAAAAACAACATGGTGTGAATGTAGCATTATTTAAACCTATTTTGAAATACAACCCCAAATCAGAAAAAGTTGGGACAGTATGGAAAACGCAAATAAAAAAAAGTAAGTAGTGATTTCTAAATTTACTTTGACTTGTATTTCATTGCAGACAATATGAACACAAAATATTTCATGTTTTGTTTGGTCAACTTCATGTCATTTGTAAATATACATCCTTTCCTGTCATTCAGACCTGCAACACATTCCAAAAAAAGTTGGGATAGTAAAGCATTTACCACTTTGTAATGTTGCCATTCCTTTTCACAACACTTAAAAGACATTTAGGGACTGAAGACACCCAGAGATGAAGTGTTTCAGGTGTAATTTTGTCCCATTCTTCCTGCAAACAAGTCTTAAGGTGGGCAACAGTACGGGGTCTTTGTTGTCGCATTTTGCGCTTCAAAATGCGCCACACATTCTCAATTGGAGACATGTCGGGACTGCAGGCAGGCCAGTCAAGTACCCGTACCCTCTTCCTCCACAGCCAGGACTTTGTAATGTGTGCAGAATGTGGTTTTGCATTGTCTTGTTGAAATATGCATGGACGTCCCTGGAAAAGATGTCTTCTTGAAGGCAACATATTGTGCTCCAAAATCTCTATGTACTTTTCAGCATTAATGGTGCCATCACAGAAGTGCAAGTTACCTTTGCCAAGGGCACTGACACAACCCCATACCATGACAGACCCTGGCTTTTGGACTTGTTGCTGGTAACGGTCTGGATGATCCTTTTCTTCTTTGGTCCGGAGCACACGGCGTCCATTCCTCCCAAAAAATACCTGAAATACTGATTCATCTGACCACAGTACACGTTTCCACTGTGTGATGGTCCATCCCAGATACCTCCGAGCCCAGAGAAGTCGACGGCGCTTCTGGACACTGTTAACATAGGGCTTCCTTTTGGCACAGTACAGTTTTAACTGGCATTTGTGGATGTAACTACATATTGTGGTACTTGACAAAGGTTTGCCAAAGTAGTCCTGAACTCATGTGGTGATATCGCTTATAGATGAATGACGATTCTTGATGCAGTGCCGCCTGAGGGATTGGAGATCACGGTTGTTCAGCTTAGGCTTGCGCCCTTGTCCTTTACGCACTGAAATTCCTCCATATTCCTTGAATCTTTTAATTATGTTATGCACTGTTGAAGGTGAAATATCCAAATCTCTTCCTATCTTTCTTTGAGGAAAATTGTTTTTAAACATTTCAATAATTTTCTCACGTATTTGTTGGCGATCCTCGGCCCATCTTTGCTCCTAAAGGACTAGACCTTTCTTGGATGCTGCTTTTGTACCAAATCATAATAACAATCACCTGTTGACATCACCTGTTTCAAATCACATCATTATTTAACCAATTTACCTCATTACTAGCCCTAAATTGCTCCTGTCCCAACTTTTTTTGGAATGTGTTGCAGGTCTGAATGACAGGAAAGGATGTATATTTACAAATGACATGAAGTTGACCAGACAAAACATGAAATATTTTGTGTTCATATTGTCTGCAATGAAATACAAGTCAAAGTAAATTTAGAAATCACTATTTTCTTTTTTTATTTGCGTTTTCCATACTGTCCCAACTTTTTCTGATTTGGGGTTGTATATTTGAAAAATTCACTGTTATACGGTAGGTGGCGCTATTGCACATCTTCTGAAAGTGTTTTGAATTTCTGGATCAAAACACTACAAAGAAGCAGAAAAAAGTGATTGCAATCAACCCAGGAAGTATATTTTTCAGTGCGGAAGTAAGCTGTTTTCTGTGAATGTGCATTAGCCACAGTAGGGAAACAAAGTGCAATAAATGGTAAAACTGTTTGTGCTACAACCCAGTTTGTTTATAATTAAGACAATACATTAAAATAATATGGTAAGAAACACCGGTTTGCAATATCAAGCAGCAAAACAAGCTGTTTTGTACAGTTAAAAATAGCTGAAAGCGAATGACACCAGAAGCTAGACGCATTAAGTTTACAAACGGCCATGGCCGCTCATATGATGAAAAATAATGTGGATAAGACTGTGCAAGTTTTGGGGGTGTTGATGGACTCGATTTACTCCATCTATGTTTTGATCACTGTTCTGAATCCGGTCCAGTTGTAGTCTTTGACAAAAGTGCAATTTTCTCAGCTTTTTTGTTTAAAATGCTGCTCTCTTTGCACATGCTCTCTTCTTTCTTTTGACATATTGCATGTTCAGATATTCACTCAACAAAATATTCTGGGGCCCATGAAAATTGTGAAAATGATCAAAAATGCTGGCAGTGGTTGGCAACATTTTTAAAAACACTGGTGGGAAAAGAGATAATAATGTGGGAACATCGACTGGATCACCTGTTGTACTGCTTGGAGGCTTTGAGTTCTTAGAGGTCTCATCGGAAGGATTCTTGTCTTTCTTTTTATCACTTTTGCCTGTTTTCCCATAATTCTCTGGCTCTTTGATTTTGATGTATGTTCCACCACAGGTCCTCTGGTGCTCAGCCCACCAGAGGTCTCTGGACGAGGGAGGTCTGTTCATCGCACGCTTCACGTATCCAAAGAACGGTCTGCGATTCTGACAGGGTCCATTACAGCGCCACCAGTGCTGCCTGTACACGTCCACCTCATCATGAAAGGAGTGATATATCTGTGAAAAGACAATATTAAATCACAGATATTGGTGTCATTAATATTTTCGAGGTTAAACTCTAACCACTTATTAAGTCATGACGTTTCCAGGTCCAAACATCTACTCCGTTTCAACTGAGGAGACTATCTCAACAGCCGTTTATGAGCACTATTTATTTATAGCACATCTTTAAGCTAAGCTTTTAAAAACTCATGGTCTACACTACAGTCTTCAGGTTTACAGTGTCCCAATCACCAATATTTTATCGATTAATAAAAGATGTCTCACTGTGGCCAACAGATTTCGGTATGGAAATAAAGGTTAGGATCATGATTTTTCGGTGGTGCTACAACACACTGTTAATATATATTTGCACCATTTGTTGTTTGCTTTTGGGATATGATAGAGTATTTGGACCCTGGAAACAGTGACGTCAAACGTTTAATACTGAATATCGCTTCTTACAGTGATGTTGGTGCCACTTGCTTGGTTGATTCTGTTCATGTGTTTGCAGAACTCTGGACCATGGCCATCTCGATCTCTATTGTTTTGAGTCACAAAGAGAAGAGCGTGGATCATCTCATGAAGAAGAGTCTGAGGAAAGAAACAGTAACATTAAAATCAAGCTGCAGCTGATCAAGAAATACATTTAAGGCACATAATCTGATAGAAATTGAAAAACACAATAAAAGTAAATGAGAATTTTCCTCACATAAAGCAGAAAGAAAAAGATGCTTAAGAAGTTATTACATTTTAATGATAGATTACAAAAACAAACTTTTTTTTTTATTTAGAATAAGATGTAGTCAGTGTTACACAACCCTGTAAAGCCTGACATATGAAATAATATCCTGAAAAATCCCTTTTTTAAATAGAACAGTTTGTTGAACCTTCATTTTGTCAAAAACGGTTGCATATGTTTGATGTATTGTATCATATTTGATACATCAGACTTTTATGGTCTATATAATATAATATAGTGCTTATACCCAGAGAAAAACACTTCACTTTTATTCAGAGGCCAAAGCTAGGGAAAAATTTGCAATGTAGTGCAAAAGTTATTTACAGTCAGGTCCATAAATATTGGGACATCGACACAATTCTAACATTTTTGGCTCTATACACCACCACAATGGATTTCAAATGAAACGAACAAGATGTGCTTTAACTGCAGACTGTCAGCTTTAATTTGAGGGTATTTACATCCAAATCAGGTGAACGGTGTAGGAATTACAACAGTTTGCATATGTGCCTCCCACTTGTTAAGGGACCAAAAGTAATGGGACAGAATAATAATCATAAATCAAACTTTCACTTTTTAATACTTGGTTGCAAATCCTTTGCAGTCAATTACAGCCTGAAGTCTGGAATGCATAGACATCACCAGACGCTGGGTTTCATCCCTGGTGATGCTCTGCCAGGCCTCTACTGCAACCGTCTTCAGTTCCTGCTTGTTCTTGGGGCATTTTCCCTTCAGTTTTGTCTTCAGCAAGTGAAATGCATGCTCAATCGGATTCAGGTCAGGTGATTGACTTGGCCATTGCATAACAATCCACTTCTTTCCCTTCAAAAACTCTTTGGTTGCTTTTGCAGTATGCTTTGGGTCATTGTCCATCTGCACTATGAAGCGCCGTCCAATGAGTTCTGAAGCATTTGGCTGAATATGAGCAGATAATATTGCCCGAAACACTTCAGAATTCATCCTGCTGCTTTTGTCAGCAGTCACATCATCAATAAATACAAGAGAACCAGTTCCACTGGTAGCCATACATGCCCACCACCACCATGCTTCACTGATGAGGTGGTATGCTTAGGATCATGAGCAGTTCCTTTCCTTCTCCATACTCTTCTCTTCCCATCACTCTGGTACAAGTTGATCTTGGTCTCATCTGTCCATAGGATGTTGTTCCAGAACTGTGAAGTCGTTTGGCAAACTCTAATCTAGCCTTCCTGTTTTTGAGGCTCACCAATGGTTTACATCTTGTGGTGAACCCTCTGTATTCACTCTGGTGAAGTCTTCTCTTGATTGTTGACTTTGACACACATACACCTGCCTCCTGGAGAGTGTTCTTGATCTGGCCAACTGTTGTGAAGGGTGTTTTCTTCACCAGGGAAAGAATTCTTCGGTCATCCACCACAGTTGTTTTCCGTGGTCTTCCGGGTCTTTTGGTGTTGCTGAGCTCACCGGTGCGTTCCTTCTTTTTAAGAATGTTCCAAACAGTTGTTTTGGCCACGCCTAATGTTTTTGCTATCTCTCTGATGGGTTTGTTTTGTTTTTTCAGCCTAATGATGGCTTGCTTCACTGATAGTGACAGCTCTTGGATCTCATCTTGACAGTTGACAGGAACAGATTCCAAATGCAAATAGCACACTTGAAATGAACTCTGGACCTTTTATCTGCTCATTGTAATTGGGATAATGAGGGAATAACACACAACTGGCCATGGAACAGCTGAGAAGTCAATTGTCCCATTACTTTTGGTCCCTTAACAAGTGGGAGGCACATATGCAAACTGTTGTAATTCCTACACCGTTCACCTGATTTGGATGTAAATACCCTCAAATTAAAGCTGACAGTCTGCAGTTAAAGCACATCTTGTTCGTTTCATTTGAAATCCATTGTGGTGGTGTATAGAGCCAAAAATGTTAGAATTGTGTCGATGTCCCAATATTTATGGACCTGACTGTATATGGCCAAAAAGTAAAATGAAAATCCAATAGCTTGTAATGACATTTTTATTACAGTATAACAGAATATTTACATAAAATGCATATAGGCCTACTGTAAATATCATTTGTCACTCGATATCGCCCAATAATATACTTAGTAAGATTATAATTAAATTCTTAGTTTTAGAATCAAAGCTCTGTCGCTAATATTGTTGGGGCAAAACATAATGCAAAGCAATACAAAGATGTCTGAAAGATAATAGTTCCTCATTTTAAAACAATTTTTATCTTTAAAAAAATTATCTATGACCATAAGTAAACCTAAGCTGCAGTAAATGTTCATCTTGAAATATTCTATGTTATTCTAAAATTTTATATTGTAAAATCAACCAGTAAGACCGTT
The DNA here is from genome assembly GCA_039654775.1 of Spinibarbus caldwelli. Taxonomy (NCBI): domain Eukaryota; kingdom Metazoa; phylum Chordata; class Actinopteri; order Cypriniformes; family Cyprinidae; genus Spinibarbus; species Spinibarbus caldwelli. The sequence goes on from CM077240.1 coordinate 8,148,770, forward strand.
TGTTACATATGGTGGTTACAATATTGTCACAATATAAGTACTATCATTACAATATAAATAAATCATTACAATATTGTTACAATATAAGTAAACCTAATTTACAGTAAATGTTCATCTTGAAATATTTCTAGCAATATAAGTTATTCTAATGTTTATTTCACAAAAATCATTTAATATCTATTGGAGGACTTTTTTTTTTTTGAATTACACTAAAATATTTATATGGTGAAGGAATTAAATGGGGATATTTTGATTCTATTTTAACATTAAAAGTGAAAAAATAAAATAAAAATAATACTGTTTAACCAACCTGTACAAGATCTCTGCGGGGTCTGAGCTTCAGGAGTGGTTCACTGAGCCGAATAGAACATAAGCCTCCTCTTCCCTCATAAGAGCAAACACCAGCACATCTGAAGGAGTCAAACATTACAGAGCGTGCATAATTATTAAGCAAGTTGATATTCTGAACATATATATTTTTTTCCAAGCACATTTTACCAATTCCAAACCACATCAATCTTAATAACTACTATTAATTTTTGTATTTAATTATTTATAAGTGATATATAATTGTCCATGAAGGCTGGAAGTGAAAAACTCCTTATATTCAGGTGTGTAGAATTATTAGATTTTCTTTTAAAGATAAAATGAGCCTTTAACTCAAAAATTCTTAAATGTCAATGAGAAGGACGCAATACTAGAATTTGCAAACTTAAGACATGATCATTGGACAGCGAAATGCACACTGGGTCAGCACGGTCAGAAAAAACAAGTGGAGAAGAAAAGACACGTTAAGTGCAAAAGAATTAAGGTGAATTATTAGATGTGAAACTGTTTAGTCTCCAGCGCCACAATTTTCACAATCTCCAGAAGAGCAAGGTGTCAGGTTCTCATAGACTTTGCTTGCGTAAAAAATTCTGAAAATGACCCTCACTTAATAAGAATAACATGCTGAAGTGTTGTGAAATACACGAAGACTGATTTTTCATAGGCTTTATAGACAGATAAGTTTGAATGACTCTTGAAGGACCAGCACCTCATCCTCTTGCACCACTCTTTCAAGAATTGATCTTCCAGAATCTGGCAGTACGTTTTAGGAGCTCATTTTTAGTCCATCTCTGCAAGACGGATACACACAGAAAAATAAGGGTTTAAAATTGTACCTTTTTGGGTACAACAGCTTGTCCCTTGAGCAGTACCCTTAAAAGGACATATTTGTACCTTTTTTACCCCTAATAGGTACATATTAGTACCTTAGAGTAATAATACGTACCCTTAAGGTACTAATATGTACCTATTAGGGGTAAAAAAGGTACAAATATGTCCTTTTAAGGGTACTGCTCCAGGGACAAGCTGTTGTACCCACAAAGGTACAATTTTAAACCCCTATTTTTCTGTGTGTAGGACGGATATTTTCAGGATAGGAAATGGACTAAAATTAAACTCCCAAAACTTACTGCCAGATTCTGGAAGTTAACATGCAGTTAACGTGTCTTCTCCACCTTTTTTTTTTTCTGACCGTGCTGACCCAGTGTGCATTTTGCTGTCCAATGGTCATGTCTTAACTTTGCAGATTCTAGTATTGCATCCTTCTCATGGACATTTAATAATTTTTGACTTTCAGTCTGAATTAAATAATTCTACACACCTGAATATAAGGAGTTTTTCCACTTCTAGCCTTCATGGAAAATTATATTTCACTTATAAATGATTAAATACCAAATTAATAGTATTGATGTGGATTGGAATTGGTATAATGTGCTTGGAAAAAAAAATATGATCAGAATATCAACTTGCCTAATAATTATGCAAGCACTGTAGGCCAGAAATGAACATAGGTCAAAGTCATCTTTCTGCCTATCTAAGCTCTCTCTAATACAGGTTCTGGTGAGCATCAGACAGCTTCACGTCTGTTAGATGAGTGGATCTTACAGAAAGAAAACTGTCAGGGTATTTTCACTATGAAAACCGAATTGCTGGCCAATCGTGAAGTCACACAGTGTTGGGAATGCTGGGAAATGTATTTGTAAGTCTAACTGTTATAATGTTACGTTATATGCATGAACAGAGCAACATTGGAGACGTGTTGATGTTACAATATGCAAACAGATTAAAATAACGCAACAAAAATAACAACCCGTGGAATAGTAAATGTTGACCAATAAATATATGTTTTTTTTTTTTTTTTTTTTGTAGTCAGGCCTTTTATTTATTTACTTATGCATATTATTAACATGGACAGCAACACCAAAAGACACAAACAACAACGTCTTACTAGATGTACATGTAATTATTATTAAATTATTCAAACATATTATAAAAGAGTGAATCTTTGTTGTTGTGTACAGTATTTTGAAACATTCGCTGGTCACGTGATGTTGTGGAATCACTTGATGTTGAGCTCAACCGCAATGACAGCCTGATTTTCACACAATTATCCTCTCATTTGTGTCTCGTTTTCCCAAGAACATCGAAAAAATGGCAGACGTACGTGAAGCAGCTCTCGCAGCAGTCAGATGGAGACCGGGATTTACAGGAACACCGACAGAAAATACAAACACTCGCCGACGAAACCGCACAAAACCTGAAGAAAAATGTTTATAAGAACTACATACAGTTTATTGAGACAGCCAAGGAGATTTCTTACTTGGAAAGTGAGATGTATCAGCTGACCCTGATAGCACACGTACATCTCAGAGACGTCTATTTGACGTCTGCATTTACATCTGCAAGATGTATTTTTTAGAGTGTTTGCTCATCTGCAATACGTCTATAGGACGTTTCCTTTTAGATGTCAAATAGACGTCTATTAGATGTCTTTAAGATGTTTATGATTTAGAATGCATGTAAAACTGACATCTGAAAGACGTCTGTCAGACGTTTGTAGACAGAAGATGCTTTCCAGATCAAGAGATCTTTCACAGACATCTTGCAGACGTATGTGTGCTATTTGGGGAGTCACATTCTCACTGAGCAGAAGAGCATAATGGAGAGCATTACACAGTCTCTCCTGTCCACAGATAAAGATGAAGCAGCCAAAGAGATGCTCGCAGCCTTCCCAAAGGAAACCGAAGAGGTTAAACAAAGAACCCTAACCACACTTTTGGAAAAAGTTGAAGGTTGCAAGAACATCATGGAAACCCCAGGCAGATATCTGGTCTATAATGGTGATCTTTTGGAGTATAACGCAGACAGCATGTCACAGATCCAAAAAGTTCACGCGTTTCTGATGAACGATTGGCTGCTCATCGCAACCTGGCTGGCGAACAGACGCGGAGCCGTGAAATACAAATACAATGCGCTGTATGATCTAGAAAGCTTCGCGGTTCTGAACGTAAAAGACAACCCTCCAATGAAAGACATGTTCAAAATCCTCATGTTCCCCGAGAGCCGCATCTTCAAAGCCGAGAACAAGCAAGATCAAGAAAGAGTGGCTGGAGATTCTGGAGGAAACGAAGAAAAACAAAGTGGCGAAAGACAAACACATAAAGGAAGAGGAAGTGCCAACGTCACCAGTCCGACAGGAAGTCTCCACAAACCCATTTGATGAGGATGAGCCTCTGTATGCAGAGGAACTGGTGGATCTGAGTCCCGAATGAATCCAGGAGCTTCCAGAAGATCTTGACGTGTGCATCGCTCAGAGAGATTTTGAGGGTGCTGTTGATCTTCTGGATAAGCTAAATGAATATCTGAAGGAGCAGCCAGTGAGCCCACGAGTGAAGGAGCTGAGGGGGAAGGTGGATGAGCGTGTTAGACAGCTGACGGAGGTTCTGGTGTTCGAACTCTCGCCTGATCGCTCGCTCCGTGGAGGACCTAAAGCCACACGGCGAGCCGTCTCTCAACTCGTTCGCCTGGGACAGTCCACAAAGGCCTGTGAGCTGTTTCTGAAAAACAGAGCGGCGGCCGTCCAAACCGCCATTCGACAGCTTCGCATCGAGGGCGCCACGCTGCTTTACATCCAAAAGCTCTGTAACATCTTCTTCACAAGCCTGCTTGAAACCGCCAGAGAGTTTGAGACTGATTTCGCAGGCAACACTGGCTGCTACTCCGCCTTTGTGGTCTGGTCTCATTCGGTGATGAAGATGTTCGTAGATGCCTTCAGCAAGCAGGTGTTTGACAGCAAAGAAAGCTTGTCCACCGCTGCAGAATGCGTGAAGTTCGCCAGTGAGCACTGCATGCAGCTGAGTGAGATTGGCTTGGATCTGACCTTCATTTTGCAGTCTTTACTCGTGAAAGACATCAGGGCGGCTCTCCAAAGCCAGAAGGACATCATCATAGAAGCAACGAGGCATCGTAACTCTGAGGAGATGTGATGTAGGATGAACCTGATGACCCCTGAAGCTCTGGCCAAGCTCAAGGATGAAATGCGAAGCTGCGGGATCGGCAGTTTCGACCAGTATACGGGAGAAGACTGCTGGGTCAACCTGAGCTACACCATTGTGGCCTTCACCAAGCAGATGATGGCCTTCCTGGAGGAAGGGCTGAAGCTGTACTTCCCAGAGCTGCACATGGTGTTTCTGGAGAGCCTGCGGGAGATCATACTGGTAGCGGTGCAGCATGTGGACTACAGCCTGCGCTGCAAGCAGGAGGCCGAGAAAAAGGGCTTTATTCTGCAGAACGCATCGTTCCTGCATGAGACGGTGCTTCCTGTTGTGGAGAAGCGGTTTGAGGAGGGAGTTGGGAAACCAGCTAAACAGCTCCAGGATCTGAGGAAGAGCTCTCGGTCTGTCAGGGTCAACCCCGAGAGCACCATGTCTGTCGTCATGTCTGCCCCCCCCAAAAAAGTAAAAAGAGTCCTGTGACTAATTGTGAATTTTTATCTCACATTTCTGACTTTTTTCTCAATTGCAAAGTTTATATCCCACTTGATTCTGGCTTTTCTTCTCAGAATAGTGAGTTTATATCTCATAATTGTGAGTTTATTGCTTAAAATTAGAATTTGTCAGAATTGCTTAAAAACATATAATTGAAATTGCAAGTTAACATCTCAATTCCGAGTTAATATCTTGAAATTCAGACTTTTTCTCAGAATTGCAATTTTATATCTTGCAGTTGCGGCTTACAAACTCACAATTGCAAGTTTATGAACTCTTTTTCTCAGAAGTGATAATTGTGAGGAAAAAAATTGTAATTGCCCTTTATTTTTTTTTTTTTTATTCTGTGGCAGAAACGGGCTTCTATATCAAACCTAATGGCGACTGTATAACACTTAAATTTAATAATATTAAGTGTATTAATTGTGCTTTGTAGAGAGATCAGCTGTTGGTTCTTTAATCATTTATAATGAACTGTATATTATTAAAGTAAATAGAAATTAATATTGCCCTATTAAAACGTGAAGAATTACATTTCATTTGTTATTTCAAACAAACAAAAAGACAGATGTAAAGATGAAAACACTTATATTTATACTGCTTTCTTTTGAGTGTATTTTTGTACACATAAACTAGTAAACACGTTTGGTTTAAAAAAGCAAGGTGCATTATACTCACTTAACATGAATATGCTGTATTCTTTTGATCCTATGCTCCAGATGTCGAAACTTTTAAATGTAGTGCCCCCTGGTGTACAGGGAAATGTTCAATAAAAATAAGGCTCTGTTAAAAATCCCAAAGCCAAAGTCTTGGCAGAGTTATTAAAAATATTCCTCTTTCGTCTGTTTCTTTTTTTCTTTGATACTGCTGTTTCTGTTCTCTGCCAGACTTCATATCCTTGATCAAATATCAGCAAGGTCTTATTGTATTGTGTTTTGTTGTTTTAACCCTCCCGACACATAATACACAGACAACTTTGAATTTAAAAATGATAAGATGAGGAAAAGGTTTAAGGTGTTGGCACTGTTCATGAGACTTAAATAAGCATATTAAATTACCTTCTAAATCTTAGAATTTTAATGCATACAAGAATATATAACTTCACTATTTGATGCAGTCTGGTTTGCACTGACACACACACAACATGGATGCTGTTTTTCCAGTATTTTAGGTATGCGTCACCTTCTGGGTTATAACAGGAGTTCATTTTCTCTTGGCAGACCCCAAGCCTAATCTCACGGATCAGTCTCGTGCCTCTAAACAAAACGACAGGCATGTGAGAAAGAACAAAAGCATGTGCCTTTGTGCCCCTGATTGTCAAATAAATATTTTAACCCTGCACTATTAGTTTAGATGGGACTGGACATTAATCAAAAATCTTTTGTGATTCACGTTTCCTGTCCTATTTCTCAATTTTCACTTATTTTTCCTATACATACTGTATATATATATATATATATATATATATATATATATATATATATATATATAATATGTATGTATGTATGTATATAAACCTAAAACTATAAAAATGATACTATTTGTGAGTACATAAAAATCTTTTTTTTTTTTAAACTTCATGTATTTCAAGAAAAAGTACTACAAATGCTTATATATAAATACATATTATGTATTTTTATATGAGTATAAAATTTTCCCCATTATTTATTTTTCATATGAATGTAATATTTTCCCCATTTCTAGTCAATCGTTAGATAACGGTGTGGTGATGTATGTGTAATGAATTGCTCATTAATTCTGTGCTGTAATTAGACTGTGTGGGCAGGGTGGACTGTAAGCAGCCCGATGCATGCTGTGAAAAATTCCTTGCTCTAATTATTCACGGCCACTCACAGAAATAGTCTGCTGGTCAGCTCTCTCGGATGCCAGCACAATTACAACGCCTGTCCTCCTTTGACGGCGTTGTTTACACACGGGCTTCTTTAAATTGCAAATTAGGGTTTTTCCCCCCAAACCTATGAACCTTGAATACGGGACGATAATACAAATTCTTCTCACCGCATTTAATTAACGGAATTAGGGGAGTTGTAGTTTTTAAGTGGTCAGCAGAAGCGGTAGGTGTCAACGTAAGGACTACAACGCCCACAACCGGTCTCTCACTGCGCATGCGCGGAGCGCGTAACGGGAGCTGTCCGCGTCTGTAGTGCTGCTCTGATTTCGTTGAACGCGTGTGAGTGCGTTTATGGACGCGATGGAAGAAGAACTGAAATGCCCGGTTTGCGGTTCTCTCTTTAAGGAGCCGATTATTTTACCGTGCTCTCATAATGTCTGCCTGGCGTGCGCCCGGAATATCATCGTGCAGACCCCAGAGGGAGAGACCCCTGCGCAGAACCGATGCTCGGGCACCTCGGACTATGACTATCTGGATATGGACAAGATGAGCATGTACAGCGAGACGGACAGCGGCTACGGCTCATACACGCCGTGCCTGAAGTCTCCCAACGGGGTGCGCGTGTTCCCCCCGGCTCTGGTGGTGCACCGCCACTGCTCCATCACCTGCCCGCTGTGCCACCGCAGCGTGTCCCTGGAGGAGCGCGGGCTCCGCGGCTTCCAGCGCAACCGGCTGCTGGAGGCGATCGTGTCCCGCTACCAGCAGAGCCGCGCCGCCTCCGTCAAATGCCAGCTGTGCGACCGCAACCCGGTGGACGCCACGGTGATGTGCGAGCAGTGCGATGTGTTCTACTGCGCTCCGTGCCAGCAGCGCTGCCACCCCTCCCGCGGACCGCTGGCCAAACACCGGCTGCTGCCGCCGAGTCAAGCGCAGGCGGGGACCGCGCAGCCGGCGGGCGCCTCCGCGCGCAAACAGGCGACCTGCGTGGATCACGACGCGGAGAACTACAGCATGTACTGCGTCAGCTGCAAGACCCCCGTGTGCTACCAGTGTCTGGAGGAGGGCAAACACGGCAAGCACGACGTGAAGCCCCTGGCCGCCATGTGGAAACAGCACAAGGTAATTAACACATTGTGGCACTGCGGCTGGACCATGTACTGTAGTACAGTGATGGTATCACATGGTACTTTCTGAAATTCATGGTACACCATGGCATGTTACTCCAAGGTACTTTCAAGAATACCACGGTCAGGTACTCGTCTTCTTTAAATAAATGATTAAATAAATAAGTAAATAGAAACAAGTTGGTACTTGGTATGGTAGCATACCAAAAAAAGTTCCAAGAAGTACCATTCACTCTTAGAAGAAACTGTGACCCTCTCTGTGAAATCCAGGCTAAAGTCTCAAAATCTAATTATGAGATAACAAGCATCAAAGTTTGATTTCAACCATTAATTTCACTATGATTTTAATCTTTGACATGGTCTTGCTCAGTCAGTATTAAAGATATCAAGGTTACATTTTCACAGAAAGTTCTTTACCTTATGAACGATGGTTTTATGTAGAAAACGGTAAATCACAAAAAATGACTTAAGCTGGGTTTTCACAGCCAGGGTCACAATTATTTTATATATTTGGACCCCCTGCTGTGGTTTATTACAGATGAAGATTTTTAGATATAGTTTTTTTTTTTTTTGAGAATTTAATCAAAAGACCCAATAGTTCCAAAACATTTATATAGTGATGCAAATAAAAGAACCATTTTAGGTTCCCCAAAAAACCTTTATATGAAAAGTTCTTAAAAGGATTTGTTCTTGCCTTTTCCGCTAAGAATATGAAGACATTTTCAATATACTGAAGGTTCTTCGTGGAACTAATGATGCTAAAAGCTTTTATTTTTAAAGATGGTATATAGAATCCTTTTAGGATTCATTACATTTTATGGATTACATTCTTGTTGAAGTGCTATTTCATATGTATCAATGAAACACATAGTGTATTGTATCACTGAAATAAATTAAAATAACTATTACGCAGTCATCACAGTCATCAGCAACTAAATTAGTTAATTCATTTTTATCCTGAAGAACTCTTTTTTGGGCCAAAAAGGTTCTTTCCGGCATAAAATTTTGTTGCCATTTAGTAAAAAAACAAAACAAAACAAAAAAACAGAACCCTAATATACTTAACCCTAATAAACCCTAATTTCCCAATGTAATTTTTCAATACATTTACAGTGCTTTTTTAACCTTGACATTCATATGATTTTTTTTTTATTTATCTTTTTGTGTTCCATATACAACAACATAAAAGTTTGACATGATGTTTTTCCCTTCAGTGAATTTTCAGTGTGTTGTTAATTGAACTACCTTGGAATAGCATGCAGATGTATTGAATAAGGAATAAAATCTATTGCATCTATTGAATAAGATTTTCGTCTAATAAATGCATGTTCTTGTTAAAGTGCTGCAGGAGATGGTTCACATTTTTGGTTTTGACTTCTCAGTCAAAACAGTTCACTCTTAAGCTGTTTTAACACACACACTCACACACACACACACACACTGTCCACTCTCGGATTGTACTAGTGCTTGTCTCTGCCCTTTCAGCTCCGCTCTGTGTGTGTGTGTGTGCTGTATGTGTGTGAGTAGGTCATTGTAAGTGCCTTATGCTGTACAGTATGTGTGTGAGCTGTTGTGCAGTGGCAGGGGGTAGTAGGAAATTGAAGAAAGCTTGTGTGTAGTGGATGGAGAGAGTCACGGTGTGTGTGTGCTGTTTTATTGTAGGCGGGGAGGAACTGTGTGAGTGTGTATGAGTCAGTCTAAATTCTACCCTCCCGCCGGGCCTCTTTTTTTCCTCAGCATTTTAATGGATTCAGATGGAGCCGACAGAACAGATAATTTTACACGTATTGCATGAAGCTGTGAGATTGATTGGTTAAATTAGAAAACACCTTTAGTCTGAATTTAGCGTGAATCTCTTTAATCCTACACTCAAAAAATGCTGGGTTGTTTCAACCCAATTTTGGGTCAAATATGGACTAACCCAGCTGTTGGGTTAAACTTTTACATTCAATTTTTAACCCAAAAGTTGGGTTAGTCCATATTTGACCCAAAATTGAAGTGTACATTGGGGTGCTTTTGGGTCTTTATCATTTAAGTGGTGATTGTGACAGTGTGCTAGTCATTTATGAACCAAAAATGGGCTGTGAATCATGACGATGGGACATATATGTTGATTTCAGTGAATAAAGCATTAGATTGCAGATTTAAGTACTGATTTCTAATGATTCCCATCCACTATGATAGTTCAGAAGCGAGAAATCTCATTGACTATAATTTTTTATTGCTGGATTACACATAATAACCTACTTTGCTGGGAAATACACTGTATAAAGAGAGATGTTCAGTGTCAAGTAAAGATACAGGCTCATAAAATATTCTCTGTTAAGCCTGAATTAGCCTTACATGTCTTCTCAGATCTTTTCCCAGAGAGATTGTTTGGAAGCCTGTTTCAACCCTTATGAGTAAAAAATAAAACAGATAATTTTGAGAAATAAAATCAGAGTGAGAGATATATAGTCACATCGTGATATAAATTCGCTATTATGAGAAGTTACAATTACAATAAATAATGTCAGATTGTGAAGTATAATTCACAATTGCGAGATGTAGTCAAAATTACAGTACATTAAATGACGTTGCAGTTACGAAAAACAAAGTCACAATTATAAACAGAGTCAATTATGAATAATAAAGTCACGATTTGGAAATATAAAGTCACAATTAGGCTAAAAGCACAATTGTGAAATATAAAATGATATTGTGAGATATAAAGTTCTAATTAACAGAAATAAAATCAAAATGACGAGATATAAAGTTGCAATTACAAAAAAGAAGTCATAATTTGTAGATATAAAATCACATTGTGAAATATAAAGTTACAATTATGCTAAAGAAAATCGCAATTGTGAAAGATAAAGTGACATTGTGAGATATAATATTATAATTACAATAAAGAAATAAAGTTGCAATTGTGAAATATACAGTGACATTGTGAGCTATAAAGACAGTTACAAGAAATAAAGAAGATATAAAGTCACAGTTGTAAAAAATAGTCACAATTTGGAGATATAAAATCACATTGTGCAATATAAAGTCACAATTATGCTAAGTAAAGTCACATTTGTGAAATATAAAATCACATTGTGTGATATAATGTTACAATTACAAGAAATACAGTCACAACTATGCTAAATAAAGTCACAATTGTGAAATACACATTGAAATTGTGAGATATAAAGTCACACTTACAAGAAATGAAGTCACAATTGTGAGATATAAAGTCACAACAATACAAAAATATATTCACTGTTTGAAGATATAAAGTCACATAGTGCAGTATGAAGTTACAATTATGCCAAATAAAGTTGCATTTGTGAAAAATAAAATCACATTGTAAAATATTAAGTCACAATTATGCTAAATAAAGTCATAATTATGATATATAAAGTGACAGTAGTCACAATTTGGAGATATAAAGTCACACTGTACAGTATAAAGTCACAATTATGCTAAATAAAGTAAAATTATAATACTATAATTTTACAATTACAAGAAATAAAGTTGCAATTGTGAGAAATGATGCTGTAATTGGGAGATATAATGTCTCAATTACGAAAAATAAAGTCACAGTTACTTTTTTTTGTGAGGCATAAATAGGCCTCAGTGGAAGGAAAAAATTGCCATGTTGTACTAGTGTTCATCTGGCTGTCACGACTTCAATTTGTTTAGTGCGTATTGATTTGATATTAAAAATGACTCATTTCAATGATTCAGAGTTGACTCTTTCTTTTGAGAGACAATAACTTTGTACACGGTGCACTTTCAGATTTAAAACTTTGCAGGATGTTCTCATTCACTTAGAGCTGTGTTACACACTGCATCAAAAATCCATAATAGGGGCACTTTAAAGCTGCAATCTGTAACTTTTTTGGTTAAAAATGATCCGAAATCAATATTTGAACAAGTACATAACCAGCCAGTGTTCAAAACTATCACCTTACCTTAGCCCGATTCACAACGGTTAGCTTATAATAATGTTTTCTAATTTGAGTGGTACTGGTAGGAATTCATGGGAAATTCGAGCATGCTGCCGCGTCATTACGTCACGTCTGTAAACATAAAATGTTACCCCGGCTACTAGGCTATCGCATGTGAGGATCCTGATGGTGGCGGATCGTTTATAGCCTTTTCTCACAGCAGCTGGAATAATTAAATTTATTATTTTGATGGCAGATTGTAATCCAGAAAGGATTATATGCTTATGAAACACGTGACTGAAATGAAATTATATTTCAGTTTTAAATGTGCATCTGATTACAGATAGCCTGGGATTACACAAGATTTGTATGTTAAAGATAACCAGTTCGAAGGAAGAATAATTTGCTTTTTGGGTTAAAATAATTTCTTAATATGAAATTCGAATGGTATGACAATTAAGAGATTAGACTCTATAGAAATTGAAATTTACATGATAATACAAACTATATACACGTCACGCAATGCTGATGTTGTTAACATTAACAATTTGAGAACAAAGTATAACAATAATAATAATTTGCACGGTTTGATGTGATATGAGCTAATTAACCGATCGTTAGATTTAATCACCATTGGTAGCACGATTTATTGTAATCGTTTTTCCTCAGTTGGTCAGAACAAACGTGGCAGACTTGTTACTTACTCGTTCAGATGACAATATCCAGCGAAGATTCTTATTTGGGTCATACTATTATTTGGGTAATACGAAGTCTTTAAATATTTTAAAAATAAAAATATTAATAAATTTTCCATTATGTACTAAAAAAACAAACAACAAAAAAAACAACAACAAAAAAACAAAAACAAAACAATAAAAACAGAAAAAAATAATTAAATCCAACAATAATTTCTGCAGTCAGTACATCATCTCATCAACATTTTGGTTTCAAGTGAAAATATTAAATGAACTTGATTCTTAGCAAGAAATCAAGTTTGGAGTGTTAATTGCTTTTAGGCAAAACAGGTTTAAACCAGTACCCATGCTTAGACAAGTAAAAACATCATAAAAATTAATCTGACAGATGTCACTAAAATAAAATATAAACAGAATAAAAATGGCTTTTAGCATCAGTACACGTAATATACATGTCTTCTGTCAATGGAAAAACCAACAGTCTCCTGTGTGTGGAAAAGCCAATGGATGTCACTAGAATAAAATATAAAGTGAATAAATATGATTGTAGTGTCTAGACACATGATGCAGGAATGCCGTCTCCTTCCACACATAAATACAGTGTGTGGGAATAGCTGTGACCTCCTCCTCCTCCGCACACATTCATGACATGCAACGGTGGTTTCACACACGCACACACACACACACACACACACACACACACACACACACACACACACTAGCAGATCGAATGTAGGTTAGATGTTTCAGACTGAAATATGCAGTACCACTCCTCCATATGCCATCACTGGTGAGTGTGTGTGTGTGTGTGTGTGTGTGTGTGTGTGTGTTTAAGGAGTCTTTTTCACGCTTTTTCCTGCCGGCTATCTGTGACCAAGGAAACAGCTCAGTAAACTCAGGCCACTGACTGAAATGATCTTAATACAGACCAGACCTCAGCAAATAAGACAGGAAGACATAGTGTAGCTGGAACGTTTCTTGAAGAAAATGAAGATTAAATAAAGAAAACTTTTGTCTTTGCAAAAATCATCAAATACAGAAACAGCGGCTCACATTTTTTTGATTTTGTTGACGTTTGTGCAGCCGGCTGAAGTCAAAGATGGTCAGCCAGCAGGGTTTGATATGCAGCTATTCATAGAGAAGACAGGAAAAAGCAGAAAGAGAGAGAAATAAATATACACCCTCCTACAAATGTGACCCGTCCTGTTCAACGCCTAAGTACAGAATCCTGTAATACAACAGGTTTCCATGGCTACACATGAATATTACGTCAATGTTTCATTTTCCCACACAACTGAAAAGAGCCATCAGTGACTGTGGTTTCTTCAGACTTGCTGAACAGACAACCTCTCACCTTCCCACTGTGATTTTAACAAAAGGCGTCCACGTCAAAATCTGTAAACTTAAATGTCAAATATTTCATCTCAAAATCTAAATATATATATATATATATATATATATATATATATATATATATATATTTATTATATTTATTAATGTATAAATTTCCTTTTATATGAAGAATATCTGAAACTTATTCTTATGGACCACTGAAATTGTTTACATTGTGACTATATAAAATTTTTCTCAAAAATTCTCACCACTGCAATGTTCCAACATATTTAACTTTTTGTAATTTATTCTAAATGGTGGTTGTTAATATTAGGAGATTTCCATAATTCAGTGTTTTTTTAAAAATGTAAATAAATATGGATTTAAATCAGTTCACCAAATACTAGCAGTCTAAAGTATAAATACTTTAAAATGATTTTAGCACTAAAACAACAATAATAACAATTGCTGTTCTGCTTATTTGTCTTGAGAATAATGTCTTAATGCGAAAAATTCATTTTTTTTTCTTTTAATTTTGGGATGAAATGTTACTGTTCCTGAAATGTTTCACAACCACATTACAGTGAATAATGCGTTAAATTTCAGCCTGTTCCTCACAAATGGAAAACTATGAACTTTTTTATGGATGTTGACAAATGTGGTCACTATGAGCTAAGTAGAAATTAAAAAAAATAAAAAATAAATAAAATCTAGTTTTGCATAGATTCGAACAACATAAGGCTGAGTAAATGGCAGAATTTTAAATTGGTGTAGGATTTAGGCTATTACTTTGTGACGTTTACTAGCAATTCCTGAATGAAATGTTTGTTTAAATAATTACAAAACAACAGCAAGTAACACAATTAAGTGAAATTGTAAAGACAGAAATAGTATTTTCTTGTGAAAAATACTCCAATAATCTTTAATTTACAGCTTTGAATTTTTTCCCCTTAGAGTTTACTTACAGCAGTGCTATAAATATTGCTTTAATTATTTTGAAGTGATGAGTATAAACAAACCTCAGGACTTCCCTTAGTGAAAAACGCTCATTTTCAATTCCCTCTGACTACAGTTAATCTGAAGTTGTCTTGCAGCATCACAGAATGAATAAAGCAGAAGTGATGAATGCAGCAGTGAATAGCAGGGGAAACGGCTAAAGAAATGCCATATGTGCGTTTAACCTTTAGAGCCAGATCTGCTCCTCAGTTCTTCGCACCATTGCAATGTTCTGTCAAATATTCATTTAAAAATTGATGATGCCAATGACTTTCTCTCTTTCCACTGTGAACATCAAACCACAGAGATGTACAGCTAAATGGAGGTGAGAGACAGAGAGAGGGATGTTGTTGTCAGTATAGGAAGATTTGTGTGAGCGGGTCAGATGGGTGATTGCTTCTGCTGACCTCCAGATGTACAGCATTAATCACACAGCTGCTCACAGAGAGAGAGACAAAGACTCTGCTCCAAAACCTAATGAGCTGCTTGCACTGCAAAAATCGTTTTCTTCATTAGTCATTTTATCCTGTTTTCCAATAAAAACTAGATCTAAAGATTCTTAAAACAAGATTCATTTATTTGAGAAACAAAATCAGCTAAGATATTAAAATATTGATGAGATAATATGTTGTGATTTATTACATATTTTTTATTTCCCTTGCCATCTATAAGATGTTTAGACATTCTGCATTATGCATTATTGTAACATACTTAATACTGTCCAAATTTTAACAGAATCACATATATCTTCCACAGGTATGGCAATCCCATAACATATTGTTATAAGCATCCAAGATGGCAGATGAAATGAGAGAAATATTGATTATAAATATATTTCAATCAGTACAGAAAATCATGTTTATGACAGTTTAATCAAATTAAAAATAATGAATCATTTTCTCCAATATTTGAGTATATGCTTATTTATTAGCTTATATATTCTTTCTCTTTATTGTGGCTATGTAAGGCACTTTGAATTATGATTGTGAATGACGAGTGTTTTATAAATAAACTTGCTTTGCCGCACCTTATTAATGTAATATTGTTAGCTTAGCAACATATTAACACCTATGCTATCTCCAGAGTTGCTGCCTGTGTAGATCGTTCCAAAACCAACACACTCTCATTCTTATTCTTAACTATTTTATGTTTTTGTGAATTGGTGGTGAATACAATGTCATTGTGCGTTTTTATATGATCTGTTTACGCCCCACTGAGGGTTAAGGTACGGCCACATTTACTGTCAAATGTTCATGGGTGAAATCCAGTTATTTCAATGGGAATTTGTGATGGAGAGACTGATGAGAGTCTTTCATCACTCCTTTTACTGTGTTCTTATTGTTTTTGGTTTACTGTTATAATATTTACGGGGGGTTTGCTTGTATGTAGGCTATTTCTTGATCTAGCTAAGTGGGCATGGCAATAAGAGGTGCAAACTTGAGGGGAAGCGCTCATTTTAGCTAATTTATGGAAATATTTGTGTAAATATGTTTTGATTTATCTGTCCTCTTTTAAATGGTATTAACTGTATCTACTTAACTCTTGTTCCTAATTTTCATGTATAAATCATATTGTGAGACAAGAGTTTATGTGTATTTAAGATGGCCGTCACTAGACTGTTTTTATTAATAATCTTTGCTTTAAGCTCTTAAACATATTTATTTGCACATCCTTTTTGGACGCCAACTTCGCTCCCATGATTTTGATCCTCCTTGACTGCTCAGGGGTGCGTTTCCCAAAACCATCGTTAGCTAACTATAGTCGTTAGTTCCATTGAACTCTATTGGTAACGATGGAACTTGCGACCATAGTTGCTTTTGGGAAACGCACCCCAGGCCGTTATCACAGAATTTGAAAATAATTTTGCAGATTTCGCAACCGGTTCAATTGGTGATGTGAATTTGCCACATTTTCTAACAGCTTCATATATCACTACATTATTAACAATAGACAATGGAACAGGTTTGGGTTTTTAAAATTGTAAAATCATAAGTGTTCGTACAAATCGAATCATACGACTTTATATGAAAAACTCATTTATATGAAACTTTTCTCATCAGATCGGGTTGTCCAAAGCAGTCATTTATGAATAATTTATGATGGTTGCCAAACGGACCCATATGGAATAAATCCTTATGAGACATGGTTTGTCCCATATTTTAGCATATAAAATCTAAACAGCTGAAGACATCTTAGTATTTATTGCATATACATTTCAGGAAATATAGTAAGTATCAATGTAAAAAATGACAGATTAGAATGGAAAACAAATCATGAAAGATGGATGTGAAACAATTAAACCCTTTGTGTGAGTTATGAGAGCCTGATAAACAGACACTACATCTGACAGCAGGGGAAGGATCAAGGAGGATCAAGGGAGCGTAGCTAGCATTAGCTAATTTACATTTGTTGTCTTTTTACTGATTCATTTCATTGGTTCAATGAAATTCACTTTTGTTTCACATGCTTTGTTCTAAATCACAAAGTTACAATTCTTTATTGTTTATTTTTAGCATTTATTTTTTAAAACCGAGGTAATGAATGTGTATGTCAGTGAGCCAAAGTCAAATTGCATTTCAAACACATTTAGCACTTTAGTTCAGTCAAGTAGTGATTGTCCTTTTTATAGCTATACACACATAGCTGCCGCCGTACTCTGTGACTTCACATTGCATTTCATTTTTATTTGAGTGGTCAATATTTTCACTTTAATCTGAAATAGTACACACAAATGGAGAATGTCTCTCTTCTAAAACTGGTGACCCTATTTATGGGGGTCCATTTCAGTTAAGATGCTGCATTGAAAGGCCTCTGCCTATGAAGAGGAGGTACTTCACTACATTTTGTAAGAGAGTCAGAAAGAGCAATAGGTTTAGATGTGATGGCAAACCTGACCCACTCTTTAGTGCTCACTCCCTGAGGACTCAAGGTCACTACTACATCAGCACAGATTTGTATCTCACACACACACACACACACACACACACACACACACACATTAAACAAACACACAGTCTCAGTCCAGCAAACATGCTGATAAGGCAAGTGCCCAATTGCTCTGTCAAAAAAATCAACCAACAGCAGTTATTGAAATGTCACGCGTGTCTCTGTGATGTCCCAAACACACACACACACACACACACACACTGCTCGTCTTCCACTGTCTCTAAATTCAATTCACATCTCATCAGCTCTTCATCACACTGCTCTGCTGAAGTAGATAATAGGATAATAGCACTCCATCTTTTAGCAAGAGTCTAAATAAAGAAGCTCCACTTTTCTGTGTGATTTCATATTAGCGCAATCTTTTTTCTCAGAGCTCTTCACGTTATTACAGATAGACTCACTGTTCAGTAAATCAGTAAGGCCAATAAAGCATAGTGTTGTTATAGTTCTGCACTGCATGTATTCTTCTGACAGACATCTTTTAACCCAAAGTTTATTGTCCAGTTTTCCACCTAGACATTGAAATGATACAGTGAAACCCATGAAAGCTTTGACACCTATTCCACGCTTGAATATAATAATGAATGTTATATATGTTATATATACATTACCTTTTAAAGGTTTGGGGCCGGTAAAGTTTATTAATGTTCATGAAATGTTCATGTACTGTCTTTAAGAAAAAGACAGTAAAACAATAATATTGTATAATATTATTACAATTTAAAATAACTGTTTTCTGTAATATATTTTAAGATGTAATTTATTCCTGTGATTTCAGCATCATTACTCCAGTCTTGTCACATCACATGATCCTTCAGAAATCATTGTAATATGTGACCCTGGACCACAAAACCAGCCATAACGTTCATTTTTGTGAAATTGAGATTCATACATCATCTGAAAGCTGAATAAATAAGCTTTCCGTTGATGTATGGTTGTATAGGACAATATTTGGCTGAGATACAACTATTTAAAAATCTGGAATTTAAGGGTGCAAAAAAAATCAAAATATTGAGAAAATCACCTTTAAAGTTGTCCAAATGAAGTCCTTAGCAATGCATTTTACTAATCAAAAATTAAGTTTTGATATATTTACTGTAGGAAATTTACAAAATATCTTCATGGACCATGATCTTTACTTAATATCCTAATGATTGTATTTATTTTATTTATTTTCAGGTTTCATTGATAAATAGAAAGTTCAAAAGAAGAGCATTTATCATTTGTAACATTATAAATATCTTTACTGTAACCTTTGATCAATAACAATAACTTTTGATCTCAATTTCTTTAAAAAAATGACCCCAAAATGTTTTGTATATGTAATATTCTTTTATCCAGCACACAGACTTGACTGGAGTCGTCATCTCTTATAAAAATTGGAGACATATTTGTTAAAAATAAAAGTACCATTAGATATTTTAGATTTAACTGTAAAACCTTTTAGAGAGGACAATCCTCATTCATTCATTATTTGAAAGAAAAGTGTGCAAATTTGAGACATCAGTAATTAGCCTGCAGGATGTTTAGGACTGAAATACATTTGACCTCATCTGTGTAAGTGAGTCTGACCACCCGACCTTTGCACTGACTGTGGTCAATAAACTATGACTACGTGACATTTTGGACTTTAAAGTCTGTTAACACCATTTTAACAAAGCAAGCCTATTTCTTTGTTTGGTTCTTTGGTTGAAATTTGCCTGAGCGTGAAGGAGGGCCAGATTGTACAGGGTCTATATGGACACAAAAGCGGGGTGGGACGGTGACCCCGATGCATCATTGACCCCAGCGGTGTCCTGGTGTCTTCTCCATCACACAGGCACACATACTGGGAGAAGTGGGCCATGAGAAGGTTATCTGTCAGGGTCTTGTTAGCAGGCTGGACAGCTTGCCCCGGCAGATGGCATGTTAATAGAGCGAGGAGATACATCTGTGTGTGTGCTTGTGTTTGTTTATGTGTGTGTGTTTCTTTCATTGATTTAAGACCCCGTTGATTGAAGAAGGCCAGGGAAGGCCCAGAGGAAGAGGAGCAGGTGGGAAGGAAATGTGTGTGTGTGTGTGTGTGTGTGTGTGTCTCTGTGGACTTGTGCCAGGGTGTTTTCCACAGACTTGAGTGATCATTAGTCAAGACCCACAGAAGATTTTGAATTTTAACCCTCTATTGTGTGCATTATGGGAGCAGTGTTTAAAAAAAAAAAAGTAGATCTTGTCTAAGCAATAATCATAAGGAATTTAACAGCTTTGGTTCTGATTCTTCTTAACAGTTATGGTTCCTTTAGTACTTTTGAAGAAGAAATATGTTGAGAAAATACATTTTATTCCAGGCTGCATAAAATAAATTACAAATATTTTATTTATAAAATAGCTACTACTTACAAACATGTATTTTTAACTACACGTACACATTGTTAATAATCTTAATACAGTCACTATGGTATTGTATATACTGTATCATTATGGTTTAAAATGTCTATTTTCTATTTTAATATATTTTAAAAAGTAATTTATTCATGTGATGATAAAGCTGAATTTTTAGCATCGTTACTCCAGTCTTCAGCATCACATGATCCTTCAGAAATCATTCTAATATGCTGATTTAGTGCTAAAGAAACATTTCTTATTATTATCAATGTTGTTAACAGTTGTGTTGCTTAATATTTCTGTGGAGACCATAACATTAAAAAAATATATTTTTAAAAAGAGAGTTTTATATTTGAAATGGAAATATTTTCTAAAGTTATAAATGTCTTACTCTTTACAATAACTTTTGATCGATATAACACATCCTTGCATCCTTAACAGTTTTATTAACAGTTCTTTTAGTATTTTTGAAAATTAAATATTTTGAAAAAATAAATTTTTATTACAGGCTGCATACAATCAAATCTAATAATTGGCCTTGATATTATATTAAATAACACAAACCAAAATGGGGAAACATTGTGCAAAAGGTGTTTATGACAAAAACAAGAATGCCTTAAAAAAATTGTTATGCCTTACAATTGCCGTTGTGCTTAGTGTTACATTGCATGAAGCTTGTTGAATAGAACATAATTATTTATTTACCTTTTACCACTCTTTTCCTTTCACTCTGGTGAGTGCTTTTTCAGAAATCTGGATTAATGAGTCGTGCATCTTGGTTTATGTTTTCACTCCAACTGCTATCAAATGTCCGTCGGGCTCAGGCTGAGGGTTTTATTAGAGATCAGATTAGAATTAAACAGTTGTAGTTGGCACATGCAGTACAGTAGGCTGTAAACTATAAAGAATCAATAATGCAAAGCTGTTGTTTGCTTTGAGAAGATCATATTCAAATGATCTTATAGCTGCTGCCTATGGATTATGGAGGTCTGGTAAACCTCTGGGCAGAACCTCTCGTGACTGGGTATTAAGTTGGCAGTGACAGTGTTTCAATAATCTAAAGCCGATTCTGCACAGAGTCAATACCACACATAAATCATTCAAATCCTGACAGTTTAGTTTTGTTTGGGAAAAGACTGATATGACATATGAGAAAGAGTTGAGTAATATTTGACTGATTGAAGTGTATGATGGCATATTGCACTGGTGAATGTATTTATTTGGTAGTTGTGTTTAGCATTCCCTGTTGAAAAAACCAGCATATGCTGGTTAGGTATGTTTTGAAGCATGTCTGCTGGTTTGAGCTAGTTTAAGATGGTTCTTGGCTGGTCATGTGCTGGTCCTAAGCTGGTCCTAAGCAATTAGCTCCTGCTCAGGACCATCTTAGGACCAGCACATGACCAGCTTAAACCAGCTAAGGACCGTCTTAAACCAGTTCAAACCAGCAGCCATGCTTTTATTTTCAACAGGGTTGTTGGGTTGGTGTTGGGAATTTTGGTGGTATTTTAGAATGTTCAGGATGTTTTGTGGGGCTTGGGGGTAGTGAGTAATGTTTGAGGATACTGGGAATCTGGGGTGTGTTTGAGGATTCTGGGAAAAGAGTAAAGTTGAATTAGCAGCACCAGATTATGGGATGTTGGGTGGTGTTTAAGAATGCTGGGTAATGTTGGATTGGCAGGACTGGATCATATTCTTGTGAGGCTCCTGGGCACAGGTTTTGAGGCACCACAGAAATGTTGGCAGGTGTTTTGAAGATGCTAGGAATGTTGGGTGGTGATTGAGGATGCACAGAATATCGGCTGTTTGAGGATTCTGAGAACGTTGGGAGGTGTTTGAGGATGTTAGGAAATGTTGGACTGGCAGGACTGGTTCATGATCCCATGAGGCCCCTGGGCAGTGGGTATTTATCTTCAGTTTGTTGTTATTTCATTGGAATAAATCAGGAGTCACCAGACTCAGTCCTGGAGGGTAGGTGTCCTGCAGAGTTTACATACATTTACATTTAGCCAACTCTAATCAAACACACCTGAACCAGCTAATCAAGGTCTTACTAGGTATACTTAAAACTTCCAGGCAGGTGTGTTGAGGCAAGTTGGAGCTAAACTCTGCAGGACACCGGCCCTCCAGGACCAAGTTTGGTGACCCCTGGAATAAATGATGAACATTGAAGGCTGTCAAGGGAGAAACTAGGGCTGGGCGATTTTTCCGATTTTATTGATTATTTCGAATTTAATGTTTTGCCACAACTCTATTTTTTATAAATTGAGGAATCACGATTTTGAATAGAGATGTTACCAAACGTACTGGGAATGTTTAGTGGGATGTAGCTAATGAATGTGCATTTTAAATTTATGCAGGTTTAGGATGATATAAGCATGTGAAGATGGTGTCTAGTGATAATGTATAAGGGATTCAAATGTGTGATGTAAGTGTGCATACTAGTGGACTACAGTATTTCATCTGTTTTATGCAACATGAATAGATTAATTTTTTAATTGAATTAATTGAAGTTACATAACATATTTTCACTCACAGCTAATTATTTTAGAAGAAAAGATTTTAAAGCATGTTAAGCAAATGATTTCATTGACCCATGTTTATGTGTGCAGTGTCAGCTGTCCCAGGCATTGAATGGAGTGTCTGACAAAGCCAAGGATGCCAAGGAGTTCCTGGTGCAGTTGAAGAATTTGCTTCAGCAGATACAGGTAACAAAGCCATCTGTTATGTATCAAAAATGTGAAAATGATGTAAACTCAGGGCCAACGCTAGCTATAGGCAGAGCAGGCGATTGCCTAGGGCCTCGGGCTTTGAGGAGGGGCCTCCAAAACCGTAACATCCCCTATACGGCAGTCCATGGACAGCAAAATACTAGCCTTATTGTTCATTGGATATTGTTGAATTGTCACTCACCTGCAATTAAACCAGTTAATGTTGCCGTTTCAAAGCGGGTCCTGCCTTGAATGTTTGCGTAATGAACGTATCCTTCCGGTGCTGAAGAAAAATGCTAAATAGGCATGCAAAGAAGCACAGCTCCTAATGCAGGTGTGTGAGATGTCATCATTTATTTTGGAGTGATTGCAATGTATTCTAAATATAAACTTGTTCTGTCTATCAGTGTCGTTTCTGGACCAATCATTCACCAATTTATTACGAGTTTAAAAGAGGACGCGCCCAAACGCAACGCTTTGAATTTGCGCATACAGTACGCTAAATGACATCACGTCAGGAGCTCACTAGCAAAATAGCTACAAAAGTAAAAACAAAGAACTTTGTATTCAAATTCAAAAAGCAAACACACTAGATCATTTTTTAATGTTTAAAAAAAAAGTAAATCAGATGTGTACCTTCTAAATTGTGCTGATGTATAGGCTAGGTTAAGGTAGCAATACAATACGTAGGCTAAAATCATATTTATTAATATTAATAATATGACAATATCATAGTTAATATTGGTTAAATGGGAGGAAGAAACCCTGCGCATACCCAGCTAGGAAAAAAAAAATAGGCCTATATACTGTATATAAAAGCACTGAAGTGGTATTCAGGAACTGTGAATAAATTATTGAAAAAATTACTGCAAAATAATCATAATTTTATCATGGCTATAATAACATCCTCAACAAACAAAAAATAAATTACCTTAGTTTGATTAATATGTACGTACAGTACCGGTCAAAAGTTTGGACACATTACAGTTTTTAATGTTTTTGAAATAAGTCTCTTATGCTCATCAAGCTATACATTTATTTGATCAAAAATACAGATGAAAACAATAATATTGTGCAACAGAAAAGTAAAAAAATAAAAAATAAATACAAAATAACAGTGTTTATTTAAAATAGAAATCTTTTGTAACAATACCGTTCAAAAGTATGCAATTCATTGGGTCAGAAATGAATACTTTTATTCACAAGGATGTGTTAAAATGATGCTGAAAATTCAGCTATGACTCACAGAAATAGATATTTTAAAGTATGGTAAAAATAGAACACCATTAATTAAAGTTTCACAATATTATAGTTCTTTCTGTATTTCTGATCAGATAAATGCAGACTTGATGATCATAAGTGACTTCTTTCGAAAACATTAAAAATAGTAATGTGTCCAAACTTTTGACTGTTACTAAGTAAAAATATACAAATTTAAAATGAAATGTTGTATAAATAAAAAAGGTTAGGAATCCCATTTGTTTCAAGTGCTTTTTATTGGGGGTGGGGGGCCTCCAACATGAATTTTGCCTAGGCCCTCTAAATGTCTAGAACCGTTCCTGTGTAAACTCATTAAATATTAAATGTTTATATAGGTTGCCAGTTTTGAATGTGTTCCTTTCAGTTTCATATAACAAACATCACTATGTTTTGAACTCTTGTGAATAAAAATTGCCTTCACATCAGAGCAAGAATAATAACATAATAATAACAATAATCTCCTCTTTGATTTATGAGTGTCTCATTAAATATGCAAATGAATACTTCGTTAAAAATGAAGTGGGGTAATTATAATGTTCAGCATGTATCCAACAAACATGCCATATGTCAGATGTTAACATGAATTTTGTAAGCATGTTTATGCGTTGCATATCAAAGGTTTTGATAATCTAAAGCTGGGGTTTTTAACCAGGGCTCCATCGACCCCTGGGGTCTTGCAAGGGGGTCTGAAGACAGATAAAACATAAGATTCATATTAAACGTATACAAATATTTAATATATGTCAGATTTGAAGCATTAATTATCTCATAAACATTATAGAATGTAATGCAATGTTGAAATAAAATGTTATTGAGAGCATTTTACTTTATACCGAGGATCTCTGAAGCAGAAAACCTTGCACCAGTCCAAAAAAATAAAAATAAAATGAAAATGATGCATCTTAACATTCATTTGTATTGAATGTTAATCAATGCAATTTTTTTTTTTCTTTTTGCATGCAATTCATACATACATATGAATGTCATGAGTTTTGAATTGTATTCTGCCTGGAGACCACTGGATTATGAGCTCTGAGCTATTTTTACTCAAGTGAAGAGTTTAATGCTCTTTCATACTGCCCAGCAGGCAGAGGGAGAGAGGAAGAGATTGTCTTTGAAAGCCTCTGTAAGCAGACTTTGCACTGAAGTGCTATAGTGATCAGTGATTTTCAATGCAATGTGACATACTTTCTCACACAGAGACAAGTTCTGCAGAAGAACTATAGTCTGGTTTCAAGCCTGACCTCTTATTTTAAAATGTACCAGTCACACATGCTCATATCAGACGTCTTCTCTTCATCATCGTTGTGTAGTAGATGAAATGACTCAGTCCCATCAGCCCCAGTGTCAGTGTGTGGGTGTAGGTCTCACATCTGAGTCATAATCGTACTCAAAGTGAATGAACAATTAGTTCCGTTCAAAACTCCTACACCACATACTCCCTCAACTGATCTTTGCCAGCTTTACAAAATGCATTTTAAAGCTAAAGTGTGTCATTTCTGTACCACTACAGACACCAAACACAATAGCAAAAATAATAATTGCCCCATCTTGCACAAACAGGGAGTCCGGCACCAACTCCACTGGTTGAGCCCAAGAAAAGGTTTGCATTGTCCAATATGCGTCTTCTGGTGGATGACGTAACTACACCATTCTGATGCTTATAAAAGCATTCCCACCATTGATGGATTTTGTAAAGTAGCTGCGAATTCTGAAAAATAATTGCAACATATCAACTGTCCATAATTTCATAGTACTATTATGACTTGAATATGAATATATTATTAGAAAAGTGATGTGTGTATTTTTGTCTGTTAAATTACTTTCTTAATTTGTAGAGACAGCTCTAACCCTGTGTCTTCATTTGACACTAGTAGCATGTCAGTGTAGTATTTATTAGTTTAAATGTTTTAGTTTATTAGGTTTTAGTTATTTCTTGATAACACTTTAGTATAGGGATCAATTCTCACTATTAACTAGCTGCTTATTATCATGCCTATTATTAACATATTGGCTGTTTATTAGTACTTATAAAGCACATATTTTGCATGACAATATTCTACATCCCAATCCCACCCCAAATTTAACAACTACTTTACTAACTATTAGTAAGCAGCAAGTTAGGATTTTATTGAGGCAAAAGTCATAGTTAATAGTTTGTTAATAGCAAGAATTGGACCTTAAATAGTTCTTCAACATAAAGTTAACAAAAATGAGAAATGTTGTTTAACGTTTATTTTATTTTAAATAACTTTTTTTAAATGGTTTTGGTTGTAGGTAATAACCCTTATTTGTAGATTGACTTAGTCACATTGTGGCTTATCAAATCTTTGCTCTATATTTTTAAGCATCATTAACCAGTTTGAAAAAAAAAAAAAACTCGATGTGAGTTTGCGGCAAATTTAATCAACCACTGGCAGATGGGGGTGTATTTGTTTGAAAACATCTGCTTCCAAAGTCCGCCCAGACCAAATTTTGAAACTAATCTGTAAAAATGTTATATTGTAACCATATTTCCACAATATACAAAGTTCTGTCATGAAACTCTAGATAGCGCAGGCCAATAGGTTCTAACTGAATCTGATATAATCACATCATTAATATTATTATTAATGCAGCGGATGGCTAGTGCTTGCTTTAGCAGATGCTGCGTGCTTCAGAAACCCTGCACCTTCCCCAGCTCTTCCTGTATAGATCTGCTACGGGGTGATTTCATGTATGTTATATATGGGGGTTATTTCATATGTTTATAGGGTGCAGCAGCAGTATTTCTTACATGCTCACAGCAGCATGTCAGTGGATGTATTGACAGTAGCAAGTCTCGGTTCTTGCTCTGTCGCTGAGCAGCAGCGTAACAGATGTATTCCACCAAGACCACTGATTGTCATGGTAGAATTTAAAATATTGCTTCCCACATTTGCATATAAACACCATTTTTTAGTATTCAGCAGTTTCAAATATGGAGTTTACAAATGTGAAAAGGTTAGCCCAATCATAAAAGAGGTAATTTACATTTATAAGTCTGAAAAGGTGCAATAACAATATTAATTCTTAGACAGATGGTGAAACTTTAAAACGACTAACTTTAGCAGACTTCTTCTGGAAGGGGGTTAAAATGTTACAAAGGTTATTACATGTTAAAGTCACCAAAAACAAAATGATGGAGATAGGGTAGAGTGGGGGGAAAACGCCCCCCTACTGTTTTTCCCAAAATAACCTCAAGATAAAGTCAAGATAAATTTTTATTGTAACTATCGTTGACAAGAGTGATGTAGAAGTTTTCACGATGAAGCTTACACTGGTGATGTACCGGAGAGAGAAAACGAATTTCACAGTAAATGATCTAATTTTCAGCAGTAAGAAAAAAAGTGTTTTAAAGCGTGTTGTTTTGTAGAACATCACAGTTATATATGATATGAGAACAGTAGGGCCTCTAGATAGAGAGTACGTGTTATTTAATAAAAATATACAGTAATTATATTTTCAGAATGACATAATTTTTTTCTCAAACATAGTGTGTGGGATAAAACGTCCCCAGGGGGCAGTGGGCAATTACTGTAGTTATTCTGTTCTGAACATCAAATCCTTTGTTTTTCCATCAAATTAATTCTAAATGGTTGGTTGAATAAAAATATTTGGACTTTATATTTAAAAATTACCTCAATTTAGCATCAGGTAGCTAGTTAGCTAGCCAGTTATCATCAGCTAACTTTTTTCCTTTTTTTTCAAATAGACTATTATAATTTTGTAATTTCTAATTATTGATTATATTCTTTTTTTAATTTTAAGCTAAAACTGCCTGTACTCTGATTTTGCTGTAAATGTTTAAAGCAACTTGCTTTGTCAGACTGGGGGGAATTTTACCCCACCCATGGGGGCGTTTGGCTCCATAGGTGGGGTAAAACGCCCCCCCTTGGCACAAATTTAATTTTTGTTAAAAATCTAATAACATGAAATCTCTGGACATTTTTCATACTTGGTTTATAATTTATGTCATTGTCACTAAAACTATGATAACTTTTCTGAACATATTTAACTTTTGTTTCACTGAAAAAAAAAAGACACAATCCTTAAGGGGGGTGTTTTCCCCTGCTCTACCCTATATTGTATATAGTGTTTTGTGGGACAAATTCTTGAGGCTCACTCTCAGTCTGTGTATACTGTGTGTATGTGTGTAACAGGAGAACGGCGTTGAATTTGAGGCATGTCTGGTCGCTCAGTGTGACTCTCTGATTGAAGCGCTCACTCGGCAGAAGGCCAAACTGCTCACCAAGGTCACAAAGGAGAAAGAGAGTAAGCTGAAGGTGGGTCAATACACACAATATAAACATCTCTTGTCATTGATTCCTATTCTAAACCCCTTTTGACAGGGGTCCACGCACTTAAAATTAGCAGTAGCAAATTACATTTGCTAGTGGATGTAGTAGTAATTTTAGCATCAGCCTTTAAGGGTAGTGTGGGAAAGTATACATATATTTTATTTACATGTATATACATATATATTTAAAAAAAAATACCATTCAAGAGTAGTCCAACTATAAATTTTGCAAGCAGTGAGATTATTTCCTAGTTCATTCACATGACATTGGCTTCACCGGACAGATAGGACAGAGGGAGAAAGAGTTTCTGTAATACATCGTACTATTAGTGTCGCCTCCCGTGACTTTATGGAAAGCAGATTGAGTTTTTGTCTTATTTTTGCAACTCCATATGGTCAGAATAAAGTGAGATCAGTGAGTTTATTTAATCTGGCTGTATGTAAGGAATACATTTTAATTACTCAGTCTATGATCAAAATATTTGCACTAGTAGCAAATCTAAATGGTTTTAAATAATTTTTTGTTAATTTAAATTTAAAATTAATTTTAATTCATTTTAGGTAAATTCATTTTAATTATTTATTTAGTTTAATGTATTTTTAATGTATTATTATTTTTATTGTTATTTTCTTATCTTTTTTGTGGGGTGGAAACACTTGGCTAAAGATGAATTTTTAAATTAGCGTGATGCTTCTAGTGCCATTTTCATCAAATATGGTTGTATTGAAAACCTCATGATATAAAAAGCCCATTTCTTCTGTTCTGTAAGATAATTTGTGGCTAATAGCGTAAGTTCCTCCATCTTCCTGGGTCTGTGTGCTCTGCTCAGATAATCAAATGAAGTGTTTTTGTTTGCAGTGACAGGACACGTCATTTTCTACTCTAATTCATTTCTTCCATGCCAGTAGTCTGACTACAGAGCTTTACGCATGCCCTCTTTCACCACACTGAACACAGGATGAAGGGGGTTGGGGGTGTGAAAGTAAACCCGCTCGGTCCAATGCGTTTCTTACAGTATGTTATGGAATTAATCCATACAATGTTCAGTATGTTCAATGATGCAAGATTATATTGTGTATTAGGAAGAATAAAATTATCTACAGTTTATGTATCGGAAAAACAGCAGCAGAATTTAGGAAACCCTGGTTCATGTATGGCTCTTTGCACAATAAACCAATCAACATAAGATCCTTTACTTCATTTGATACAGATTAGAGACAGAAGGCTTTCTGGTAATTTTAATCATGATAAAGCAAAAAAGGCAGACAAAAAAAAAAAAAAAGAAGAAAAAAAAAAGGAAAATGAAACACACGAAGGTGATCTTTTTTCACATGATAAATATTCATAACCTCATTATTAATGTCTTTAAGCACTGTTAGTTATTTTTTGATAATGGCACATTAAACACATTTAACAGTGTGTTAATCTTCCTGCTTTTGTTTTGTTTAAATATTAATTTATTTCTAACTTAAAGGGTTAATGCTGGTTCTGTCAACTGTAATTATACAGTCATTCATCTCATTCCAGAGAGCGCTCGACAAGTGCATCATTAAATAATTATGCATTATAATTAATGCAAGAATAAATAAAGAGTGACTGATTTGATCAGCTTGTCTTCACAATTGGACATGGATGGCAAAAAACACTGAGTGAATGTTTGATAAATGAGTAATCTTTGTATTTCAAAAACAAATATTAATAGAATATATGCAGGATTATTCACAGTTTATTATTTCAGGAAAGAACATTTAATACTACATTTAAAGGGATAGTTCATACAAAAAAAGATGTCATCATATAATCCCCCTCATATTGTTTCAAACCCATAAGACTTGAATGAAGATTCTTTTAATGACATATGAATTCCATATGAATCGAGCTGGTAATTCCAAGAGACACAGTTGCTTTGTAGAGTACTTTATGTGAAAAGTTAGCCATGATGACTGTATTTACAGTATGGACTTAAGTTTTTTATTTATTTATTTATTTATTTATTATTTAAGTCATTCATCAGTCATCCTTCCATTGTATTACAGTATATAGTCTCTTATATTATTATGCAGCACAATCTGTTATGGGATCTGCACAGTGATATGGTGAACAGGAACACACAGGATCATGGCAGGAATGTTATACTGATCAGTCAACATCCAGGATTGAAACATTTGCTAATTGTGGGGAATTTTTTAGTCTGTCATTTAGTGGAGTTTGCTTAGTTTGCAGTAATTTGTGGACAGTTATGTAACATCCTTTCAAGTAACCCTAGTAAAAAAAGTAAGATAGTATATTTCTACTAACTATACTAAGTATAGTTCAAATTTATTAATATATTTACTGACATACTGCTCAAGTCTTACTGATATGAAAATTATAATTAAACTTTATTTGGAGTACTACTTGTGTACAATGCAGATTTCTTAATGTTAAGCCTAAATGTGTTTTAATATCACTATTGATGAGGATTGCACGATCTTTGAATATTGTCTTTAAATGCGAAATATTTAAAGTGTATCTGAAGTATACTTGCAATAGTTCCACTTTAGCACAATCAAATATACTTCAGTATATCTTTAGCAGCACTACTTCTGCACAATTAAAATGCATTAAGTACAAAATCAGTCGTTCCAGTTTAGCAGACTTTAAGTATACCAGTTTAGTACACCAACTGTACAATTGCAGGGTATTTTTATTAAGCACATACATATTTAAATGTATTTGTAGTATACTTAGCCTGAAATAAATATATTTTAAATACATTTTAGTATATTTGTTTTTCACTAGGGAACCTTGCATGCAACATGAAAGTAACGTCTCGGTTACGTATGTAACCCTCGTTCCCTGAAGGAGGGAACGGAGACGTCACGTCGGATGACCGACGAAATTGGGATCTCGCCAGAGAGACCAATCCACTTCGAGTGTAACTAAACGAGCCAATGGACATTGGCATGCGATTATTGCATCCAGCTGCCGCTGATCACAGCGTGAGCATAAGAGGCAGCTGATGCACCGCATCAATTATGTTTTCGCTGAGGAGCCGAGCCGGCGACCCGGCAGCTCAGCGGTGGTACAGCGACTGTGGCGACGGGACGTGACGTCTCCGTTCCCTCCTTCAGGGAACGAGGGTTACATACGTAACCGAGACGTTCCCCTTTCAGTCGGTCACTCCGAGTCACGTCGGATGACCGACGAAATTGGGATCCCTACCAAAGCGCCACAGGAGCTGCCCCTTCCAGTGCCCTGTGTAGGGCTCCTGACCCTTCCTATAAGGCAGACGATAGGACCAGGCTCTACACAGAGAAGGTCAACTACTGGTGTTCCTTGAGCAACCCAAACAGTAGGACTAGGATAACACTGGGAAGCGTGCCCTTCCACTTGGAAGAGGCACACTGCGGAGTCACCTCCTCCCAGAGGGGGTTAAGTGACATTCAAACATGTGAAGTAACCCCGAAGGGCCTATTGCACATGGAAGTCTCTGAGATGGCTCAGGCTGCATCTTTAGAGATGGCAGAACGTGGTCCGCCAGGGGAAACACGGCTCTAATAAGAATACCGTGGAATACACATATGGGATCCCGACAGGGTCTCTCATATGGGCACTAGCCTCGCACCAGATTTCAAGAATTCATTGGCTGAAGGCCTGGCGCCGGACGCCCCGCCGCGTCCGGACGCCGGAGTGCTGGAGGACTCAACAGGGTTTGCCTGGTTAAGGAACTCTCTGGAGAATTAGGCGTAAGGACGCCGCAAGCCGACTCTGAGCCGGCCCTCTCAGTGCCACTACCCGTTTGAGGTGAGAACACAGGAGGAAACCGGTTCGACACGTAGGCTATAAAACCTAGCGAACGTGTTGGGAGTCGCCCAACCCGCAGCTCTACAGATGTCTGCTAGCGAGGCACCACGAGCCAGCGCCCAGGACGATGCGACACCCCTAGTGGAGTGAGCACGCAACCTGAGTGGGCAGGGCACACCTTGTGCTTCGTAGGCCAAGGTGATGGCATCCACTATCCAGTGGGCCATCCTCTGCTTGGAGACAGCCTTCCCCTTCTGCTGTCCTCCGTAACAGACAAAGAGCTGTTCTGAGGTCCTGAAGCTCTGAGTTCTATCCACGTACTGACGCAGTGCGCGTACAGGACAGAGCAAAGCTAGGGCTGGGTCTGCCTCCTCCAGGGGCAGCGCTTGCAGGCTCACTACCTGGTCCCTGAAGGGCGTGGTAGGAACCTTGGGCACATAGCCGGGCCGGGGCCTCAGTGTTGCACTGGAGTCAGCCGGCCCAAACTCAAGGCACGACTCGTCGACCGAAAATGCCTGCAGAACCCCCACCCTCTTGATTGAGGCCAATGCAGTCAGGAGTAGGGTTTTCATAGAAAGAAACTTCAACTCGACTGACTGCAACGGCTCAAAGGGGGCAGTTTGTAGGGCTCTTAGCACCAAGCCAAATCCCAAGAGGGAAGGGAGGGAGGCCTCGGAGGATTTAACCTCCTGGCCCCCCTAAGAAACCTGACGACCAGATCGTGCTTCCCCACCGACCTCGCCTCTATGGGGTCGTGGTGGGCAGAAATAGCAGCAACATATACCTTAAGGGTGGAGGGGAACAGCCTACGCTCCAACCCTTGTTGCAAAAAGGAAAGCACGGCTCTGATCGAACATCTCCGGGGGTCCTCCTGGTAAGAGGAACACCATTCGACGAACAGGTTCCACTTCAGCGCATAGGCCCGTCTTGTGGACGGTGCTCGTGCTGAAGCGATAGTGAGCGCTACCTCCTGGGGCAGGTCACCTAGAACCTCCGCGTCCCGTCCAGGGACCACACATGAAGTTTCCACAAGTCTGGACGCGGGTGCCAGAGGGTGCCCCGTCTCTGAGAAAGCAGATCCTTCCTCAGAGGAATCGGCCAGGGAGGGGCTGTCGCGAGGAGCATGAGT
Organism: Spinibarbus caldwelli; assembly: GCA_039654775.1. Lineage (NCBI taxonomy): Eukaryota > Metazoa > Chordata > Actinopteri > Cypriniformes > Cyprinidae > Spinibarbus > Spinibarbus caldwelli. The sequence continues at coordinate 8,182,009 of CM077240.1, forward strand.
TCCGGGAACCAGGTCCTGTTGGGCCAATATGGAGCCACTAACAGGACCTGCTCCTCGTCCTCCCTGATCTTGCACAATGTCTGTGCTAGCAGGCTCACTGGGGGAAACGCATACTTGCGCAAGCCCTGGGGCCAGCTGTGTGCCAGTGCATCCGTGCCGAGCGTTGCCTCGGACAGGGAGTAGAACCACTGGCAGTGGGTGGTTTCTGGAGATGCAAACAGGTCTACCTGAGCAACTCCGAACCGACTCCAAATCAGCTGGACCGCCTGGGGATGGAGTCTCCACTCCCCAGGAAGTGCCGCTCGAGACAGCTCGTCGGCCGCCTGATTGAACACTCCTGGGATGTGGATGGCACGAAGGGACCTCAGATGCTTCTGACTCCAGAGGAGGAGGTGGCGGGCGAGTTGCAACATGCGACGGGAGCGCAAACCGCCTTGCCGGTTGATATAGGCAACGGTCGCAGTGTTGTCCGTACGGACCAGAACGTCCCTGCCCCGAAGGCGCCCTCTGAGGCGGCACAGGGCAAGGCGTACTGCCAGCAACTCGAGGCAATTGATATGCCAACGCAGAAGGGGGCCCGTCCAAACCCCTGATACTGCGTGCCCGTTGTACGTGGCACCCCAGCCGGTGGTCGAGGCATCCGTGAATACCACAGCATGCCTGGATACCTGCTCCAGGGGCACTCCTGCCCGAAGGAACGAAGGATCTGACCACGGGCTGAAGGTCTTGCGGCAGGCCGGTGTAATCTGAACCCGGTGAGTACCGCGTTTCCACGCCCACCTCGGGATTCGACCATGGAGCCAGTGCTGAAGCGGTCTCATATGGAGCAGACCGAGCGGAACTATGGCCGCAGCTGCAGCCATATGCCCCAGGAGCCTCTGAAAGAGTTTCAGTGGGACCGCTGTCCTGCCTGATAAAGTCTTGAGGCAGTTCAGCACCGACTGAGCACGTTCCTGGGTGAGGCGTGCTGTCTGGTTGACCGAATCCAACTCCATGCCGAGAAAAGAGATCCTCTGCACTGGCACGAGTTGCTCTTTTCCCAATTGACCCGAAGGCCCAACTGGCTGAGGTGCCTGAGCACCAGGTCCCTGTGTGCGCACAACAGCTCTCGAGACTGTGCAAGTATGAGCCAGTCGTAGAGGTAGTTGAGAATGCGCACACCCCGTTCTCTCAAGGGAACAATGGGCCGCCTCTGCGACTTTGGTGAAGACACGAGGCGAAAAGGGACAGCCCGAAGGGCAGGACCTTGTACTGATATGCCCGACCGTCGAACGCGAATCGCAGGAATGGCCTGTGTCGCGGGAGAATCGAAACATGAAAGTACGCGTCCTTCAGGTCGATTGCTGCAAACCAATCTAGGGGACGGACGCATCCAAAAATGCGTTTCTGCGTCAACATCTTGAACGGCATCTTGTGAAGTGCACGGTTCAAAACTCGCAGATCCAAGATCGGTCGTAACCCACCGCTTTTCTTGGGCACAATGAAGTAAGGGCTGTAAAACCCCGACCTCATATCGGCTGGAGGGACCGGCTCTATTGCATCCTTCGCCAGTAGGACTGCAATCTCCGCGAGCAAGACAGGGGCATCGACGGCTTTGACTGAAGTGAACCGGATGCCCCTGAACTTGGGGGGGACGCCGGGCGAACTGAATCGCATAGCCGAGTCTGATGGTCCGCAGGAGCCACCGGGACGGGCTGGGGAGCGCTAACCAGGCTCCGAGAGACCGCACCAGCGGGGCCAACGGGCCCACCGACATGCCCGCGGTGGGGCAGCGAGGTGGAACACAGGGACCGGCCCCAGGGCCTGTGACGGCCTGGCCTGTGACGGCAGGGGGCGGGGTCTGGGTGTGTAGTGTAGCACTCACCTGATTTCTCCTCGCGTGGGAGGAGACACAGGAACCCGGCTTGAGGCTTGTGACAGCCCGGCGTTTGACGACTTGAAGCGGGGACTGGAGTGCTACTGCCCTTACCTGGTTCCACGAATGGGCAGGAGGGGTGCTCTTGGGCACCACCCGCTGCCTGCTGGCGAGAGAGGAGGAGGGAAGCGATCCTGTGATGCACGGATCACCACTCTCCTCCTCTTGAGACCTGGAGATTGAGGAGACCGCTCTTTACTGATGTTTTGGGTACCGCTGGCTGCTGGGCCAGAGGCGGAACAAAATGAACAAAAGATACTCCACCCGGCCCTCCTCCGGGGGAGGGAGTGGTGCAGTCACCATCTCCCGATGAGCAGTCTCCTCCATCTCTGGGTCGACCGTCCCAGGGCCTCTTGCACTTGCGCTTGCCGCCAGGTTTGGCGGGGGCCTGGACGGGCTGGGCGTCCTGCCTGCGACCGGCTCCACGACGCTGCCTGGTGAAAGGCTGCTGCGGCTGCGCGGGAGCGGGGGCGGCCGCAGGGGGGCGCCCACGGCGACGAGCAGGCTGAGTGGCTGCAGCCGGAGTGGAAGCAGCAGGTTTCCTCCGGCGCATGATGTGTTTGCCTCAGTCTGCTTCTGGGCTGCCGAGAACTGCTGGGCAAAGCTCTCGACAGCGTCGCCGAAAGGGCCGGTCTGTGACACGGGAGCATTCAGGAACTGTACCTTCTCCTGCTCCTTCATGTCAGCGAGACACAGCCAGAGATGGCGCTCCTGGACATCGCACGACCCAGAGACTGTGCGGTCACCTTCGTCACTCGTAGCGCGAGGTCCGTCGCAGCACGCAGCTCATGTAGAACCGCCAGGTCGTGACCACCCTCGTGCAGGTCTTTCAGTGCTTTGGCCTGGTGGACCTGCAGCAACGCCATAGCGTGGAGGGCGGAAGCCGCCTCCCCACAGGCTCTATAAGCACTGCCAGTTAGACCTGACGAATACTTAGAGGCCCGTGAGGGGAGACACGGATCACCCCGCAGGGTGGAAGCGGCTGTTGGACACAGTTGCATGGCCACAGACCGTTCCACCGAGGGGATGCCCGCATACCCCAAAGCGGCTCCACCATCGAGGGTGGTGAGAGCGGAAGAACTACAAGATGTGTTTCGGGCAGTGAAAGGTGCCCTCCACGATCTTGTCAGCTCCTCATGCACTTCCGGAAAGAATGGCACCGGAGGGGGGCGCTGAGAACCAGCGCCACCCCCACCGAGGAACCACTCGCCCAGCCTCGAAGGATCGGGACACGGTGGCTTTTTAGGATTCCACACGAGCCCGACATTCTCGGCGGCCCGGGAAAGCATAGCCGTCATCTCTGGGTCTGGCACGGACAACGCTACCACACCCGAAGGGGGCAACGCAGCCGGGTCATCATCCCCGGAGAGAGAGGGCCCGCCCTCCGATGCAGTGATCGACATCTGGTCGTCAGAGGGGGCACCGAAGGAAACGCGTGGCCAGCGCGCTCCTTCGGCAGCTCCACCGGCTGCGGAGTGCTTGAGGGGTGAGGAGCTCCACTTGGGGAAGCCCTCACCGTAATCCTCAATCACCTCTGACTCCACCGGATCCAGTGTGCACGCCGGATCACGGCAGGCAGAGGGACTCTGCCATGTTTGACATAGCAGAGTCGCACTCCGAGATGGTCATGTCCCCGCAAGAAGAACATGAACCATCCACGAAAGCCACCTCAGCGTGCTGAATGCCCAGACACGTGAGGAAGCGATCGTGACCGTCCTGAGGCGCCAGGAAACGACCACGCCCAGAAACGCACGGGTGAAAAGACATCTTTAAAAAGACGCGATCACCCGTGTTGCTCTTTTAGAGAAATTGCTCTTTCAGAGAAATGCTCTTTTAGTGCTGAAGCACGCAGGGGAGCTGGCCACCGCACACTCCTAGTGTGGCTGTCAGCAGGAAGACGATCTTTCTCTCCCGGACACCGTGACCACCGCTGCCGCGCCGTAACGCCCGCACTCGCTCGCAGAACACTCTCTTGGAAGGGAGAGCAGTAGCTTTAACCACTACCGCTCGGCTCCGAAGCGAAAGGATAATTGATGCGGTGCATCAGCTGCCTCTTATGCTCACGCTGTGATCAGCGGCAGCTGGATGCAATAATCGCATGCCAATGTCCATTGGCTCGTTTAGTTACACTCGAAGTGGATTGGTCTCTCTGGCGAGATCCCAATTTCGTCGGTCATCCGACGTGACTCGGAGTGACCGACTGAAAGGGGAACCATGTTTACCACATCATGTAGTCATGACAGGAGTTGAAAGGTTTATTTTATAACACTAGTCTCATATTAACATGTATAACTCTGTCTTATGTTAACATATATACACTGCCCTCCAAAAGTTTGGAAACGCCCTAGAAAAGTGGGGTTTTGGACAATACTGACATGAATCCTTTTTAATTTGTGATAATTTTGCACTGATAAGGGACAACACAAACTACAAAAACATATTTTATTACATAAACAGTTTATGCATAGAAAATACTTAAATTTTCGATTCATCAAAATATCCACCATTTGTAGCTATTACAGCTCATTCATAAAACAGGTTCATTGTATTCTAAACTTAATTGGCAATCAATTGTTGAAGCTATTAAGGTGTGCTGACCCAAAAATCTTTTAAAAACCTGGGCCAGGTTTAAACCAGTAACCAGGCATCACAGCTGGCAAAGGGGCATGTCTGACTTTGACATGTATATATTTCCATTATTATGTAATCAAAATGAAAATTATTATTGCTGGTCTTCAATGATAATGTCAAGTTACTTTAATGCACTGTATTTGCACCAAAAAATGATAAGGATTTATGCTGATATCATCCAAAAACCACACTTTGCCAGGGGTGTTTCCAAACTTTTGGAGGGCAGTGTATGTAATGTTTATTGAGGCCTTGCTCTATGTAAAGTGCATTCGTGTTTAAATTATTTCTGTGGTAATCGATTGAGCTTAGCTTGTATTGAATCTGGAACATTCCCTTAATTGGCTGAGACTGACGATCATTGACTGCCATACAAATCTTGTCTTGCAACTCTCTGACAGTAGATGATGATATTGGTTATACGGCTCCATATCTCTTTGAGGTGTCTATCTGATGTGACACTCACAGCAGGAGTTCATCGATGTGAGCATGCCTTTGATTGAATGCCTGTTTCTCAAACTGTATGTGTGTGATGAGACTATATCCATCTCCTCTCTGTTTCAGACCGTAAAGGATCAGATAACTCACTGCACCATGAAGCTCCGACAGACCACAGGAATGATGGAATTCTGTCTGGAGGTTATTAAAGAGAACGATCCCAGTGGATTTCTACAGGTACAAACAGAGAGAAACACATAATAACAATAATAATCATTTAAAAAAAAAAAAAACATATTTCAAGTGCTGGTTCCCTCCCTAATTTCTGCCTGTTATAATTCAGAAGTGTGAATGAAACTTGGTGCCATGTAAGCTGTGGTTTCCGGTGTTCAGACTGGCATTTAAACATTAGACATTTAAACTCTTTCAATAATTGATGTTTCGTAGCAGCGAATGTATAAAATATAGAGACAACAGCTCCAGATGAGCAACGCTGCCTCTTTACTGAATTTTTTATGAAGTATCGACTCTGATGTTTCTTTGAGTGTCTTCACAAAAGCATGTAATGTGAGTCAGAGATGCCTGCCCAGCAGAGATTTCTAAAAAGGCAGGAAGAAAGAAGCAGTTGGCAGAAAACAATGTATTTTGAGGATCAAGACAAACCGATGCACAAAGGGAAAGAGTGAATCGCTGAAACACTGTGCAGAATGTTATGGATTAAATCTTTTGTATTGTACATCAGTGGCAACCTAAAGTACTAAAGTTGCACAAAAGCTATGTAACATTTCCTTAAAAGAATAATTCACCCAAACAATAAAATGTTGTATTTTTTTTCATGCACTGTAATTCCAAACCATTTTTCAACTTCAAAAGTAGATTTTTACTTTTAAATGATTATTTTAATCAATAATACACCTTAGTCATATTTCATTTTTGACAGGAATGTAAATGAGGTTGAGAGGGAAAGAAGTCTATCCCTCATTTTCATCTGTGTTAAATTCAATGTGGCTTAGGTATATATATATATATATATATATATATATATATATATATATATATATATATATATATAAAAGAATTACAGGTTTATAATAAATATAATTATAAAAACAAATTAAAATAAAAGATTTTCTTAGATTTTCTAAGACATCACATTTGATAATTATCATTTCTCTTCCAGATCTCAGATGCGTTGATAAAGCGTGTCCTGTCGTCTCATGAACAGTGGGTAAAAGGTGCGTTGGAGCCAAAAGTCTGCCCAGAATTCGCCTTGACCGTCAACACAGATCCTCTGATGCAGTCTATTCTCCAGCTGGACTTCACCCAGAATAAAGGTAACGTGGCAACACACCTAACAAATGGGATTTCATATTTGCTGCTTGTAATCACCAGTGTTGGGGGCGTAACGTTAACAAGCAACGCACATTACATAATTAGGTTATGCTTTAAATATTTTGGTTTTGAGACCATGCATATCGTGCATGTTCTTGCATTAAAACAGATAGATGGAACACAGCAGAGCTGAACAGAAGGTGCAGATTTACAAGTTTACCAAATACCAAAACAATGTTGTAGTTGGGATTTTTTAAAGAAATTAATACTTTTATTCAGAAAGGATGCATTAAATTGATTAACAGTAACAGTAAAGACATCTATAATGTCACAAAAGATTTTGATTTCAAATAAATGCCGTTCTTATGAACTTTCTATTCGTCAAAGAATCTTAAAAAAAGCTTTGATAATAATAGAGCACCAAATCTGCATATTAGAATGATTTTTGAAGCATCATGTGACACTGAAGACTGGACTAATGATGCTGGAAATATAAATTTGCCATCACAGGAATAAATTACTTTTTAAAATATAAATGGAAAAGCATTAAAAATTGTAATAACAGTTCACAATATTACTGTTCTGATTGTATTCTTCATATAAATGCATATTATTTCATTTTAATATAAATGCAGCCCTGGTGAGCATAAAAAAGTAGCATCTCTTCTAAAAAAAAAAAAAGGGGGGAAAAAGCTGGTGTTTTTTCAGTAGAGAAAATTCAGAAATATTTTCAGAAATATATAAAAAATGATCATACAACATGTGTAATGAATGCAGTTGTTTATGAGTAACTAAAAAAATGTTCCTCAACACTGGTGGTCACTGTAATAAAGCTAATAATATAAAATGAATTTGTTGCAATGAGATTCTTTTTTTTCCATTTAGAATGTGGTTTCTAGAATCTGGACTAGTAAACATTAAACCAGTTTTGGGAAATAAAAACAATCTTGCAAACTCAAATTCACATCTTGTCATATAATAATTGGGCTACACAATCCAAAAATAAATTCCGTCGTTCCCAGTTTCAGAGGCAAATGATCCCCCCAGTTTTACCTCTAGACTCACACATGCAACACCTGCTTTGTCCGATATCATCTTTCAGATGGTCAGGAGGCTGCTTTATTGAAACAAATGCATGCAGGTGACCAGAAAGAGGAGGAGAGCACAGGAGGTATTTCAGAGCTGCTACAAACTGTTTCCCTAAAATACTCAACCCCTCCCAAACCCACAGCCCCTTTTCCTCCGTTTGGCACCAGTGACTTTCAGGAAGTGCTTACTCCCATGCATGTCACTCCACGATTACCCCGTTTAACCGTGTGATGCTTCAGTGTATGACAGTCAGTGCTTAAATGCGTACTCTGTTAATATTTTTATCTTTTAGCGGAGACCACCACAGTGCCTCCTGCACCGCTGTTGCAGTTGGAAAAATGCTGCATGCGGAACAACAGCGCCACTCTGGCCTGGAGGATAACTACAGTCCAAGCCCTGCCTGTAGAGGGTTACGTGCTGGAGCTGGATGATGGGAGTAGCGGGCCTTACCGGGTACATCTACAACATTTTTACTTCTACACTGAGATCATTCAGCAGTCAGGAAAACAAAGAGATCTCTTAATCATTTTGTACTCTCAATGAAATCAATTCATATGCACAGTTTTTATTCTTGTGCTGATATGTTTCATTCTGAATCAAGACTTTTGGGCAGGACATTTTAAAGAGCTTGTTCCCTTTTTAAAAAAATAGCCAATATAGCGTTTAGTTTCTCAGTCATGAACATGATTTGATATTTGTGTAATGGATGCAAGCTAGTCTGGGATGCAATGAAATGCTAGCCTTCTGTTCGAATCGTTGTGCCAGAAGAACCAGTGACATTGGTGCCGTGACCCAGACGAGAGTGAGGTTTAAAGGAGGCCAGCTAGTAAGAACTGTGCAGGTAAACCTCGCTCCTCTGGCCTCAAGAAGATGTGCACTAGCAACTGATGCTAGTGGTTGTGGTCTTTAAAGGGATAGTTCACCCAAAAATGAAAATTCTGTCATTAATTACTCACCCTCATGTCGTTCCAAAACAGTAAGACCTTCATTCAAATTCGGAACATAAATAAAGATATTTTTGATGAAATCCGAGAGCTTTCTGACCCTGCATAAACAGCAATGCAACTACCACATTCAAGGCCCAGAAAGGTATTAAAAACATCGTTAAAATAATCCATGTGACATCAGTGGTTCAGCTGTAATTTTATGAAGCTACGAGTATACTTTTTGTACACAAAGAAAAGAAAAATAACGACTTTATTCAACAATTTCTTCTCTTCCCTGTCAGTCTTCGACACACATTCATTGCGTTGCAACAAACGTCTTAACTGTCACCCTTAGGTAAGTGTTATACTAAGCATTTCACGGTAGTTTCTGGCAACATACGGTAATGCTATAGTTACTACATCTCACAATAAACATAGATATGTATATCTATGACAATAAACAGAACATAACGAAATGCAAACCTAACCAACTAAAACACAAACAAATATTGAATAAACAAGCGCTGCCAGTTTCTGCGCTGCTTTGTGTACAGTCGTTACAGAGGAAACCGCAGTGAAAGTGCTGACCAATGACGGAAAATTTACCAAATGTGAAAATTAACCCATGTTTTGACGCTGCAAACACGCAGAGTTGTAAATGTGAACAGGTGGATTGACAAGAAGATAATGCATTATAAAAATCTAAACAATTAAGAAATACATTACATATATAGTGTTATTATTTAATGTAATAATTGATTAATAATAATTGTTTAAATTAATATAATAATTGATACAACTCATTCATTTTTAAAACAACAAAAAAAATAAAACTTTTTGTTTTGTGAAAACCTGTAAGTCATGCTTTTTTACAGTCATTTTACAGTTCAATATGTTACCATAGTCATTACCCTACTACACTCATATGATATTTTATTTGTGCAGGTCTTAAAAAATGACTTAAGTCTTACATTTGAGCTTAAACATCCTGCAGATACTGAGTTTAAGATGACTTAAGGGAGTTGTTTTGGTCCCTTATATTTATCAAGGTGAAATAGTTACTAAGGACTTTGTAGTAACGCTTAAGGGAACACTTAGATAATTAAGGGGGATAATTAATGTCAGCCTTAAGGTTCCTTAAGTTGACCCTTAGGATTTTTCTTGCAACCCGATTTTCACTAAGGGTTCCCTTAAACTTATAACTAAGGGATTTCTTAGCTTAAGTGCTTTCATGCAACTGGGCCCTGGGCCTTGAACATGGTAGTACCTTTGCTGTCTATGGACCAGAAAGCTCTCAGATTTCATCAAAAATATCTTAATTTGTGTTCCGAAGATGAATGAAGGGTTTGGAACGACATTAGGGTGAGTAATAAATGACAAAATTTTCATTTTTTGGTGAACTATAATGTCTTTGCTAGAGCGTCCACCTCCTGTGCCAGTTGAAGTTGGTTCGAATCCCACTTAAAGCGACAAAAGTCAGTCCAGTTAACTCTGTGCCGTTAAATCCTCCAAACTGCTTTTCCAAAGTAGGGTTGCAGGAAGCTTTTAATGTTATCTTGTTTTTGAAATGCTTAAAATTCTCTGCTTCTCTTTGAGAAATCTGCAGCTTTTATCATCCATGATTAACGTGCAGTGTTGTCTTATATCTTATCTTACATGAGATCATGTTTTACCAGATGCTTTCTATTTTTACCTTACACCTTGTCTGCTTTTTTTTCCTCTTTCCCTGTCCATGTTTTAGGAAGTCTATGTTGGGAAAGAGACCATCTGTACAGTGGATGGCCTTCATTTCAACAGTTCATACAACGCTCGAGTCAAAGCGTACAACTCTGCTGGAGTGGGAGCGTACAGCAAAGTTGTTGTTTTGAAGACGTCTGATGGTGGGTGTTTTGGTCGTCTGCTTCTTCACAGAGTGTCTTTCATTCACCTTTAATAGGGTCTCTGAGAGTTCTTAAAGCTTCTTTTCTATCTATGACGCTCATTCACACAGCTTTCACATTATATATTCCCTTTCCTCCATGGATCCCTGCTGTGGATGCATCTCTTTAATGAGTGTTTTATAGGAAAACTCCTCTCATCAAACGTCCTACGTCTATGTAGACGTAAAGGCTTATAGTCTCATAGAGACTTATACTCTCATAGGGAATTCATTTGACTGTTATTTCAAAAATGCTGATATTTATACCAATATTACTGAGACTTTTCACTGTTTGTACCAATCCATTCCACTTCTGCAAGTTAATGTTGAACCAACAGAGTGACTTTCTATATGAGCGAATCATTGAATCATTCACGCAACTGATTTGTTCAAAAACACTGACTCTGCTGTAGCTTTCTTGGAAACTGTTTTCTATGGCTGAGCAGTAGCAGACAAATTAAAATGCACTATATTGTGTGAATTTGATGTAAGTTACTCAATATTAAAAGAATAGTTAACCCAAAAACTCACCCTCACCCTACTCACACTCAGGCCATACAAGATGTGTTTGTTTCTTCATGGGAACAGATTTGGAGAAATTTAGCATTACATCACTTGCTCAGCAATGGATCCTCTGCAGTGAATGGGTGCCGTCAGAATAAGAGTCCAAACAACTGATAAAAACATCAAGCAAACGAGTCCAGTCCATCAATTAATGTCTTGTGAACCAAAAAGTTGCGTGTTTGTAAGAAACAAATCCCTCATTAAGACGTTTTTAACTACAAGCTTTTGCTAAAATATGAGTCATCTATCCATTATATTGCTTTCTCCAGTGAAAAAGTAATTTCGTCTGAATCAAGAGAGAAAAAAGCAGCACAGTTCAAGCATCGTTTACAAGCAAAAACAGTCAAAAATAGTTCTAAACAGTGGATTTTGATAAGAGAGGATAACAGGGGACAGACTTTTTCACTGTTTAGACTCTCATTTTGACGGCACCCATTCACTGCAGAGGATTCATTGATGAGCAAGTGATGTAATGCTAAATTTCTCCAAATTTGTTCCAATGAAGATCTTGGATGACCTGAGGATGAGAACATTTCCAGCACATTTTCATAGTTGGGCAAGCTGTTCCTTTATCTTGTGAATAGAACTTGTAAGATTTCACTATACTCTATGTATTTCTTAACTTTTAACGACATTACTACAGTGTTCACCTTGAATAAACATGGCTAACGTGTTTCTAGCTTGGAATGTGATAAAAGATGGCAAAACAATTTTTTCTTGAGGTTTATAGAATTAATTTCATATTTAGCGAAATGGCATACACGCTTAAATCACTTTGAAGGGCATAAAAACACTTTTCCCTAATTGACAAGAACAGTGGGAATGTGGGTAAATAATACACACATTAACTATGTAAATTAGATTTATTTTATTTATTTATAGGTATATATTTAAGTCCTGTGACTGGCTTTTAAGTTTTGCACCATTAGAAGACTGTTAGAATTAAGACTCCAGTTATAGTTACACTGGCAGGTTCTAGATTGCTGTTTGCAAAACTACATAAACCAGGGGTCCCACAGGAGATGTTCAATTAACACAGGACTTATTAGGGTTTGATGCTAGATTTGCCTTACAGACCCTCTGCTACCGAAAATCTTCTAAGAGAGCTTCAATATTTCATTCCTTCAACTGTTTTAATAATTCATGTGTAACTGCAGGAGTGAAGATGTGTAGCTATGTGTATGATCAGCAAATTATGATGACTAAACTTAACCTCTTTTATATTGTTGCTAAAGGAGAACATTTTTTTTTCTGGGAATATCACACATAAAACGACCCTTTTATCTGTCAGATATAACTGAAACAACTGTCCTAAAAATCCATTGGCTCTGTTTTTTTTTTTTTTTTTTTTTTTTTTTAAATCTAAACAGAAAGCTAAACAGAAAAAGCCTTTTAAGTCACAAAGAAAATGGTGGAATTTAAATTTGGTGCACTTTTTACACTGAAATTTTTTTTGCACAAACAGTTTGAGAAACAGCATTATCTATTATCATATACAGTGTACAGTAATGCCAGTCAAATGCTGTGAGATGCTATTTTGATTAATCTTATTAATATTTTTTTATTGATTAACCTCTTTAACTGCAAATATGTTTTTGAACCACACTGAATTATTCTGGCTTTCACAAACTTTATTTTATCTTTCCTCTGCAGTGGCATGGTTCACCTTTGACCCTACGTCAGCTCATAGAGACATTGTCCTATCTAATGAAAACCAGACTGTGACTTGTAACAGTTACGATGATCGCGTTGTGCTCGGGACGGCTGCCTTCTCCAAGGGCGTGCATTACTGGGAACTTAGTGTGGATCGCTATGACAACCACCCCGACCCCGCATTCGGTGTGGCACGAATTAATACGATGAAGGACATGATGCTAGGGAAGGACGATAAGGCCTGGGCCATGTATGTGGACAACAATCGCTCCTGGTTCATGCATAACAACTCCCACACCAATAGGTACGCATCTTAATTTTTATAAGGTGGTGATACATTTTGCAAGCTGGGCTTTTGACAGATTTGGTCCACATTATTTTGGAGAGGCACCACCTCTTGGACATTAAAGGACCATCTGTCCAACACATTTTTGTCTGTTCACTGAAACCAAAATTGTCAAGCTGGCAATTATATCCGTATGAATTGAGTGGTTTAATCCAAGTCTTTTGAACAAACAATGACTTTACATGATGAAGAGTTTAATTTAGGCTTTATATTAATAAACTTTAAAAGTTTTATTAAATGCACATACTGTACATAGAGCACATCGATTATGGTCAACGGCTGCTCAACCGCACTTGCTGTCAATGTCTATAAACTTCATAAAGACATCAGAAACATCATACGGAAAAGGATGAGAGAAGTATGTTTATTTGTGTCCTAAAGATGAACGAAAGTCTTCAAGAAAGACTTGAGAATGAGTAAATGATAGAATTTTAATTTTTGGGTGAAGGAATATTGTTTTTAAGTGCACATGGGAAACATTGGGGAAAAATAAACCCAAATAACTACATCTGAATTTAAAACTATGAATAATATGGATTTATATCACTTATTTATACATGGTATCACAACTAAATGGCAAACTCTGAAAGTTGAGAGAGATTAACATAGTTTTGAAGCAAGGAGTAGATTTTAATTACTATAGATTTTATAACATTATACAAACATTAAAAGAAGCCTGGATTCATTTCATTCGTTAATGTTAAGCACATAAATGAACATTAATGTGTTATTGTGCAGTTTTTTCTGTAGCTCAAACAGTAGAGCATGGTGCTAGCAACACCAAGGATTTGGGTTCAGTTCCCAGCAAGAACTAATAAAATGTGTACCTTAAATGCAGTTTAATGGACTGTTTGCATAGAACATGTTTTCCATTCCACTATATTTCCATTGTTTTTCTATGTGTTTGATCATTGCAGTCATGTTTTGTGCCTTTTGTAGTGTCTTGCGCATAGCACGGCATGCTAAAAATGCAGTGCTTAAGTTAAAATAAGTTCAATTGTTAAGAAACGCATTTCGGAACCTTGCATTTTCCCACTGTTCCAATATCCTCGTCTCACGTTTTTCAAAGCAAAATACATTCTGTGTGAAAAAAAGCATCTGCCAAATACATAGATGTAAACTAGCTAAAATATTATAAATGGAATAGCAAGATAGGCAGGACAACAACACACGTCTGTGATAGTTCAAACTATGCTGATGATGTATATACCATATTACAGTATGTTGGAATATTTTCATGGTTGTGGAGCATTATAAACATTGTTTCAGTATGAAGGTTTGATTGGGATATACTGTAGATGTAGTGCATGTACACATGGTGTATGTCACAGTTATGCTGATGCAGTGTCCTCTGGAGAGTATGAAGGACAGGCTGATTGTAACACTTGAATACTAATGCAATGATTTAAAATTCTGCCTCCGTTTATTGATGGTGAGGTGACTGCGAGGACACGCTAACAGTACTGATAGTGTTACACTTAACAATCCCTGAAATCTGTGCCTTTCATATGCAGCCTACTTAATGTAGCCTGAAGCCAAGCTTGTTCAGTCTTGGATCCATCATAGTCCTTTCATTTTAACAATTTTTTCTCCTCTTTTTTAAATAATATTTGATAGATTTTTTAGATCTCGTTTTCCCAGCATGTTTCTTTTACTCTCTTCTCCCTCCATCACCCAGGAGCTGTAAGCAGGTAAACCATTCAGGTGAAAGTAGTTTGTAGAGTCACTTATGTAGAACTTTGCTAGTAGTTCTAGTATTATCAGCTTTGTGATAGTTGTTAGATAAGAGAATGTTGTAGAAACTCAATAGTTCTGTTCATATTAAGATGCATTTTTACAAACATATAACGCTCTATATCATTTTCATTGATGAGTGCAGCATGCGCATTCAAGTTAAGACCCATTCACACCAAGGATAACTATAACATTGACTATAAAGTTTTAATAATCATTGTAATTCTTAAGAGTAGAGAAGTTCACACCACAGCTTTAATGAGAAATGACACAATGGAATAATATTGTTGGAATCACTTTTAAAAAGATTTTACCAGCTCATGATCCATAAGTTTTATATCTTATAATATCAGTTCAAAATCCTCCCAAGAAAGTGATGCAGATTATAACAAAATACAAGAGAGTGGCTTAAAAAAATCTGAACACAAGGAGTCACATGAGGTGCATTTGAAATGCATGATAAAGGGATTAAAAACAAATCCCCCAAAAATCATTCAAGCGGTTCCAAACCGTTAAGATTTCCATTCATCTTCGGAACACAAATGGAGATATTTTTAATATTTTTATTCTTTCAGAATTTTTTGTACATTCATTCAGAGTACACACAACCAAAATTTTCAAGTTTCAAAAAGTTCATAAAGACATTGTAAAAGTAATCCATGTGAATCAAGGGATTTAATCCAAGTCTTCTGAAGAGAGACGTCACTTTATATGATGAACAGATTTAATTTAGTCTTTTATTCACATAACATTACTTTTTTACATACAGCATATCAAATATAGTAAACAGAATTTCAACTGTACTTGCTTGATGTGTAAGAACAAATCTCATGGTTCTTGCCAAAACACAAACGTGCTCACATGACTTGAAAGAACTAACCTCATTGGTTCTTGCGCATCAAGCAAACATGGTTGAGCTTCTGTTTACAATACTGATGTGTGAATATCTTCAAATATGGGGTTTGGAATGTCAAGAGGGCGAGTAAAACCCTGGTGAACTGACCCTTTAATAACAGGTGGAAACAGGGCCAATGTTTAGAAATACATGGTATGTAGAGCTTCCCTTGTGTTCCTCAACATGTTTCTTTTAAAACATCTACGAGCTGTTACAAAGTTTCTTCACTACTCTATAAATATAAGTAGGTGATATCACACTTGCAGTCATCCTGTCAGACTGAATATTAGCATTGCTGTGATTCAGAAGTAACATATACGCTGGAGTCATAGCACAGTTTCTCCTCCCTACGTTCTTTACTCTGATCCAGCTCCACTCCAAATTCTCCATTTCCTGCATCCTTCTCATATCTCTGCCCAGAGAGATCTTGGATCAAAAGAAAACACTCCTGTGTATCCTGTGTCGCTGATTCACTTCATTTGTCTCCTTCCTCTTCTCTGTGATTCTTGCAGGGCTGAGGGTGGCATCACAAAGGGTTCGACTGTGGGGATTCTGTTAGACCTGACAAAACATACCCTGACCTTCTTCATCAACAAACAGCAGCATGGACCCGTGGCTTTCGAGAACCTGGAGGGTGTGTTCATGCCCGCAGTCAGCCTCAACCGCAACGTCCAGGTGAGCAGCCGATCCACACTGACTTTTAACATACTCAGTGATCAGTAGGATTGGGAATCCAGAGCTGTTTCTTATTCTGAATTATTCTCATGACCTTCAAGTTACCAGACGTCTAGATTCTTCTGGCATGCTTTGATTTTTTTAAATGTTTTCCCACAAATGTTATCTTAAGTTGAAAAATTTAGGAGCTCTTAAACACTTTTAGGGATGCTGTGACAATTATATGTACACATATATGTATATATACACAACAGTTCTTTCTGGTCCTAGGATCTGATTGGCTGAAAGCCTTGTCCAGTTTTGCAATATTCTAGTGAAAACAGAACTCCAACTGAGGGAGTGTCATCATGGCGGACACCCAAATCCACTTTAATTTTCTTAAAGTGCCCCTATTATGGGTTATGAAAGGTTCATATTTTGGTTTTGGGAGTCCCCAACAACAGGTTGACATGCATGCAAGGTCAAAAAAACACTTTAATTTTTTTATAATATGCATTATTTTTACCTTATTTGCTCAACGACTCCCAAACTATTAATTTTTTTCCAAACCCCTCCTTTGCGTGACACTAATCTGCAGTGATTGGTCCGATTGGTTGATTTAATTTAAAGCAGTGTTTGTGAGCTTTTAACACTCCAAAAGCAGCACCTAGTGGCAAAAAATGAATTTGCATTTTCATTCAGACCAACGCGAAAATCAGGTTTCCCCAGGTCTGCGCCCCTGCGCAACAAGTGGGTGGGCAATATGCTAATGTTTCATGTTGACGTCAACATGAAACGGCTTGGGATTCGTTTGAAAAACGACTCGTTTCAGTGAATCAGAATCGACTCTTTCTTTTGAGAGACAATAACTTTATACATGGTGCACTTTCAGATTTAAAACTTTGCAGGATGTTTTCATTCACTTAGAGCTGTGTGTTTGCATGAAAGGTGATTTTCAGAAATCCACAATAGGAGCACTTTAATATACTGTTTTTGAGTCACGGAATGTAATGTAAGCTGTTGAACTGTTGTATAAATGCAATATCACATTCGTAGCTGTTGCGATATGTCTGTATATCAGAACGCTACGGCCGAATCACAGCCATGCCAATATACAGCCATATCACACTTAGACATGTGCCAGTATTCGGTAATGCGATATATCACGATAATGAATATGCACGGTATTGTTATCGTGGGCACTTCAAAATACAGAGAATAATTATTTATTACAAATTATTCAGATTTTTGAATGCATTTTAAGAATACTTTTCTCATCAACTGGTTAAATGCACAACAGCGCTGTAAGCTTCGTCAAAGACGGTGTGCACTCTGATGTAAACAAGCACGGATGAGAAGCGCATGGCGGAACACGTGAGAGACGCTCTGGATGAAAGCGCACATTCTCTCTCTGACAGCAGAATACAGCTGTTACTCCCGAAACCCGTAAACAAAGCAGCTGTGCTACTTTCTAAAACGTATTGAAATGATTTAAATAGCCATTCAGATTTTTGTATTCGCTATGGTGTTCATCACAGCGCCAAATACTTTAATATTTAGACTCAATAGTCTAATTATAATATTAAAATTTAAAATAATATTTATTTTAAAACTTTTTTTTTTTTTTTTTTACATTTTAATCTGGACTACAACATGCCCAAGATATTGTTTGAAAGTGTTTTGATTCTTTATTGTTCAGTCACACTTTACATTAGGGTTTCATTATTTAACATTAGTTAATTAATTCGTTAACACAAACTCCCAATGAAAAATTCTTCTAAACATTCATTCTTTGGTAATTCCAATATTTAATAACACGTTGATAAAATCAAGTTTCAAGTGGTTTTTTTTTTGTTTTTTTTTTAAATTGTTTTAATGAACCCAAGCTAACATGAACTAAGAGTTGTATTTTTTTTTAAACAAAGATTAATAACTTATGTAGCAAATGTAGCTTTTGCTCATTGTTGATGTTAATGCATTAACTAAGTTTAACTAATGAGATCTTATTGTAAAGTGATACCTATTAGTCTTTTAATTCTTTTGCACTTTAATCTGTGTAATTTTGAACTTTATACACTTTTTTTGTGTATTGCTTTATCATATTTAAATGTTCAGATATTTCTGTTATAAGAAAAAAGTTATTAAACCTGTCATACTGTATTATGACAACACTTTGTTGCAACTAAATTTCAACACCGTGATAATACCGTATACCGTGATAAAAGTAGCAATTAATCGCAACATGAAAATTTGATACTGGCATATCCCTAATCACACTGTTACTCATGTGATAATGCTCATATATATTATTGTGCTGATACTAGAAATGTTCTTTCTGTTAAGCTGAAGCCCAGACAAGAGTTTATGTTGAATTAAATGCCACTTTTAATTATAACAAGTAGCTCATAAGCAATTTACTGGCATGAATGCATTCATTGTTTGTAAACTGCTCTGAAACAGTGAGACTGTTTGCGCTGTTTTTACTTTTGTGTAGCGCTCATATTTATTTAATGAAATCATAGCCTTTTTAGGTTTGATAACATTAGAGTGTTTTGCAATTCCTGTTTTTCCATTCCAGTTTAAGACCTCTTAAAATGATAAAGATATTTTTTAAGATATGTTAAACTTGCTTCTAGATACCTTTTACAGTTTGCACACACATCTATTTTTAGTTGCACAGTGCTTTACTTTAAACCCTTCTCTTGAAAGTTAATAGATGGAAATAGAATCATTTAAGTTGAATCGTAATAAGAATCAGATTCCCATGCCTAGTGATCATCAGCACATCACATTTATCAACATTAATGATTGAAATTTGTCTTTTTCACAGGTGACTCTAATCACAGGTCTAGAAGTCCCAAAGAGCATCATGTGATCATCTTGGACCAATAAGAACGAGCCAGACCTTTCTTGTTAAACAAATCAGTGCTCTTAGACTGCATTGACATATTACACTAATATTAATATTTTTCCCCTTCTGGTCATATGGGTGATTTGCATTTCAGTGTTTACAAATCATTCCCATGTTTACAGAAAAGCAAACGGCGATGTCCCCAAGGGGGCCAAAACTGGAGTCGGACCCAAAAGCACTTTGAAGTAGAGTTATGCCTCTTTTTCATACCTCCAACAAAAGATAGCACAGTTTCAAAAACATAATTGGATTAAAACCAACTTATTAGCTATTTGATATCTTAGCATTGGAACGGAGTGATCAAACACAACCGATAGTGATCAAACAACTGTGAGACTAAAAGTGAATTTGAAAATGTTTCAGGTTAATCTCACAAGCTACACAAATCTCAGGTTTACTCACTTTTAATGTGTTTCAAAAGCCCTCAGAAATATCATCACTCAGACCATGAATCTGGGGTGCTGGGTTTGAAAAAGTCCTGACAAAAGCCCTGCATCAGAAAATGGTGAAGTTTACAGTCTCTTCAGTTCATAGTTCCACAAGTAAAATTGTAAATCTTATTGCTAATATCACACTTCTGCTGAATTAGCTGCACAATTTGAGGAAAAACAAAACAAAACAATGATCGTAGCACAAACATTGCCGGATAAGTTACATGCTGAAGTGTAATACTTAACGTATGCACAATTAAAACACACAAGAAAAAACTCCAGGTTTACAGAAATCATATAATACCTTCCCATTAGAGATAGACTGTGCCCTCACTGCCAAGTAGACTCAGCCTTGGTGCTTTATATGAGCCACAGTTGTGAATATTTAGCCAGAATCTCAACTCTGAGGTCTCCTTACACTGTGACCGACACATTCCTTAAGACTCTTGAAGTTGAAGTGTGTCATTTTCTCCTGTCTCAGCTTAATATGCAGAGATAATTGTAAGCCATTTTAGGTTGATTTCACAGAAAGTGTAAACACTGATTCAAAACATTGCTCTGTTTGTTTGAACTATCCCTAGCAACGACTCAACCAGTAGTGAGTGTTTAGGGCGGGGCTATCTGTATTTCTGACCAATGACAAATGAGTGGTCGGGAAACCTGTTTGAAAACAGTCACTATTTTTGTAAATGCATTTAGTGATGCAAAAATTCCACACTTCGACTTTAAATACATGACAGACTCAAGCTTCGTGGTTCAATCAGTATTATTTCCATGCCGTGCCCTTTAACGCTTTTTTTAGATTCTGATGTCGAAATACAAAGTCATAACTTGTAGTTGGAAAAAAAGATTGCGCTTGCATGTTGTACAGCTGTAAATATGGTCAAAGCAGTGAAGCGCGCATGAGTTACACATTCATTATATTGAATTTACATAGTGTGATGACATGGATGAAACAAGAATACAGCATAGACACAGAGTTGCAATCTGCCTCCTATTGTTTGCTGTGTGGAATTATTTTCTGATAACGTAGCTTTGAGTTAAAACCCCGAAATGCTACATAACTCCATAACAGCGCTTTTATTCTCATAAAACCGGTCACATTAAATGCTATGAGGAGTCACATATGGACCTTGAAATAGGAGATACAAGCCTATGGTCAGCTTACACCTCTTTTCAAATTACAATGGTTTCAGGGAGAAATGAAAGATAAATGAAAGATATTATATTTATGTTTATTATCCTGTCCAGAAATTAATTTACGGGATTATGGGAACATTGGTGATGTAAAGCATGGGATGTTGTTGATATTTGTAACGCGTTTCTATGAAGAGTGTAATTAATGTAAATAGCTTGAGCCAATGCTTTTATCTCGCAGTGAGTGCTTTGCTGCCAGGAGTACCAAACTAAAACAGGGCAGGTACTGGCACTAAATAAGTGCAATGTGAGCACTTGTTAAAAAAAAAGAAGGAGCTGCGCTTAAAGGAATGTTCTGGGTTCAGTCAGGGCCATCGTCTCTTTGGGACAACTGAGAATGTTGTTCCAGGTCATTCATCGACATCTTTACACTACTACGATGGGCATTTCAAGTATAAATCACAGAAAAAAAATGTGGACTTTTACACTGTAAAAAATACATCTGTAAAATAACAGAAAAAGTACTGGCAGCTCATTACACACGACATTATCCATTAATTTTACGGACATTTCTGTTAACTCTAAAACACAATGCAATGAAGTGTGAAATTCAAAATACTGGTAAAACACCTGCAAAAAATAAATATGGAAAAATTCCTTCAAATTATACAGTATATTGTGCCCTATTTTTACAATTTATTTTTTTTTGAGCGTAGCAGTAAAACACCAACACAAGTACCAACATAATCTCATGGCAGTTTCTAACTATTTTACATTTTGGCAAATTGGTGACTAATTCATATGAGTTTGTACAGTCTCACTCGTACATTTTCATAGGATCTATTTATGCCCCAGTGACCGTTATGTTTAGGGGTAGGGTTAGAGGTGGACATTCATGCTTACTTTTTCGCTAAAAATCATACATTTTTATTTGATTTTTATCTGATAAAATTTTAGTAGGGAAGAATTCGTACAAGTGCTTTAGCTGCATATTTCCACTTCTTGACCTTTCAGAACATTTCACCCCATAGACCTCCATTGTACTGTAAAAGCGGCAAGTTTCATTATTGTGTGGTAACTGCCAACACATATGCTGTTCATATGCACTTTTTTCGCCTCATCCATCATATTTATGACCATCAGCTGGCAAAGTAATGGCGATAAATACAGAAATACAGCCATCGATGGATTTGATCCATACAAAGTACCAGAAAACATTTTTACAGATCTCAGGTTAGCCCTAACAAATGTAACTTTCATAGACATTTACATATTTAATCTCTGTAATACCAGTATATGGAGAGCACCGATATACAAGTTTTCATTTCACCGCCAATACTTGCTAATGGGCTCAATGGTCATAATTATGGATGATGAACCGGAAAGTCATGTGATTGAAATGGATGAATAGCTAAAGCTGAACTATGAGCATTCCTTTAAATCCAGTTTATACTGTGGGTGACGCCTGCCAAAACTACCGTCTGTCCAAAAGGATCTATCTTGCTGAATAATTTTTTTTTTTTTTTTTACAATGTCATTTTAAATATCACAATGGACTTTTTTGTTTGTATTAAAGTATATTTAAAAGTTTATGTCAGTGTAGATAATAGAAACACTGGTCATGTACTGAATATGAAACAAAATGTACTCAAAAACAGTTTGTTGAGACTGGAACAATGCTGATATGAGAACTTGAGCGGGTGCATTGTATATGTATGATAATAAATCAACTGTACAGTAATAGAGAATTCATAAGCTAAATATGGATATGACCCAGAATCATGCGAGAAAGGATGTGTAGTATGAGGATATTTTACTTCCTCTATGATTACAGAAGTCAACTTGCAATTCCTGCCCAACTGAATTTATTTAAACTATTATACCAACTGCCATAGCCTAAAATATCCAGATCTTGGACATGAATAGTTTTCCTTACTTTTCCAGTTTCTGTCAATGTTCATTAGGCTGAGAAAATGAACGTCTCGTGCTGTGCCTCGTTCACACAAATCTGCCAAAATTAGAGATGTTGCTTTGGAATGTGGTGTGTTTTCACTCAGACTGGAAGTCAACAAACTTAAAACTTCATATCAGGGTGTTTCTTCAACTATGGTCACACTGTAAAAAATCTAAAAATTCTACTAACAAATGCAAAAAAGTAGCCTGAACAAAGAATTTTTAATAGAAGAACAGAAATTCTCTAAACATGTCACTAACAAAAGTTGTTTTGTTTACCTTACTTAGATACTCAAGTATTTGTTCACAACATATCCAAATGTTCTCCCAACTTTTCAAATTGAGTCATCTGAACAAACAATTTTACATTGAACAATATTGCACAAGTTCCCAGCACGCATTGCAGCTTGAAAACATTTAATGCTAATTATTTTTAAAATATTATCATTGTTTTACATTGTACTGGGTAAGTTTATGCTGCTGCTGCTGCTGTCACTGTCAGTTAGCTGTCATGTGGATCAGAGTTCATATTTTTATTGATTTAACATTTGTTGATCCTCATCATGGTTGAGAATCGTGTGCTGAGGTACTGTATATGTGCATCTCATTGCAACTTCTGGATTTAATACATTTGTTTATCAGTCTAAATGTTTGCCTTTAGGTTTAAGAGATAGTTACTACCTATATTAAGTAGTGGGCTTTGAAAATAAACATAAATTTAAAAGAAAGAGGATTGTTAAACACTAAATAATCTTTAGTTGATCTAACAGATCTTTTACAGTTCAATAGACTGACTTTTATTCATTTAATGAACTAAAGTTTTTAAGTTATCGGTTGCTAGTTGAGTTAATTTGTCAAGTTGAGTACGATAAGTTGCCTTAATTTTTTGAGTAAGGTCAACTTTTTTTTTTTTCACGGTCACCTTTTGCCCTGTGAACTTCCAGAACTTTTATCATTTTTTAACCAACAAATGTAATTTCCATTTTATCTCAAATGGAAATTATGTTTTAAACATTTTGGAATATAATGGCCAGTGCTGGGGGTAACACTTTACAAGTAATGCAAGTTAAGTAATCAGATTACTTTTTTTTCAAGTAAGTAGTAAAGTAACACATTACTTTTAAATTTAATAGAAAACGTCTGAGTTACTTTTTTCAAATAAGTAACGCAAGTTACTTTGTTTTCCCATCTATTCACTGACAGCTCTCTTTTCTTGTCCCCGTATTGAAATTGGAAGTGAGGTGCAAAATCAGAGACACTTACTTCTGCCTGAGGCTTATTAATTTCACTTTTGGTGGGAAAGGGCTTTTGCAGTTGCCAAGAATATAACTTTTGTGTTTTTTTGTTATTCAAAATTAAGCAAGCCCAGCTCAGGTGACAAAAAGTAATGCAAAAGTAACATATAGGATTGCTTTCCATAAAAAGTTGATACTTATTATGGAGTAACACAATATTGTAATACATTACTTTTAAAAGTAACTTTCCCCAACACTTATAAACTGATATTTACTTTGAATTTACTTTATTTTTTCACTTGTCACATGTAAACAACTGTTATAATAAAGTAAGGGATAATGCACGGCTAGCTGTGCATTAAACAATTTTAACGCACGACATGGAGGCCAACAACCACCTGACACGAAGTGCATTAAAATCATTTAATACATGGATAGCCGTGCATTATCCCGCTTATACCATGGTCATTTGCTAGCACTGACAAGTTAATGACCGGAAGGATAAAAATTAGGTTATTTTCGCCAGTTACGGCTCGTTAGCGCTAGCATTCTGCCCAATTCAAATCAGACAGAGATGAAATAGTGTGGTGCACATGTATTTGAATGAATTATTTGAATGAATTATCGATTGATCGAAAGAGAAAGAGAGATGACAGTTGTGTGTGCGTTACCTGCATCTGCGTGTCTCTCTACAGACAATGAAGCCGTGTTTAGTTACTTCAAAAACAGTGATTTTACCACCTCGTTGCTGAGGAATATAATCTAGTGATCTAGTATCTAGGCTATTTTATTAATAAAAGTCGCAAGGAAGTGTTGACAACAAGTTTCTGTATGTGTGCAGTGCAACCTCTCTCTTTCTCTGTATGTGTGTTGGTTAGTGTGCATCAATTAAAGCAGCGCATTAATATAGAGCGGTGATTAAACTGACTTGGAACTACCCGTGCATTAAACGGTTTTAATGCATACTTGCCAGCCAATCAGAATTGAGTATTCAGACTCGTGGTATAACTTCTATTAATCATAGAAGTTCATAGTTTTTTTTTTTTTTTCATTAGAAAAAAATTAAGATCAAAAGTCTGGGTCTGGGATAAGGGTAACTCAATAAAAATCGGTGTAAATGGAATTTAAAAGTACCAAAAAATAAATGAAGGCTTGTAAAATCACAAGCCTTTTAATGTGACCCATCATTAACAAAGGTAACATCATAATCCTTGGGACATAAAAGTGACCAAAGTTGAGGAAACACCCGTAAAAAAAAAAAGGACAGATGAATTACATTGGATTTTTTCCAGAAACAAGAACGTACTGAACAAATGATTCTCTCGAAATAGCGCAAAATGAAATTGTCCTGAGGTGAGGTGTTTTATACGTAGCTAATATGACTGCCTGTGAGTGTGACCATCATCACAAAAAGTTCAACGGTCCTAATAACAGAAAATCTGCCACTGTACCAAGCGTTTAAGGATTTATTTTTCTATATACAGGATACTAACTATGTGGATGTACATTAGTCAGGTGTCCGGCCCTCAGATTATCTCATTGTGAAGAGTATGGAAAGGAAAGACAAGCTGTTTCTCTGAAGTCTTTCCATTGATCTGCTGACACAAGACACACACAAATGAACACAGCCCTGCGCTGTACCATCATCATCATCCTTGAAGCAAACTCTAATGTGTGGGTGCGTGTGTTTTCAGTGCTTTTCTTCTGTATGTGATCTTGAGCTCTCATTTCCTCTTACTAATGTGATATTTTGTACGTCTTTGTGGTTTGTATATCAAATACATTGTATATGACATTCTTTTCTTACTACTCAGTGTAGAAGAAAACCAGTGTCTTTCCCTTTTAATAAACAATAAAACTGTGATCCATGCATCTTTATTCAGAGTATCTTATCTATGATTGTTTCTTTTCACGCCACTTAAATTGTACCAAGTTCACAGCCTCACCGATTTATTAAACTCCAAAAAGCAGTGTTTTAGCATGATTTATGGTAAATAAAACTACACTTTTACACTTTCTGAAGAAATCAGGTGTGCCAAATCCCCTGCTAGTGCAATTGCTTAGGAGATCTAAGAGTTTTTATATTTTACACGTTTTGGTGTTCTGGGTAGTTTCTCTAATATTTGGGTATTTTATAAAAGGCTCATGTCCCAAAAATTGCCAAATTATGTAGAAAAGTGTACCTCAGTAAGCTGCATAATTTGAGGTGTATTTTATGTCTGTAGAACATACAGTGAGGGATGAGTTATACACCAAAGTCACTCATTAAGGGCATTGCAAATGTTTTATATGTAAAATGACTGAGGTAAAGTATGGCACATTTCAATTTTAGCCCAGTCAAAATGCGATATTCCATACTCATTTCAATGTTCTTGCATTTTGAATGTTGTCGTTTTTTTCTGAAGATTCAGAAACTCAGTCACTGTTACTTTTTCACTTTAACTTTTAATTTCTGAATGTCTTTGGAGCTCAACATCAGCATTCCGTTTTTGAAGCGTCCAACTTGTCCCATATCATTTCATACATCAGAAGGATGGACTTTTTAATATCATTGACTTCAAAACAAACACAAACCTTGATTTCCCTTCTTTCTTTCTTTTCTTCTGTGGTTCCTGACAAAACACCCAGAGAGGAAAGGTTAGTGAAAAGCTTGCACATGCTACAGAAGTAGTCAAGTGTTTTAAAAAGTAATTATATAACAATTGTTTAAACGTTAAAGGTTGTACTTACAGATTTTGCGTCCTCTTTAACTTTCATTTTCTGTTCTTTTATCATTTGTTGATACACTTTGTAGTTAACATACTGCTTATTAGGGGGCTACAGAGAAAAAAAAAACCAACAACATTTATTAATTTGAGTATTGTTAAATAAAAAAAAGAAAAAAGAATAACAATAAAATAAAATGTTATGACAATGATTAAAAATAAAAATGCCAGAAACATACTCTATACAAGTATGCAAACCCAAATGCAAACTAGTATTGATATATTGATTATACACTGATATACTATTATTAATTTTTGTTAATATTTTGAGTTAAATGTTATTTTTTAATATTTTCTATTTTAGTAATTTTGTTATAGTTTTTTATATTTTAAGTAATAAAAATGTGGAAAAAAATATTTTCAGCTTTTTTTATTATGGCTTTAGGTTTTCAATAATTACCCTGCTGCCAACACATTGCAAGTGTAGGCTCAAGAGGGCGATAGAGTTACCTTCAAATGTCTGTGACATTCAAATAAAAGTATGATTAAATGTAAACTTGTCAATAGTTCAACATACTTTCTCTGCAAGATTCAATTCACCAGCTATAGCACCCCTTGGTGATCATTTGGCAATGCTGGGAATGCATACTCGTGCTGTTATACATTCGTTCTGAGACGTTTCTGAACACAAAGCAGGGTTTCTCCGAGTATGTTTGAGGCTCAGCATAGTGGATGTGTGCTGAACTCACTCTGGCTCCCAGCATGATGGCTCTGTCCTGCTCAAAGACCCTCTGCTGCTGCTTCTGATACCCCGACAGCCCAAACTTGTGAACCTCAAACCGAGCCTGTGGAGGACACACACGTCATGCGAGTTAATGTGACATTCAAGAAAAAAGTGACTTATCATACTGCAAACGAGTTTCAGCCCTGGACGTTACTGACTTGGAACTGTGTACACAGGCAACTGGACAAATAGCACTCTGAAACACAAGAGACTCAACTCATGTGATCCGAGAAAATATGTGTTATAATAAGCCATCACTGAACCTCATAAATGACTGATATACTCTACACGAGCAGAAACTCCATGCAACTGAATTCAAGAGTTTGACATTAGCATGTTGCTAAGATAACAACAAAATGTTCCAAACAGCAAACAAATTTGAGGTAAAGTTTTTTTTTGACTTTTTTTATTTTGTTTTAAATTATTTTAAACCTTTTTTTATACACTTTCCAGCAGGGGTTCTTAACTCTAACCTTCAAGTGAAACTAAATGAATAGCTACAGATCTTTTCTTTCATATTGTGACAAGCATTTAAGTGAAATGGATTATTTAAAGAGACACAGGATGGAGACTTTAGTTCAATCCATCATCTGATTATTGGACGGAGAAAGAATTGAATGCGTTTTGCAGTCGATCGTAAGAAAGAGGTGAGGTTTTAGTTGACTAAATGACTGGAAAAATCTGTATACGTCACCAGAGAGAAATCTGTCACTTCTCTGGAAGATCCAATTTGACATTTTGATGAAAAATTACAAGGTCAATTAAAAAAAAAAAAAAAAAGCATGGATTTAGATAATGCATTTAGAAAATAGATAGGGAAAATAGGGTGCATTTTTATTTTGTGCCGACTTTTAAAATGCTGTCGATGTAGGTTTTGAAAAGGAGCAATAATCTCACCTTTTCTATTGTTAGTTTTTCATCGGAGCTGTTTTTCTTCTTTTCTTTGACATCAGAAACCTGAGGATAAACAAACATGGATAAAGAGAGTTGAATGCAGTTGCTGGAGCTGTTTTTATCTGTAGGGTTCACTCATTCTTTCATGCACATATTCACATTTACATTATTTAATCATTTGTGACCCTGGACCACAAAACCAGTCAAAAGGGTACATTTTCTGAAATTGAAGTTTATGCATCATCTGAAAGCTGAATAAATAAGCTTTCAATTGATGTATGGTTTGTTAGCATAGGACAATATTTGGCTGTGATACAATTATTTGTAAATCTGGAATCTGAGGGTGCAAAACAATCAAAATATTGAGAAAATCGCCTTTAAAGTTGTCCAAATGAAGTTCTTAGCAATGCATATTACTAATTTAAAATTAAGTTTTGATATATTTACGGTAGGAAATTTATATATCTTTATGGGACATGATCTTTACTTAATACCCTAATGATTTTTGGCATAAAAGAAAAATTGATAATTTTGACTCATACAGTGTATTGTTGGCTATTGCTACAAATATATCTGTGCTACTTATGACTGGTTTTGTGTTCCAGGGTGCATTTCACAAGAACTAGACATGGATTGGCCCCAGAGATCAAGGTTTGACAGCAGCTCCTGCTGGTAGATACTGTAACTACAAAAATGGGCATTAACCTTGTATTCTGATTATATGAACATTTTTATTCATATCAAGAAACCAAAAAAAAGTTTTTTTTGTAGATAATGGACTTCTGAGGCTGCATGTTCTTCATACCTTCTGTCCTGGTTCAACAGCCTTTGATAATTTCTTATTCTTCAAAGGATCAACAGTCTGTTTCTGTACTTTCCTCAATATCCTTCACCACCACATCTTTAGCCGAGGTCTTTCTTTTCCGAGACTTTTCCAATCTTTTGTTTTTTCCATCACCTAAACATGAAAAATTACATCAAATATTATAATCAGTAATTACAAATTCCATAAGACTGTTGTTAGCATATTTATTTTGTAGGCCTATATTACATGCAGTATGCAAACAATAATTCAAAATTTGAATTATTAACAGCTGCAACCTTATTTATTTGTTAAACTGACACTTTTTTTTTTTGTTAATGTTTATCATTGCATACTAATTACTGCTTTAGTACAGTTGTTTTGGAAACAGTATGTAGTATATAGTGCACAATATTCAGTACGCTAGTATTTCATTGTAAACAGAGCCCTGCATTACTACACAACACAGGGTGAATTTACTGTATCACACTTTTCGGTGCCTTTATGCTCTACTAAATACTTAATTAAAAAAAATGCTGTTAATCACTATCTGCTAGCTAATATGTGTTAGCTGTTATTAAAAACTACACTCTCACCAAAATCATACAACTTGTTTAGTACTTGATCGAGGAAAAGACGATCGTCTTCATCTCTTGTTACGCTCATTTTTTAATAAATAAAAAACACGTTGTTGGTTTTCGTGTGTTTCACGTGTGTGCATCATAAACGCGAAAGGTCCTTTCTCGCTTTCCGTCGATTCGCTCATCGTCCCGGAAGTAGCACAATCTGAAATGTTGACACCGCCCATGTGATGGCACCATAGACTGTATAAAAACCAGACAGGAGGAGGAGGGAACTGTAGAGGCTGTAAAAATGCTTTCTTTCCTCTAGACGGCGCATGGAGGCCCAGAGCTCCAACCCTCCATTGAACCACATTAAAATCTCTCGGCGTTTTTTTCTTACTAGACGTACGGTAAAAGTCATACACTTTTAAATATATCACTTTTAAAGAGTGCTACCTGACATAAAAATAAACAAAATCGCGCAGAATGTTTAAATAAAGACATTAAATGAACACAACAATCTAATAATCACAAACGTCAGTGATGAGAAAAATAAGATGTACCACGTGATCACGCCATCAACGTGACGCCGAGGCGGTTGTTTTTACTCAAGGATAATGACACCAGAAAACTTAAAAAACAAAAAACAAACAAACAAAAAAAAACCTTAAATTAAAAAATATACATATACGGCGAGAACTCACAGCCATTTCATACACTTAAGCCCGCCCCCCAATTACTGTCAACCAACCCGCGACCAGCAAACTCAAACTCATAAAATGATTGACAGGGAGGAGGCGTTTCTGATTGGCTAGACTTAGGAAAGCTCCCTCGATTCGTTTTTTCAGAGCTGTCACAGAAGCCGAGACAGGTATTTCAGTGCACCTTAGTAAAGTCTGTGGGGTAGATTTAATGAGCGGCATTAAAGAAATACCTTGATATTGTAATATTAATGATAAATAAAATTATTACTTTGATAAGCCGTACCTCCAAGCCCCGCCCACCCGGCATCTGCTGTTTCATACTCATTTTTCATTCCACCCACATGCTGTATTTCTGAATACTGGACTGAACGGACAACCTTGATCCAAACTTTCTCCCCCAGAGCTCATCTGATCTATTAAACTCATGCTTTGATAGGTGCGGAGTCGAAATGGCGTCTCGAGAACTGTATTCGGTGAGTGTTACAATATTTTTGCATGCTTTCTGTCAAAGTAGCACGTGCTTGCAACACTTGCATCTCTCACGGAGCGTCCTCTAATATTTTCCTTCAAGGAAACATTAAACACATTTCATGTCCAGTGCACACGAGCGTTTCATGAACCAAACAATATGCTCTCTCACATGAGTGTTACATGTCAAATGATTTAACATGGTTTTAGAGCCATATACCAATAGAAACCCATACTGTGCAGCTTTCTATGAACTCTGGCAGCATTATATTTATTATAGCAGTGATAATTAAATGTATATCTGTGTTTAAGCAACACATTTTTATCTATTTAGTTTTTCTTTGCATTGTTTACAAATAAATGGACACACCCTCATTATTTTGTAGTACTGTTTTCCACATTTTAGAATAACAGTAAAGGCAAAACTATTTTAAAAACACAAATTAATTCATAGAAATTAAGTAGTGACCACAAATCAAAGTAAGCATTAGTTATAAAAGTTAGCATTTTATAAACCCAAATATAGAGTATATAATTTTAGAGAAAGTTTATAATATTATACAAAGTGTTATTCATATGTACGATTTTTATTTGTTAATTTGAGCGAACATATATTAATTTAAAGCAAATCAAAATAAATTCAGTAAGTGAATATATTTGGAATATTTCGTGCTTGTGTGCCAGTCAGGAGTATCTATCACTCCTTGCAATTTTTATTTTATTTTTAATGTACTGTAATTGCAATGTATTACAGTTAAAAAAAAAAAAGAAGCAGAAATGTGATCATGTAAATTGCCTTATTCTTTTGAAAAACATATTTTCTGTTTTCGTACAGCCTAGGCTTCCAGTGCTGAAGAAGCGGGATGATTTTGAAGACGTTCTGGAAGAAAGAAGACGTTCCAGTGATCTGAGATACGCACTGAGATGTTACACTCCCACACTTTATAAAGGACTCGTGCCCTGCAAAGCCAGCATGCTAAAAAGCATCGTTCTGCAGTCGGACCACCTGCAGTATGTCATTAAACAGGTACAGAAACAACACAGATCAGCACCTTTCTCCTCAATGCCAGTTTCATGCAATAACTTACTATGCTTTTATTTAGGAACCCTAAATATAGTGAGGTATATTGGTGGAATTGTACATTCAGATGAAATACGGTCTTGTTTAATTATTATTGCGTTAATATTCCAGTTATGTTTTGTGAAGAGTTGTGCTGTCCATTCAGATGTCTGTATCTAGGAATACAGATCAAACTCTGGGTGTTTTAATGGCTACTGAGTTGTGTGTGTGTGTGTGTGTGTAGGTTTCATCAGAATCAGGAGACAGCACTGAGTGTGTTGCGGCGGAAGCGTCTCTGATTCTGGATGAGATGGCTCACCGTCTCCAGCTCAGCACTGTACGCTTCTTTGCCTTTACGCTCAGCAAAGCCTTCAAGAGGCTCTTCCGCAGCGTGTGCGTCAATGAGGAGGGCATCCAGAGAGTGAGTGACTCTTCACTGTCCCCAAAATACACGTGTGAAATTCCTGCTAAAACACCTGGCGTCTACACTGAGAGCCGGTTACTAGGGTCGTCTAATGTTACTAAAACATGTGTCCTTATTACAGGGATTGAAGCGGCTCAGAGTCCTTGTGGCATTAGTATGTCATTATTTTAAAAGTGCTTATTTATTATCATATATATTCTACTGCTGAAAAGTATTGAATAATTAAGACTTTTATTTAGATGTTTCTTTTGCTCGCTAAGGCTGTGTTTATTTCATTACAAATACAGTACAACAGTAATACTGTGAAATATTATTAAAATTTAAAAGAACTGCTTTCAATTTGAATGTATTTAAAATAATGTAACTTATTCCTGTGATGCAAAGCTGAATTTTTAGCATCATTACTTCAGTTTTCAGTGTCACATGATCCTTCAGAAATCATTGTAATATGTTGATTTGCTGCTCAATTATTATCAGTTATTTTTTATGCTCAATTATTAATAAAACAGTTGTGCTGCTTTGTGGAAACTGTGCTACCTTTTTTTTTTTTTTTTCCAAGATTCTTTGTTGAATAGAAAGTCCAAAAGAACAGCGTTTATTTGAAATAGAAAAATTTTGTAACATCATTAATGTCTTTATTGTCACTTTTGATCAATTTAATGCATTCTTGCTGAATTAAATGACTATTATTTTTTAAAATCATGCTTACCCCACACTTTTATCACAAAAATATTAAGTAGCAAGCAAAACTGCTTTCAACATTGATAATAATAAGAAATGTTTCTTGAGCAGCAAATCAGCATATTAGAATTATTTCTGAAGGATCATGTGACACTGAAGACTAATGATGCTGAAAATTTAGCTTACAGTTGTGCTGGGAATATAGGAATAAATTACATTTTTAATATATAATTGTAATAAGATTTCACAATATTACTATTTGTGACCCTGGACCACAAAACCAGTCATAAGGGTCAGATTTTTGAAATTGAGATTTATACCTCATCTGAAAGCTGAATAAATAAGCTTTCCATTGATGTATGGTTTGTTAGGACAATATTTGGCTGAGATACAACTATTTAAAAATTTGTAATCTGAGGGTGCAAAAAAAAAAATCAAAATACAGAGAAAATAATCACCTTTAAAGTTGTTTAAATGAAGTCCTTAGCAATGCATATTACTAATTAAAAAATAAGTTTTGATATATTTACGGTAGGAAATTTACAAAATATCTTCATGGAACATGATCTTTACTTAATATCCTAATGATTTTTGGCAGAAAAGAAAAATCGTTAATTTTGACCCATACAATGTATTTTTGGATATTGCTACAAATATATCTGTGCTACTTAAGACGGGTTTTGTGATCCAGGGTCACATTTTTTTATCAAATAAAATAATTTTGTGAGCATAAAAATCTAAAAATATATTTATATAATTATAAGAATAAAGTAATTATTCCAAACATTTGACCAAGTGTATTTCCTGTGTTTCTGCTGTAATCATGAAAGCGCTGCTTGTTTTCAACAGAAATAGGGAGTGTTGATGCATTAAATCAGTTAACCACAAATGTTGCAAGAACTTTGTATTCTTCAGCCCAACAGTGCAATACAAACACTTATTGAAGGAGAAATTGAAGTTTATATCTTAATATTATTAGTGTTTAATTTAAAAATTGATCATTCTAATATATAATTAATAATTTATTAATTTAAATGCTTTTAAGTCATCCTGAGGCTCTCTGGTTGAGAACCACTGCTATAAATGGTCCTACCGTTTGGTTTAATAAAGATGGCATGTAAATAGAGTTTAATGTCATGCTGGTTTTCATTGATGATGCTTTCTCTCTTCAGCTCCAGCAGGCTGTACAGGAACACCCGGTGGTTCTCCTGCCCAGCCACCGTAGTTACATGGACTTCCTGATGATGTCCTACTTACTCTACATGTACGACCTTCCCCTGCCTGTGATTGCGGCTGGAATGGGTGAGTGTGGACAGGTCACACTGATGCGTTGTACCAGCTTAAAAACTGTACTGAGTGTAGCTATAATACAAACACAAGTAGACACACTTTCCAAAAATATAGTTCATCCTCCTTAATATGCTTGAGTGGACTTTGTAACTGATTTTATAGCCTTTTTTTGGTTCTCTCAAAAGTTTTCTTGTTTTATCAGGGAGTTTTTGAGGGTTGACTTTGTATAGACAGTATCTGGTTGGTTTGATGTACTAAAAGTGCCAGCTAGAGCGTCTAAACAATTGATAATCTTTCTGTATTATATTCAAAATCTTGATACAAGCACTCTTTGGTAGTTTCTAAACTTCATATACATAAAACATGGTAGTGCCGTGTTTTTATTCTAGAATATATACTCTTGTAAAATCATGGTAATTTTGAAGTACCCTGGTTGTATGGGTCAAAGACAGAGTCGCATCAAATTCAGTTTACAAAAGGGATTATATGTACATAGAATGCATATTAAATTCAAGCAAATGCCTAATTTTTCAAATAGCTTTTGTGAAAATGTCAAAATATGGGTGGAATAATGTTCCATCATCATTCAGCGTAACATTTATGTAAAAATGAAACAACATATTTATTTTGACCTGTACTTATTAAAATATACAAAAGAAAAAGTGGTCGTACTAAATTGTATAATATTTTAAATAATTAAAAACTTCTTGCTGACAAATGAAACCTAACAGTTTGAAGGATAGAGGCAAAAAGTGTAAAGTTAAAATATTTAGAGTTTAGTTTTAAAAAATCATTCTTTATTCTTTATTTTTTCGATTCATATTTTATCAATAAGTGAGCTTAAGCCTGTTGATTTCTTATTATATTCATTACTTATACTGTACTATAGGTTTACTAATGGCAAGATGTTTCCTGCAGATTTTATGAGCATGAAGTTTGTTGGTGAGATGCTGCGTATGTCAGGAGCTTTTTTCATCCGTCGGTCGTTTGGAGGCGATAAACTTTACTGGGCTGTGTTCTCTGAGTATGTAAAGACCATGCTGAGGGTAAGATGCTTCATCCAAACAACTGAACAAATGAGCAAATCAGTAAACTAGACTGTCCTGTACATGTAAGATAAAATACAAGCTTCATATTGCTTTTCACACCGCTCTTAAAGGGTTAGTTCACCCAAAAATCGTTCCAAACTCCCTCACCTCGTTCCAAACCTTCGTTCATCTTCGGAACACAAATTAAGATATTTTTGATGAAATCTGAGATCTCTCTTACCCTCCATAGACAGCAAGGGTCCTACCATGGTCAAGGCACAGAAACGTAGAAAGAACATCATTAAAGGGATCATATGACGTTGCTAAAAAGAACATTTTGTGTATTTGGTGTAATACAATGTGTTTACGCGGTTTAAGGTTCAAAAAACACATTATTTTCCAGACACTGTACATTATTGTTGCTCCTCTCTGCCCCGCCTTTCTGAAACACGCCGATTTTTACAAAGTTCATCGTTCTGAAAAGTGAAGGTGTGCGCTGATTGGCCAGTTATCCAGTGTGTTGTAATTGGTCGAATACTTCAAGCGTGTGATAGAAATGCTACGGCCCTTACCATATTGTGATGCCATGTCCCGGCGTGACGACACAAAACCAATAAACGAGGCATTTGTTGCATCCAGTGGGGACATAATTACTGATTATAATGACTTATACTGTCTTTTTACGTGTTGCGTTGCATCGTGCCGTGTAAACATAAAACCATGTCTGCATTTGTGATCGGAGAAACAACAACTGTGAACTGTTCTGGAACAGTGTTGTAGATACAACTTAACCACTGATTTCTAGTTGTGTACTCTTATGGAAGGACAAACAAAGTAGTTTTGCTTTCGCAGCTAAACACACAGCGTCTCCACGACATGGCAGAGGTGGCAACAATACTACAGTGAGAATAAAAGTTACGCCTTCTTTCTTTGCGTAAACATTTGGGCGGTGTTATGCAAATCCTCCCACACAGTGATGTAGACGTGGGGGCGTGTTTAAATAAGGTGTTTTAGGAAGGAGTCAGGGTTCCCACGCTTCTTGAAAGTACTTAAATTTCAGACATATGGATTCAAGTCCTGGAAAGTACTTGAAAACAAACATAGGTCCTTGAAAGTGCTTGAATTAAATTTGAAATAAATTTTGTTTATGGCGCTATTTCAAAAATTGTCCTATATGTGCTGTCAAAGACAGAACGAAACAGCACTAATGAATGGGGTGGAGATGCGGTAGCGCGAAAAAATCTTAGCGTGTGTGTTAATGCGCAGCCTAGAGCCCTGCGCGGGACAGTTTTCTTAAGCCCGCTCCTGCTGAGTTTGCAATGTGTGTGTCCCACTCCCGCAAACATTCTAGTATTGTATATAATGCGCAAATTTTTAATGTTAACAGGTTTTACCGTGTTATTACAACATTTAACCACTTTTTATTAATTTAAAAATTGCGAAATTCTTTCAAATTTAAATCTTGTACAAGAACTACAGCAAAAACCAGTTTGATGCATATTTTATCAATATTTTAAAAATTGTATTGGAATATAACCAGTATTGACAATGGATTTCATTAAATTCCTTTAAACACGACTGCTCAAAACGGTCTAAATTTATGAGACCTACACATTCAAAATATTTTTACTCTGAAATTTTTAATGTAAATGTTAAGTGTAAGTGAAATGTTAGGTACTGTAAGGTCTTTCATGACACTACATATGCTGGGGTGTGAATTTTGATAGGTGCTTGATATAAAATAAATGGTGCTTTAAAAAGTCAGATTTCATCAAAAATATCTTAATTTATGTTCCGAAGATGAACGAAGCTCTTACGGTTTTGGAACGACATGAGGGTGAGTAATTAATGACAGAATTTGCATTTTGGGTGAACTATCCCTTTAACCATGGGTAAATATCTTCTGTGTAGTTGTAAGGCCCCTTGATCAAGACCAGTGTTGGGGAAAGTTACTTTTAAAAGTAACACATTACAATTTTGCGTTACTCCCTAAAAAAAGTAATTATTTTTTTGGAAAGTACTGTGATATGTTACACTTGTGTTTTTTCTCATCTGAGCTGGGCTTATTTGTTTGTTTTTAATATAAAAAAAAAAAAGTTTTAATGAAATAAAAAGTTTTTAAAAAATGTAAAAGCCCTTTCACACCAATAGTGAAATGAATAAGCCTCAGGCTGAAGGTAATGTAAATTCATGTCTGTACAGTAGAAAGCACAGCTTAAACAAACCTTACAGCTGTGCTGTCATTCTGGATTGCATGAAGAATAGGACGCTATAGAAGAAAGTTCAACACTCTTCAGCAATAAAAAGAAAAAAAAGAAAGAAACAAAAATGTTGTTTATCTAAAGTGTTTTTTTTTTTTTTTTTGCTTATTAGTATGGTTATTGGATCATCACAGGTCAGCAGCAGACATTGGTTAATAAAATCTGATTAAATCCAGGAAAAAAAGGATATTTGTGTTACCGGTATTTAACATATTTAATTATTTCAGGTTTGCGTCATATTCTGAGTTTGCATTTCACAGATTTTTAATGATTTTGAGGAATACTGAATCTGTTTTTGTGCAGGTGAGATGAGTAAATGCATGTTCATATTTAGTCTAGAACTACAGTAAGCATCATGTTCACACAGCGCACACAACGTCTCTGCACTTACTCCTGATTTCTCTCAACATGGCAACACGAGAGCTGTAACTGAAAGTAACTGGCATTACTTATTTAAAAAAGTAACTTAGATATTTTCTTGTAAATAGAAAAGTAATGTGTTACTTCACTAGTTACTTGAATGTAACTTCCATTATACCCAACACTGATCAAGACAGAGGTCAGAGTTCAAACAGGTTGATCCAGTGGGATTTTACAGGTAATAAAGGTACTGTGAGTCATTTTTGGATACAAGCATCTGCTAAATGACTGTTTACTGTATATCCTTCTTAAACGGTTGAAAATATGCATTGTTGAAAAATGATTAACCTGTTGTATGTTGTTTATTCAGAATGGATATGCCCCAATTGAGTTCTTCTTGGAAGGAACCAGAAGCAGGACGTGCAAATCTCTCACACCAAAGACGGGTAAGTGTACATCGACTATATGTTTGTAACACTTTTTATACAATTTCAAAAACAGACCGTCTGTGCCGCTGTAACTTTTTTTGGTGTTTAATTTTGATAAAAGCTCTTTGCTGACTTCTGCACGTGTTGTGCAGCATCAAGGCTTTTCCCCACTTTTCTGCCTTTTTGATTGCTGCACAAATCAATTCAAGGTGACAGGAAACATTTTTTTTTTTGCACACAGGAAGTGAGATGCCAGCTAAATGAAATTTCACAGGATTTTCACAATTGAATCTCAGTCCCTGTATGATATAGAGCCCCAGACTAATTTATGACACAGAGGTTCAAAACGACAGCTTGAAACCTGGAAAGCCCGACGGTGGCAGCTCATCAATCAAACCGAACAAAAGCAAATTTAGATGAATGAGAGAAACAAAACGGTCCACCTCTTTGAACACCGTTCGTTTTGTGTCAGCTTCATCTCCCGCTCTCTCTCTTTCTTTCTTTCTCTCTCCCTCAGGGTTGTTGAATATTGTGATGGAGCCGTTTTTTAAAGGAGAGCTATTTGATGTGAACCTGGTTCCTGTCAGCATCAGCTACGAGAGAATTCTGGAAGAGTCTCTGTACGCCCGAGAGCTGCTCGGCGTCCCGAAGCCCAAAGAATCAACCTCAGTATGCGTTTCCTTCTAATATGCATTCCATCACTATTTTTAGCAGATACTGTATATAACAACTAAACTTTTATCTTTATCAGTGTCCTGTTTTCCTAAAAAAAGTTATTTTGGGCAATAAAACAAGCAACAAACAATCAACACATACATGACTGTTTAATAGTTTGGGGTCAGTAAGATTTTTTTAATGTTTTTGAAAGAAGACTCTTTTGCTCACCATGGCTGCATTTATTGTTGTAAAATTCAGTAAAAACAGTAATGTGGTGCAATAATATTATTAAAGTTTTAAATAATGTTTTCTATGTTAGTATATTTTAAAATGTATTTAATCCCTGTGATGCAAAGCTGAATTTTCAGCATTATCCTTCAAGTGTCACATGATCCTTCGGAAATCAATAATTCTAATATGCTGATTTGATTCTGAACATTTCTTATTATTATCAGTGTTGTCAGTGTTATCAGTTGTGCTGCTTAATATTTTTCAGGATTCTTCAGTGAAAAGAGAGGCTCTTTACTGTCACTTTTAATCAGTTTAATGCATCCTTGTTGAATTTCTTAAAAAACAAAACAAAACAAAAACTTACTGACCCCAGCTATTTGAGCTGTGTAAATATGAATAAATAATTACAATATTTTCCATGTTACGAGTCTATGTAATGGACAGTGGATAATTATAAATATTTGTTAAATACTCAAAATAATCTCTAAAATAGATGTATATCATGAAGCAAAATTGTACAAGATAATTTTGCAGCTGTCTCCTGAATTAAGTTTATTTTCATGTCAGGCATAAAACCTCACTTAATGTTCGTAAAATTATGCATAGAAATTCTGTTTTTTTACTGGAACATTTTTTTATGGAACATCCAGGACAGACAGACCAAAGGGAGTTAATTGTTTTTTTTTTATTTTTTATTGACATCCATTTCTCAACTGTTTCTTTCTCTCAGGGTCTGCTGAAGGCCCGGCTGGTCTTGAGTGAGGACTATGGCAGTATGCATGTGTATTTTGGTCACCCTGTATCTGTGCGCAGTCTGGCAGAGGGAAAAATAAACCGCTCTCAGTACAACCTGCTGCCCAGGTATGACAGCTGCAATTAGCCACGCTCAGAATGTTTTGCTCTAAAAGCCACAAAGCATGCATTTTTGTCACAAGCAGCTTTTAAAATCTTAACAATGCACTCCTGTTGATCCCCTCACCTATCAGCATGCTAGCAACACATAACTTGATTCACTTACACCATGGCATGCATAGTTTTCTTAACTTTGTAATGTTCATTTATTTATAATGTATGTTTATTTATTAATTTATAATGTTACAAAAGATTACTATTTTAATTCAATTTTAAATGTTTTTCGTCTGAACATTCTATTCATCAGATAACCCTAAAAACAATATGTAATGGTTTACACAAAAATATTAAGCAGCACAACTGTTTTTAACATTAAATAATAATAATAAGAATTGTTTCTTGAGCTTCAATTAAGCATATTAGAATGATTTCTGGAGGATCATGTGACACTCAAGACTGGAGTAATGATGCTGAAAATTCAGCTTTGTCATCACAGGAATAAATAATTTTTTATGCATCCAAAAAGAAAAGAGTTATTTTAAATATAATAACATTATACAATATTGTTTGTTTGGTTCCACTTTCTATTAGATGGTCTTAACTACTAAGTATTTACATCAAAAAATAAGTACAATGTACTTATTGTGATTATCATTGTATTGCAAAACATTTTTGCTGCTATTGAGGTGGGTTACGGGTTAGGGACAGGTTTGGTGGTATGGGTAGGTTTAAGGGTTGGTTAAGGTGTAAGGGATGGCTCAACAGTGTAATTACAGAAATTAATTACAGATTTTAATTACATGCAGATATATTTATGTTAATTTATAGTAGATTAATATTTATTTAATTTATTGCTGATTTTGATTTGAGTTGAAGCAGACTGCAGTCTGTACAAACTTTACTGTAAGCTGTACAAACTGTCCTGACTTGAGTGTTGTTTTTATCAGGTACATTCCTCAGAAACCCAGCGTAGACACTCATGAGTTTCTGAACGACGCTGCGTTCCGTCTGGTGCGCATCCAGGAGGAGAACATGGTTCTGAAGCCCTGGGTTCTCATTGCCACACTGCTGCTACAGAACCCTGAGGGCCTGGACCTCTCCTCCCTCACAGCACAGACAGACTGGCTCAGATACCTGGCACTGGCGTTTGGAGCGTTCTTGGACTGGCCGGGTAAGAGATCACATTATCTCAACCTCAGACTGACCACTCGAATCACCAGTACAATCTGTTAAAATGTCTGCAAGTCAGGATGCACAGGTTTAAATCAGTCTACCGCCTGGTTTGTGGAAAAATCGAAACCGAGATTCAGAACCTCTAACCGACATAATTTTTCCATGTCGTTTTTTTGGTTTTACTTTCCCCTTAAAAGTGCGCTTGCATCTTTTGCAGCATCTCGCACCGTCCCATGTGAGAGGCGCGTTAAAAGAATGTAAACTTTTACACGCAGTTTACATAAAAGTTTACGTTTACATACTATATGTGTGTGTACTGTGTATATTTATTATGTATATTGTACATATAGTATGTAAAGTCGATTGTACAGGGGAAGTCGTGGCCTAATGGTTAGAGAGTTGGGCTAGTAACCTGAAGGTTGCCGGTTCGATTCTCACACCGGCAGGAATTGAAGGTGGGGATTGTGAATGAACAGCACTCTCTCTGCCTTCAATACCATGACTGAGGTGCCCTTGAGCAAGGCATCGAACCCCCAATTGCTCCCCGGGCGCTGGAGCAATGGCTGCCCACTGCTCCGGGTGTGTGTTCACGGTGTGTGTGTGCGTTTGTTCACTATTCACTGCTGTGTGTGTGCACTTGGATGGGTTAAATGCAGAGCACCAATTTCGAGTATGGGTCACCATACTTGACAATACGTCACGACTTTTTTTTTTTTTTTTAAACAAACTTTTATTTTGAATGCGATTAATCGTGATTAATCGCTTTGCAGCCCTAGTTTATGCTATTAGCTGTCATGCATTATATATTGCAAAAGTTTGGGGTCAGTAAGATTTTATGTTTTTGAAAGAAGTCACTTATGCATACTGCATTTATTTGATCAAAAAATACAGTAAAAACAGTAATATTATGAAATATTATTGCAATAGTGCTGCTTAATATTGTGAAAACTGTGATACATTTTTTTCAGGAATCTCTGATGATTAAAGTAAAAAAAAAAACCCACAGCATTTATTGAAATATAAATGTTTTTATGCTGTTATTCCATCCTGAATAAAAGTCATAAAAAAATCTTACTGACCCCAAACTTTTAAACATTAGTATATGTTTATACCATTTATCACTCTTGATTCATGCTAATTTCTTCATACACTAATACATTTTTTAACATTAGAAGTTGATTATTAGTTATTGTATCATAAATAAACATGAATTAAGAGTTGACAACAATATAATATCAAAAGTGTTCATCAAAAGTCCTTGATATGAAAATCATATCAAATGTAATAACATTCAGGTAAAGTGTTTGTATCCATAAGTGAAGATCTGTAAATTTGAAATCTTAGCGAGACGTATGAAGTTGTATCCTATTATCATATATCATGTTCTTCACATTTTCTCAGTATGGCAAAAATGATCATGCATATCTCCAGGATATGCAGAATCTGCTTAGATAAATGAAAGACGCTTGATGAATAATTAATTGCAGAGAAATCCAGTAGCTCAATCGAAGCTTACGTGACCTTAATTTGAGCAATCCCCAATAATATGATCTTTCTTTCTCTCTCTCGCTCTCTGTAGATCATGAGGCCTGCAATGAAGTCGTCAGCTGTAGTTTAGCTCTGCACAGACACCTGTTGAGTGTGTCTGCAGGCCACGTTCAGCTGAGTGTCACAGATGCGCCACAGGTCGAGACGACACCAGAGGAAGCTGTCTTTCACCGAGCGGTTGTTGTGCTCTCTTGCGCCTCCTACAGGAACCAGATCTTACACGTGTTTCTGAGACCTGCTCTGTTAGCGGTGGCTATGCAAAGCGCAAACTCCAATAGAAAAGGTGTGAGAGAAATATGTTTTATGAATGTTATTTGTGACCCTGGACCACAAAACCAGTCATAAGGGTAAATTTTTTCAAATTGAGATTTATACATGGATAAATAAGCTTTCCATTGATGTATGGTTTGTTAGCATAGGACAATATTTGGCCGAGATACAACTGTTTTAAAATCTGGAATCTGAGGGTGCAAAACAATCAAAATATTGAGAAAATCGCCTTTAAAGTTGTTCAGATGAAGTCCTTAGCAATGCATATTACTAATCAAAAATTAAGTTTTGATATATTTACAGTAGGAAATTTACAAAATATCTTCATGGAACATGATCTTTACTTAATATCCTAATGATTTTTAGCATAAAAGAAAAATAGATAATTTTGACTCATACAGTGTATTGTTGGCTATTGCTACAAATATACCTGTGCTACTTATGACTGGTTTTGTGGTCCAGGGTCACATTTGTTTTACTCTGGATTAATATATTTTACCAATCACAAAGTAATTTGTGTTCTAGATGATGTCTACAACTGTTTCAACTTCCTCAGGAACATGTTCTCCAATGAATTTATTCTTTGCCCTGGGGACT
Source organism: Spinibarbus caldwelli (assembly GCA_039654775.1). NCBI lineage: Eukaryota > Metazoa > Chordata > Actinopteri > Cypriniformes > Cyprinidae > Spinibarbus > Spinibarbus caldwelli. Next base: position 8,225,548 of record CM077240.1, read on the forward strand.
CTGTTCAGGTTAGACCACATTCACAAGCTGTTTTTGCCACCAAAATTTGTTGCTGAAAATTTGAGATTCATTTGAAAACTAGACCGTTTCACTCTTTCAGTTGAAACTTAATCAAATCATAAGTCCTTAAAAGATTTTCACCTCTAGTCTGTACTCAAATGTCTTTTCATGACGTGTTACTCTGTGTACATGTATGATTTTTTTTTTTTGTAGGACTTTGAAGAAGCGTGTTATTTGCTCATGAAGCGTGGCGTGTTGCAGGTATTGGAGCATGAGATTGTGATGTCAGCGAGCGGTCACAGCACCCTCGCTTTCCTGTGTTCGGTTCTGGACCCCTTCCTGCAGGGATACCAGGTGACACCTTAAACACAATGTGTAAATGTACACTACTGTGCAAAAATTTGGGGGACAGTATGATCTTTCTTTCTTTCTTTCTTTCTTTCTTTCTTTCTTTCTTTCTTTCTTTCTTTAAAGGGGTCATATGATGCGATTTCAAGTTTTTCTTTCTCTTTGGAGTGTTACAAGCTGTTTGTGCATAGATAAGATCCCTGAAGTTGCAATGACTAAAGTCTCAAAACCAAAGAGATATTCTTTATAAAAGTTAAGACTCGACCACGCCCCCCTAAAACAGCTCATTCAAACACACCCCCACACGTCTACGTCACGACGTACACGCAATGAAAGAAGGCGTAACTTTTATTCTCGCTGTAGTATTGTTGCTGCTGCCGTCATGTCGTGGAGTCGCTGTGTGTTTCGTTGTGAAAGCGAAAGTACTTTGTTTGGGCTTCCAAATGAGTACACAACTAGAAATCAGTGGTTAAGTTGTATTTAAAACACTGTGCCAGAACAGTTCAACCCAAATATTAGAGTGTGTGCATCACATTTTTACAGAGGACTATTTCCTGAACCTGAGAGTAGCCTGTCAGCTGTGCTCAAAGACTGTTTCTATAAAGTCGGGCAGTTCCAACTTCGCAAGGACAGTCTGGCGCTTCTGACTCACAGCCTGTAAGTATGTTTTCATATTTAAAGAATTTGCCACTGACTATTCAAATGCGAGTTTTGAGCAGTGTAGAGTAGTTCTTATTGTTTGTTGTTTCTCCGATCACAAATGCAGACATGGTAATGTTTACGCGGCGCGATCCAACGCGATGTGTAAAAAGACAGTATAAGTCATTATAATCAGTGATTATGTCCCCACTGGATGCAACAAATGCCTTGTTTGTAATGGGTTTTATTGTTTTTGTGTCGTCGCGCCGGGACACGGCATCACAACATGGTAAGGGGCGTAACATTTTCGTCTCACGCTTGAGGTATTCAACCAATCACAATGCACTGGATAGCTGGCCAATCAGAGCACACCTCGCTTCTCAGAACGATGAGCTTTGTAACAATCGGCGCGTTTCAGAAAGGCGGGGCATAGAGGAGCAACATTAATGTACAGTATGTGGAAAATAATGTGTTTTTTGAAACTTAAACTGCATAAACACATTGCATAATGTTCTTTTTAACAACGTCATATGACCCCTTTAAATTATTCGTTTTATTCAGCTTGGATGCTCAATCAAAACAGAGAAATCCTGAAAAAAATGTATCAAGATTTCCACAGAATATTAAGCAGCATAATTGTTTTCAACATTGATAATAATAGGAAATATTACTTGAGCAACAAATCAGCATATTTGACTGATTTCTGAAGGATCATGTGTCCTAACACTGAAGACTGGAGTGCTGAAAATTCAGCTTTTCATCACAGGAATAAATTACATTTTAAAAATATTAATAATATATATATATATATATATATATATATATATATATATATATATATATATATATATATATATATATATATATATATATATATATATATATATTATTTTTTTTTTTTTTTTTTTTTTTTTTTTTCACAATATTATTATTTTTACTGTATTTTTGATCAAATAAATGCAGTCTCAGTGAGCATCTCTGTGAGCAGTCTCTGTGAGGTTTCACATTAAAAAAACAAAAATTACTTACTGACCCCAAACTTGTGATTTTTAGTACACACTTTTTCATATTATCTACAGGAATAGTTAAAGGTGTAGTAAACTATTTCTGAGAAACACTGTTGTTCAAACAAACACACCTCTACCCCAAAAAAACAAAGCGCTATGCAACACAGGCAACGATTAATAGCTCCAGCCAAACAATGACTCTCAAAACCATCCTGATACTATAGCTAATATTTCAGCAACACTATATCTTGGTTCTGTAAAACATTGCAAAACCAATGTTACAAGCAGAAACAAAGCAGCCTCGGCATCTGTTTTCAAACCTTCCCAATCTAACATCTCTCCAGCTCTGGAAAGCTTTTCCAATATTAACATGGGTTCTAGCTCTTGCCTGATCACAGCCCTTCCTTTTCCAGTTACATTCCTAACATTTTCCTCTTTGCTAATTTCTCCACCATCTCTCTTTGTACAGTCTTTCTACAGATCTCCCGCTTGATCACTTTCTCTCCTCCTTCTAAATGCCCCTATTGCTAATTTGCTAAAAGGGTGTTGTAGTGCTCGGTCTGATCCATCTGATCCACTTTGTGTTTTCCCCTAATTACACAGCAAGGACTATGTACAAACGCAATATTTTTTTCAGCACGCATGTAGAACAGACAGCTAGCAAATATTCACATAATTGCTATTTGGGTGTTGCTATGGTTGTAGGACTGATATGGTTGTAATTTTTTGAAGTTCTTGGTCTTGTCAACATATTGATAACATTTGTACTCGGTCTAGTCTTGGCCTTAGACTAAAATAACTCTGGATTTTATTTCAAGGCCGGTCAAGACCACAACTGTGGGGGAATATCATTGAATTGCCAGTGCGTTGTCTGATTTATATGTTAACGTCTCTCTGTGATTGGATGTAAAACTTCCTGCTTCGAATGCGATCAATAACTTGTTTGTAATTTGATTTCTTTTGTTACTGTTGTGCCTGGTCAGAAATGACCATGCAATTGTATCAAAAATATCACCAAAATTAATACAAATGCTTCCAAAATGCAAGATACAATTGCATAAAAAGTATTTGTATATTTTATATCGTAACATTTGATATAATTAAGCAATATCACAAGGCAAGAGAGCTTTTTTCACAAGTGTAAGCATGATTGCAAATGTGATGTTGATTTCATACGAACAATCAATAAACAAGAAATTAATATTAAGTGACTTACCTTTTAGATAAAAACAGTTTAAACGCAACAGTTTTGGTCTGTTTCACCAACGAAAATAGTTCCAAACAGCTCTCAACTTGTTCTCGGTTTAAGTAGTCTGACTACAACATTAGTTGTTGATTTCAATTTTAATAGTGTTTCTCAGAAATCACTTACTGCACCTTTAACTGTACAAACCTCTTTAAGTCTTAATTGGTTTTCACATAATACACATTCTTAGGTTTAATAACTACGGTCATATTAAGTTACTGTGTGTCTTTGTGCAGGTGGTGTGTCGCTATCTGTGTGAGGAGACTAATGAGAACCTGACAGAGAAGGAGTTTATTCCTGCTGTGAGGAGTTTTGCACTGAAACTCATATTAGCAGGTAACACAGGATGACGGTGCTTTGTGTGTGGAAGTTTAAACTGTTTCCATACCAGGTCCTGTTTATAACTGATCTGATTAGGCATGTCCTGCATTGTGTCCCCTTGCGATTAGATCTGCTAGAGGTGTTGCAATTGTCTCAGACCACAAAAAGCTGATTTTACTTTGGTTTGAAGTTTCAGTCTTCTGTTATATGCGTGTTTGTCATCATGGCATCAGGTCGCCTGAAGTGTTATGAAGCTTTATCCTCAGACCTGCAGAAGAACGCTCTAGCAGCCCTTCTGAGGCTCAAAGCCGTGAGGAAGGTCAAAGTGTAAGTCCATCTACATACAGTCTCCATTTCATTAGATGTGTTATGGGCTTTTGAAGTGTTATGGTTGTTTAACTGATGTGAACTCTTTCTCACAGAGGAGATCAGGTGACGTTGAAGGTAAACAAGATTGCAGTGAACTCATTGGAGGATACGCTGGGTAAGAGTAATGTCATATCAAAATACCTGGTGTTCAAGTATGGCAGTGTTGAAATAGCAATCTTCTAACATACTAGTCTAATCATTTCTGCAGTATATAATATGTGCATTCTAAGTTGATCTGACTATCTTTTTTGGGGTTATTTATTGGTCTGTAAAGTATTACATAAGTTTTTACACCAAATAAAAAAATGAAAAACAGTTATTTTGCATTTTTAAAGCTGTTACTGTGCTTAAAAATCCATGTGATGAGGTCATTTGACTACAAATGTAGCATACTAATGTTTGAAATATTTATCATGGAATGCCTTCTGTCACCAATGTTGTTATTGTTAAGTAAAACTATTAAAAATATGTTTTGGTAATTTAAATAAAGCTGAAATGAAATAAAATATAAATACTGGATGAAAAGCTTAAAAATTAGAAATGTTGCCAAACTGAAAAGTTTAAGTTGAACTATTGCAATTACTAAAACTAAATTAAAGCTACTGTAAACAGAAGTAGAAAAAAAAACTAATAAAGACAAAAGCTAATAAAAACAACAACAAAAAAATTAAATGCTATACTATAATAGTATATAAATAATACAAAGATATCCTGTCACATACTATTTTTTTAATAATAGTAGGCAATATTCAGTGTAAACTGTTCAAAGTCCCAGTAAATCAACCCTTGTTTTATTGTGTAATATAATGTTAGATTTAAATGGATTTAATTACTGAGTTGTTTAGCAAAAGCACAATTTTGCTGGAGCGAAAGAGCATTATAGAGCATTAGACTGGTATAAATAAAACATATTTTTGTAACTAAAATGACATGCAAAAGACTCCAAATTCATACTTGTGAATGTGAATAGTTTTACAGTTTACACAAAGTTAATGTACTCATGTTTTAATAACTGCAGCAGCCTATTACCGCTGATGTGTTCAGAAATAAAAGATGATTTAAAATAGTCAGCATCATAAGAAACATCATACAATTTATTTAAACATTTTTAGATACAAAATAAATATACGTCAGGTAAACTTTGTTTTATGAGATGGTCCCAAAAAACATTATTTTACAACAAGTACTATTAAAGAATTTTTATAGATTTATGTATATAAAAAATAGCTTTTTTTTAGGTGAGTTTGAAAGTTGAATTATATTAAATGTGTGCATTTACTGTATTGTTTGTATCGAGTGAATGCAACAACAACAAGATCTAAATATATAATAGGTAAAACGTAAACTAGTCAATACACACACATATTTACAAATTAAATAATTAAAAATATTTTTAAAATAAACAATAAACTATAGTAATTCTGCAGATTTTTTTTTGGGCCCAGATTTTATTGCTTGCTTTTAAAACGCAATAATTTTCTCTTGAAGAAGTAAAGTTTTCAAAGTTTCCTCTCAGAGAATTTGTTTGTTTGCCCGATTTTCCACTTTGACCCAGTTGTTGTCTCGCTGTGCTGTACTGTCATGACCTCCTGCATCTCGTTCTATTTTACAGCTATGCTTGTTTACTTTTCTTTTCCTCTGTCACACAGGAGGTAAAATTCCTACCCAGAAGCCCATCCTCGCTCGACTGTAGTCTCAGGAGGGCCAAACCAAACTAAACTGCCTTCATTAACATAATGCCAAATTTTGCAAGGTGGCATGTCTTCGCTGACTACAAAGGTTACCTGTCATCGAGCTTTAAAGGGACGTCACGGGTTTGCCATCTGGGACACCCACGCTATGCTAGAAGCACTCTTTTTATCTCTCTCCCTCTCCGACAAAGTTGACAGCAGGTTGCCGTGTCTATGATCGGCCTTCGATCTTCACTGTGTCTTTATCAGACGAGTTTTAAACTGCTCTGATGTTGCTTCAAGTATATGAAGACAGTGACACTTTTGATATTTTATTCGTGTTTGAACTTCCTGTTACCACCGTTTGCATGCGTTTTATCTACGTCTGCACTAAAGAGACTTCGCTTTGATTTGAAACACTGTTACTGTTTGTTCTCACTGGATTTATGTTGGGCCTGTTATCTTTTCTTCGTGACTTGTCTGAATTTAACCGTTTTTTTTTGCTCTCTAGATATGGCCGTCTGTTGCGCTTGCTACGGATGAAGGTTTTTAGGGGTCATGTTACAAAAATAGGTCACTCGAAAGTGTTAACTCCTTCAGAGCTAAAGAAAAGATTGCCTTTTTGTATCTGCTCTCAGAAAGGAAACTTGTAGTTAAAGGAACTCAAAAATAAAATTTTCTGAAAAATTACTCTGGTCATCAAAGACAAGTTTGTTTGTTCATCAGAACAGATTTGGAGAAATTTAGCATTACAGTACATCACTTACTCACCAATGGACCCTCTGCAGTGAATGGGTGCCGTCAGAATGAGAGTCCAAACAGCTGAGAAATACGTCACAATAATCCACACAAATCCACTCCATCAGTTAACATCTTATAAACTAAAAATCTGAATGTTTGTAATAAACAAATCCATAATTAAGATGTTTTTAACTTCAAACCTTTGCTTCCAGCTAAAATACAAGTCCATAATATTGTTTTGTGTAGTGGACATGGACTTGTATTTTGGCCAGAAGTGACGGTTCAAAGTTAAACGCCTTGATAGATTTGTTTCTTATAAACAAACAAGCAGCTTTTCGCTTCTCAAGACGTTAATTGATGGACTGGAGTGGTGTGGATTATTATGATGTTTTTATCAGCTGTTTGGACTCTCATTCTGACGGCACCCATTCACTACAGAGGATCCATTGGTGAGCAAGTGATGTAATGCTAAATTTTTCCAAATCTGTTGGAAAAACAAACCCATTTACATCATGGATAGCCTGATGGTGAGTAAAATTTCAGCTCATTTTAATTCTTGGGTCATCTTCTCCATGATTAACAGAAAGGCTGTTCTCACGAGCCAAATATGGAGACTCTTTATTGCCATAACAGTGTTTACATGCCTGTTGTAAACTACAGCTTTTCTGCTACAAATTAATGCATAATGATTTAACAGGTTTTATTTTATGTATTACTGCATTGTTTGGATATTTCACCCTATCTTTCAATAATTAATATGATGAAATATTTTTTATCATTAAAAATGATCAGACGATACAGAGGCATGTCGCACGGAACTGCTGAATCTCTGTTCCCTCTGTTAAATGCCCCTGTAATGTTATTTCTAAGCATTATATCCATTTTTCAGATTTAGTCAATTAAGAATTAAGTCATACTGACCCAGATTTCAATATTAGACAAAATTAAACTTTTAAAATTGTGTTGATGCCGTGTCGGATTCAGTTTCTAAAACTTAACTACAAAGTTTAGATACATTTATGTGCTGCACTTTTTCTAGGGAAAAAAATCTAAAATGTGCCTATTGTGTGGATTTGAAGGGGAATTCAGGTATATTTTTATCCCATATTTTAAACTGATCATCAGACATTGTCTGTAATCACTGAATGGATGATGCAACTAATAAACGCAAGCCACAAGTAAAGCCATAGTGTTCATCCATTCTGGGTTTGGGTCGATTCTTGCGCAGTTCATCGAATTAAGTGAAAAAGCTGAAACCATATTTATGTTTACATTGACAAGCAGCTTTTTACATAATTAGATGAATTCATCTTGAAATGGTTTTGAAAAAAAAAAAACTGTGAAAATCACTCGTTTTGGACATTGTTTTTTTTTTTTCTATCTATGGATTGAGTGTCTTTCTAATGTTAATATTGTGATTGAATAGTGCTTCTGTGATAAATTTTTTGGAGAAATGGCACTAAAACTAAAAAGTAAATATGCATTAAAGCTAAGTGAAACCCAAATGCTGACCATATTTTGTTTTTTTGTAATATGTACTGTATGTGATCAGTATTTCTGTTTTTCTCAAGCCATTTTGATTGTTTTAAATACTTTTTTACCCAGCATTTAGTTAACGCTGTGATGCAAAGCTGAATTTTCAACATCATTACTCCAGTCTTCAGTGTCATAAGATCCTTCAGAAATCATTCTAATATGCTGATTTAATGCTCAAGAAACATATTTGTTGAAAACTTTTGTGCTGCTTTCTCTTTTTTTTTTTTTTTTTTGTGTGGAGACCATGATACATTTTTTTTCAGGAATCTTTGATGAACAGAAAGTTAAAAAAAAATTATTTGAAATAGAAATCTTTTGAAACATTAAACAGTCTTTACTGTCACTTTTGATCAGTTTAATTTGTCTTTATGTAATAACAGTAATAATTTAATTTCTCAAAAAAAAAAAAAAATAAATAAATAAAAATAAAATAAAATACTGTCATTAAAATTTTGAACAGTCCATGTTTGAAATGGGTCTCCCAAGATAAAGGTTTGGACATAGCTACTCATTCTTTACTATTACTGTTTCACATACACTTTTTTAGAATAATAGCCTAAGCCAGTAAAGTCATTAACATTATGAAATAACACTAAATGGAAATATAGTAAATAAAAACTCATGTTAACTTTTTGTCTAAATTACAGCCTTGCCATTTTTGACATTTCATCAGTCGTGAGATGCATCCTGGGATGCAATGCAAACTGTATTAAGAGAGTTTCCATTCACATAGGACTCTACTAAAATAATTCATGCTTTTGTTTTAAAATACAGTAACACTTTTTTTTTAAATCTTCAAAATCAAGTCTAAATAATCTGCTAGTCCTATAAAAGTCCAATAAAAACAGTGCAGAATCTTACATTTAGAAAACTTTTATTCCACCCTCATCCTTGATGTTTTTGTTTTATCAGTGTTGTCCTCTAGATGGCAGACTTGGATGAGATTTTACCATCTCATATTTAGCAGCCAGTATATTTTGGCCAGATTGGTCCTTTCACCAAATTTGTGCATCCAAGCAAAACCTTTACTCATATTTCCTTCCTATTTCATTCATCTTGTCAACAGGATATCAATCAATATGCCAGCAATCTCTACCACTGACCACAGGACATGTCTACTGTTGTTCTTGACATTTCCAGTGCTCATTCTGTAGCAACAGTTCAGAATATTGTATCTGTTTAAATATCCCATATCTCTTTTCTTATTCATATATCCATCATTTTATTTGATTGATTAGGCTCATTTAGCAGAACACTTTCAACAAATTAACATTAAGCAGCGAAGTCCTGCTGTTTATTCTGCCACGTGGAACTGGGAATATTGGTGGTAAAATGTCATAGCAAATGCAAACAATGTACCTTAATCTGAGTACACACTGCATTTTAATTTGATGTAAACACAACCAGAGCCCTTCTCCATGGGGAGACATCAAAATCCGCTCAAAAATGTATTACTTTAAATGGAAGTCAATGGCGGAGATGCTTCAGTACGCTGAATAAACTGATTTTGTGTGGAAACAGCTTGCCTTGTAATAAATTTTGCGCCTTGCAGCTAATCTTCAACATGTTCTGCATGCCATATTGGGAGTGAGCTATATTTGGAATTTGCTACAAAAAAAATAGTAGTTTTATAATTGAAATCACAATTTTGCAGGAGAGATTTGTTTACAGCCATACATTCATTTGTATGGTCAATTAACAGAATTTTGTACAGTACTGAAATGACGTAACTTTGTATATGATTGACTCTCAAGGCTCATTCATTTTGACAAAGTTCAACTTTTTTTTTTTTTTTTCAGTGACACACACTCAGAGTTTGCCATTTCCACCTCTTCCAGAAAATCTCTGATGAAACCGAGACTGTGAGGTCTGTTCAGTGTCATACTGCCTTAGGGTCACATCTAATTGTCACAGCCCAGACTTTTTGTCCACTGGAGATTTTTTCAAAGTCACTGCACATATTTTCAGTGTTTCATCATCTGATGATATCAAACACATTGGCTGCGTCTAAAACATAACACATGTTGCATATTTAAAAAAGCGGTGCAGACTGCGGGGGTGCGCACACATGCTGGGTGCGATGTCAGGAAATGGCACTGTGGCTAAGCTCATGAATATTAAAACGGTTATGAACAAATAAGTGAAAATAATGTATTGCTTTGTAAATATGTGATATATTTAAATTAGGTCTGTATAAAGTATTTTACCACAATCCTGTGCATAATGGCATTTGATGAAGGAGCATTGTAGGCATGCATGTAAAGAAACATAACGTTACATACGAAACATACTTGCAAATCTTGGCTGCATGATTGCTTATACTGTTGCCAAAGGTGAACATTTTCACACATCTCTCTCTCTCTCTCTCTCTAGATGTATGTATACATACCAGGGTCAGAATGGGGGCACCAAAATGAACAGAAATGGCCCACAAATTCCAGATAACAGGGAAAAAATTACCCCTACACAATTTAAAATTAAACCTATTATCATGATTAAAATTACATTTAGATCTGTGCGTTACATCTTTTTTTTTTTTTTTTTTTTGAGCTTTGACAATTATAACCAATCACACATGTTTCTGTTGAGCTTATGAATGCAATCGTCAATCAGAAGCATTTATATGGGAAGCCAAACAACCTAAAAGTGGGACGAAATAGTAGGGTATAAAAGAATTTGCTTCTAGACAGTGCAGGGAAGATGTAGTCCTTAGCCTTATAATGTCACACCCACAGACCGTTGGCTGAATGTCTGATGCATATCACACACAAAATTGAAAACACTTCAGGAGTTTCAAAGTCCTCATCGGATTGGTTAAATTATACAGGATCTTTAATGTTCTGCCTGGAAACAAAGATGTTGTGATGGAAGAAGAAAGCCGTCGTGTTTATAACTGTGACAATGAGCGCTTCAGGATCAACTAAACAATGGATTTTCAAAAGTATGTGAAATATTTAAAGTTTGCGGCATATAATCTTTAAAATACATCCAAGTGTTTTACACAATGGTCTGTTATTGTGGGAATATTTCCATGCCCCTAAGCATGACGCAGGACAAAATGAAATGTGATTGGTTGCTTTACCTGTCAGTCATATGGCCTTTTGGGTAGGCCTTGGCCATTCAAATTGGCTAAAGTTCCCAGACGTTCTGCCGTCAGTCTGAAGGTCTGGCTATTTCATATATGTAAACAGTAGTGTTAGCTACTTCGAAGCAGAAACTTTAATACGGTTATCTGCTTAGAATTGAAAATGTTTTATGGTTTCATTCATCAAGGCATATTTTAGATAAATTTTACATTAAAGGATATTTGTGGAACTGTAGCATATGATTATACTGAAAGAAAGAGTAAAATACTGTATACTGACAATTTTCTGCCAGGACATCCATTAATTTCCCTTTCAGAAATCCAGAAATTAACCATTGTTTTACTGTAGTAAAGGTGTAACCATGGATTATGCTGAATGAAGGACTTTGACGGTGGTGCTAGAAAACATGTCCTCCCTGCACTGTCGAGTTTGTTGCAAATAATACCACACTGTTTCGTTCCACTTTTTGGTTGTTTGGCTTCCCGTACGTTTAGATTAGTCAGCACTGAAACGCCGGAGGCTTGTTGAGTGTGCGCGCTCACTGACTGAATTCTGTGCGCTCGTAAATTCTCTCATCATAAACAACAAAATGCAGAAAAGATGTAATTAGGACATTCATTTCGCAGCTTCAATGATTACAACAGGAGTTTTTGCATAACTTGCTCTAGACTAACATCATGGACCATCTACATTTTTTTTGTGTAGAATATGACGTGACATTTCCACAAACACAAAAACGTTTCTACATACAGTAAATATTCTATTAATCAACAGTAATAATCATTATTACAATATCAAGAGCAATAGCCGAAAATTATGATTTTTGACAATATTTCTGTCCTACCCTGAATTCCTGTTTTTTAAATGTATAATTTACAATTTTAAAATAAGGGAGAAATCATTTTTGGCTTAGGCCTATTAGGTCATGACATAAATACTTTTTTCGGGTCTAGGCCTCTATGCTGTTTCAAGTGAAAATTTGATCTCTAAAGGTGTGCAAATCATTTATAACACATCTTTTAAAAAAATTACAGTCTACAATTTTTGGTCTCGGTGTCCTGGGCACCAGTATTTTGACAATTCGGGTACTACATCACATTGTGAGTGGATATTAGCAAAGACACTTTAAGGTAAACCTCCAAGGTTAGCAAAAAAGCATAGGAAGGAGACGAGGCCATTATTAAAAATGGAAGTTAATGGAGATGCTTCACTACACTTTAGTAGGGAAAAGCTGATCATTTAATGAATCGACAGCCTATCATCTAATATTCAACACATTTTCCATTAAACATTCATTTTGGATTGATCCATTTTCAGAGTTTACACCCAGAACACTCCCATTTGGACCTGGAAATGGAAACTCAACAAGCGGACAGAAGATTGTATTCACACACATGCTTGATATCGAATGGTTCTTCTATGAAAAGTTCTGCAGCACATACTTGAAAACAGTTCAGTGCAGCATTTGACTGATTGGCAAATGAGTGCAGACATTAAGCGGACTGCATTTATATCCATCACAACATTGTTTTCATCCGCGTCAAATCAAATATGTCATCAAAGCCTGTTCTGTACATTAGACCATACACACTTCTCCATGGTTTGAATAGGTGTGAATAGATCCATAGGAATTCATCATTTCAATTTCTTGGCCTTTACATCGTAATTTTCATATGAACATGTCATATTCACAGCTTAAAATTGAAACAGAAAAAAATAATTGGATTTTGCTTTGCATTTGAATGCTCAGGAAATGAGAGGATTTGTTAAAGCAGCCTCCCGCGGATGCCACAACCAGTCACCGAATCTTCAGGGGATAATTCACCCCCCATCGGCCCTCGACTCGTTGGACGTGCTCTTCCACCGGGAAGCGGCTCCATCAGATGAGTGTTCAGGAGTGTCAGCGCCATGGGAATCTCCGTCAGTGCACTACTGACAGCGAAATAAATAATGATTCTCACATGGCAACCGCAACGAAGTGACAGCCTGGAGATGATTTAATAAAGTTCAATACAATCTAATTGAAGTTGTGAGCGAAAGCCCCTTGAGAGTGATCCCTTTCTGGATTTGTCACAACCTCTGAAGTGCACGTTATCACTGTGGGAGAAACACATGGATAAACCACACAGCTGGTGGTTACTGAACTTAAACTGGGTTCACACACTATACACTTGCCCTCAGCACAAGGTATGAACTCTCTGTGGACAAATTACCCTGACCTCAATGCTCCCTTGACATATGTAATGGGAGATCCATGGATTTCAGACACCAGCACACTGGTAATACCAGTGCATTATCTGGAGTGCCTTGGAAACCATCCAATAAGTCAAATATGACTTTTAGATCCAAGATCCAGTAAGTATTAGACACATAAGGCTGAAATACACATGACAGGCACTATACCACTGGCATTATGACAGATGACAGGCATTATACCACTGAGGTTCACACACTACCAGACTTTCAAGTCATTCCAAACACATTAAACTCACACAGAAACCTGTGCCTCGCTGCTAGAAACATATTTAAATAAATGAGCAAAATATCAAACGTGTTTTATGTTCTCTGGCTAGATGGAATCATAGTCTAATGCAAAAAAATAAATAAAATAAAATAAAATAAAATAAAATCAGAATCTGTGCTCATCATACACTGTTATTGAAACTGGTCGGCTCTCACTGCCCAAAATCTGCAGACTGGCTTTGACTTTTTGGCAACTAGCATCAACTTCTTCAGACTGTAAATTGGGGCTAAACTCTTGGCAAAAGTTGTATAGTGTATTCCAGCCTTTAAAATGTTTAATGTCATTGTATTCAATACAAAATTTCAAAATATCACATAGGCTCCGGCGTCAGCAGCACCACATGCATGCGTCATGGTAATCTTGTGAATGCACGCCATTTTTGTTTTCTTTGTTTACAAAAAGTATTGTCGTAGCGTCATAAAATTACAGTTGAACCATTGATGTCACATGGACAATTTTAACAATGTCTGTACTATGTTTCTGAATGTGGTAGTTACGTTGCTCTCTATGCAGGGCCAGAAAGCTCCCGGATTTCATCAAAAACATCTTAATTTGTGTTCTGAAGATGGAACGAAGGTCATACGGGTTTGGAATGATATGAGAGTGAGTATTTAATGACATAATTTTCGTTTTTGGGTGAACTAACCCTTTAAAAATTGTATTTGGACACTTGTGGTTGTCAAACATTAGTAGAACATTTATAGTTAATGAGCTGTGGAACTCAACCTGTGGTTACTCTGTTAGGACACCTGAATTTGATGCGAACTGACTTCATATTGTAGTGTTGTTTGTAGGTCAGGATGTGCATGTGAAGGTCATTTCACAGCCACAGAATGAACCCTAATCAATGGAATGTACTGAAATACTCCTCACCCACCATTTCCATCATATCTACATGCCTGTTTTAACGGCTAATTGAGCACATTTACAAGAAAGCATTTTATAAGCATTTCCTAATTCCCCAGAGGGAGGAGAACTACAGATTTTGTCATCTTACGAGAAAAGCAAGATCCCACATAGAAATTTTTCTCTGGCCCAGCTCCAGCCCACACAATCAGCTTTTGCTTGGCCCACATACCGCAATGAATGACGGTCCTAGTGTGGACCAGGTCTGGATTCCAGACAAGGGCTACACATGGGCCATAACTGGCCCAAGTCTCAGTCAAGTTAATTACCCATAACTGGCCCTGAATTGGGTCAGTTATGGCCCATGTGTGGCCCTTGTCTGGAATCCAGACCTGGTCCACACTAGGACCGTCATTCATTGCGGTATGTGGGCCAAGCAAAAGCTGATTGTGTGGGCCGGAGCTGGGCCAGAGAAAAATTGCTATGTGGGATCTGAGGTCCTGTATGACCATACCTGTATGACCATAGCTGGCCCTATTCTGGTCCTATACGCTGGACCAGATGGGTTCCACATGTCAGCCTCAACAAAACTGATGAATAGTCACAACAACGACAATATTCTGAACAAATATTTAATCATGTTTAATCAGCAAACCAAGCTGAAGGAATCTCACACCTAACATACAGCATTATGGTCAGTTCACACTTCCACAAAAACTATAAAAATATATACTATATATATATATATATATATATATATATATTAAAAAAAAACATGCTTATTTGTTTTGCTTGGTCAGTGTGTTCAACCTGTTGGAGTATGGCAGTGTGAATGGGCTTTTAGATGCTTTGGAAAACAAAACAAAAACAGTAAAAGTAAATATATTTTTTAATGTTCACGCAATTAACAAAAAATTCTTAAATAAGGTAGTTTCTCTATTTTTGCAATATTCAAGTGTTAATGAACCTAAGTCTGAAGAGTACACATAATATCTAGTAGTCAGCAATCCTTGTGAGTGAGACGTCTGGTGTGGAGGCTGGATCTGGAACTGACTTCTGTCCAGGTTATCTGTCTTCATGAACTGCCCTGAAATACAATTCAAACAAACAATGTAGTATGAGGCTCTTACATTCACAATGCTCTTTTTGGCCTCAGTGGTGAAGTATGCAGAAAATTCTGCTGGACTGAAATTTAGTCTTTGGTGAACAGTCTTCAAGAGTGCAAATGATATTTTATGTTTTAAGTACCTTTCAGGCTCGTGTGAGGTTTCCACAAGCAACAAAGTCTACTTGAACAAAAACTTCACTACATTTAAAGTTTAGAAAATAATATACATACAGACCGTTACAGTTTGAAGTGAGGTGCGTTCACAGTACTCTGGTTCTGTTTTACCGTTATTAATTTTAATTTCAAATAACTTTTTTATTATTGTTACGGAGCCGATGAGACGAGAGACGTGTGGATCCATTTGCATGGCTTTATTTTGAGATGTGGTCATGAAACAGGCATAGATTCAATAATGGCAAACAGGTACAACATAGGCAAGACAAAGAGTAATCCTAGAGCAAGCGTGGGTCTTCGATCAGCATACAATATGCAACAGGGCAAGGCAGAGAGATAATCCAGGTTCACAGCAATAATCCAGGCAGGGGCAAACAGAGTCCGAACGGCAAGGGAAGGGTTAATCCAGGAAACACGGGCAAGAATCAGAACATGAGAAAACAAGGCAAGGCAAGACTATAATAACTAAAGTGGGCTCCGTAGAGATGCTATCGCTAGGAGAGTGATATACGCAATACAATACTCGGCAGTGAAAGAGAGGAAGTCCATGGCTTATGTAAGGTGTGTGATTGGCTGCAGCTGAGTGTAATGAGTGCAACTAGTGCGGTGAATGATGGGGAATGTAGTCCAGGGTATAGTACAACAGTCAATGTATTGTGAGAGTCAGTATGATGGACAGCTGACCTCTGGTGGAGAGTGAACGGAAGGGCAGGCACAGGATTCGTAACAATTATCATCTCTTTTTGTCTTTTTTCGATTTATGATGGACCCCTCTGTAGGCTGTTGTGTATGAAGTGTCCTCAGAGCAGAGTTAAACAAGATGGCCTTGTAGGACATACAGGAAATATTTGATATTTATTTGAAATATATATATATATATTTTTTGAATATTTTATAAATTTTTGAATGTTTGAGGTTTTGCTTACTAGTCAGATGGGTCATAGTGCCTTGGAGATGTTCTTCGACAGGAGATCCGCTCCTGCTCTGCAGCACGGCCATCAGCATGGAAGAATAGGAACAATATGTCACATAGCCAACAATATGTAGTATACAATGTCAAGTTTATTAGAAATAAACAAACTACAGCAGAGGTGAAATGCAGAAATAATAATAATAATAATAATAATAATAATATACAAAACATACAAAACATACAAAACATCTTAAGATACCAGAATTCATATTTTTAGGTTTTACAGATGCATGATGATATAGTTGAAATATATTGTGAAAAATGCATATAAAGTTATTTAATAAGATTTCTCAGATCACCTGTGTTTCCTGCATCTCTGTCAGCAGCTCCCATTACAAATTTTCTTGTAACTTCTCCTGTTTTAGTTTTTTTTTTTTTCTGATGCTCCGTTTAGCAATATTTGTTTGCAATGAAAGTTCAAAACGTGTTTGAAATAGTTTCAGCCCATTAGTTCATGTAAGTGACATCACCGATTGACCCCACAGTGCAGACTTTTAGGTTAAATTAATTAGCTTATAGTGACTTCCATTTGTCTATTGACAAAGTACCAGCAAAACATCAAACTATCAAAGCCGCTCATCTACACATAAAAGGTGCTCAAAAGCTCAAACGTTCATTAATAAGAGCTCAAATCTATAGTTAGCTTACCTCTAATTGTTAGCCTCTATAGCTGGTTAACTCTAGCTAGTTAGCCTCTATAGCTAGTCTTTTTGAAGACACTAAACCATTCCTGTAAAGTAAAGATTCAACAGAAACGTGTCAATTACATGTAAGAAAGTGTCAGGAACGGTTGTATGAATTATTTGTGTAACTTAGGGACTAAACTTACCTGAAAGCAGTGAAAACAGCAGAGAGACAGCCTCTCGCTACTTATCAGCTGAGTGAGTTGATGCCCCGTTACCATGGTAACCTCCTCCGCTCCAGTTTGAATGCTCAATGCGCACGCCCATTGGCCCTGTCCACACGAACGTGGTTATTTTCAAAACCGCAGCTTTTTCTATGCGGTTTGGCCGTTCATTATGGGATCAGAATCCCGCCAAATGCAGTCACGGATAAAAACATAAGTGTGAAAACAAAATTTAAAAACGCAAGTAAAAATATATTGCACAAAATTTAAACGTGAAAGCAAAAGTTTTCAGAATAGCAAACAATGGTCACGGATCGAAAAATAATAAGCGTAAATCAAAACTTTTATAACGCATTTAAAAAAATAAGCATAAATCAAAACTTTAAACATTTAAAATCATATTGCACAAAACTGAAAGATTAATGCAAAATTATCCAACTTGCACTCAAAATCATGTTTTCCTTGGTAACATTTCTCTGTTTTTTGTGCTCTCAGACATTTTCTGCTCATATTTTTATTTTTTGTGTGCTTATGCTGTTTTTCCCTTCGCTCGTTTCCACATTCTGTGCTTGCTTTTCCAAATGTTGCGGTTAGAGTTTCATGTAAATCAGGGCGGGTTTAAGCATCATCATTGGTCCACTAGTTCTTGATTGACAGCTCCTCCTCTAGCCAATCAGTCGAAGAGGGTAGGTGACGTCACTCCAGTGCGCCTCATTAGCTGCCGATGCTCAGCGTTCAGTTGTGCAGGTGAAAATGGATTACTGTCAGCTGGAGTAACATCTTTCCATACAGGACACTGTTATATGTGTTTGTCTGTCACTGCTGTACGCCTTCACATGTAAACATAATTAAACACAATATGAGCTTTATGTTATGCATTTTAAAAATATATTTTCAAAATGTATTTCAATATATTTAACAGTGTTTCACATATATGTGAATATATTACCTTTCTGTTCTGTATGGGAAAACATTGGGATTTTAGTCAAAAATATTTGAAATGGATTTTAAATGTGGGTCAAGATCGGTAATACTTATGTGGCCCACATATCTACATTTGACATCTGGCCCATGTCTTGTGTGCCGTCTTAAACCTGGTACCATCTCTGCCAATCCCGGGCCATGTTTGGCCCACATGCTGTTTGCCAGTGCCAGATGAATGGCAGATGAATGTATATATATATATATATATATATATATATATATATAAAACAACAGGATATAATATTATATAATATACTACATAATATCATAATCATATATCATGTAATATCATGAGGCATAAATATAATTTCGCCTATATGTAAACACATAATTAAACACACAACATGAGCTTTGTGTTATGCATTTTAAAAATATATTTTCAAAATATATTTAATTATATTTAACAGTGTTTCACATATATGTGAATATATTACCTTTCTGTATGGGAAAACATTGGAATTTTAAATGTGGGTCAAGATCGGCCGTACTTATGTGGCCCACATATCTATATTTGACATCTGGGCCAAATACTACATTTGACATCTGGCCCAAATACTACATTTGACATCTGGCCCATGTCTTGTGTGCCGTCTTAAACCCGGTACCATCTCTGCCAAACCCGGGCCATGTTTGGCCCACATGCTGTATGCCAATGCCGGATGAATGCCAGCTGTGCCAGATGCGTGCCAAATCTGGGCCAAATTTGTTTGATGACTGGGATGCACTGAATCAAAGCAGAGCCCATTGATTTATAATGAAGCTTGTGATATCTCAGTCAGATTGGGTAACAGGACTGGAGCATAATGCTTTCATACAGAGAAACCAAGGTCTGAAAACCCAAGACTATTGATTTTTTTACCCTGTATGATTTGTATGAAGGGCTGCATTTCATCAGGGTTTAGTCATGAAACATCACCTCTCAGCCCCGTGGGTAATGTGGCTGTACCGCCCAGGAAATTAAATTAGGAAATTAGACCTGCAGTATTTAAATGAGACTCTCAACAGCAACTCGCTTCCTGTGTTTTACTGTTCAACATTACCCTCACTGAAAGCAGCACGAGGCAATTAGAATCACCAAATCACGTACGCTAGGTTTTAACATTTCATTATGTGAGGTGAGCCGTGTATAATTAAAAAAGTATTGATAAACACATACCTGAGCATCAGCACGGCGCTGCCAGGATGGCTTTCATAATTACAATATCTTCCCATCTCTCCTTCCTGAGGGCCAGAAGTGACTAAGGCATTCTGATATGGGCTTATAAGAGAATAAGAGAGGTCATTTTAAAGCAATTACACAAAATGAGCAGACGGTTTCTATTAATCTAGGTCAGTGGTTCTCAAACCTGTCCTGGAGTACCCCCAGCCCTGCATATTTTGTATGTCTCCCTCATCTATCACACCTGATTAGACTCATCAGCTCATTAGTGGAGACTGCAAGACCTGAAGTGGGTTTGTCAGATATAGGGATATAGGGAGACATACAAAATGTGCAGTGCTGGGGGTACTTCATGGAGAGGTTTGAGAACCACTGATCTAGGTTATTTCCTGGTCCTTAAGTGGCACACTTGCACAAGTACAGTGTAAGTATTACTCTTTCCAACAGAAGCATTTAGAGCGCTGGTTTTAAACTTTTCAACAAGCAGTACGTGACTTTGCCCATTAAAAGAACAGATTAGACAGGTTTAGGTAATTAACGTTCTCACAACTTTCACGTTTAACGTTTTTTTAGTTATATGGTAACACCTTATTTTAAGGAGCATTATTTATTGGCTTATTACCAGCATTTTGGCTGTTTATTAGTACTTATAAAGCACATATTAATGCCTTATTCCTGCATGACCGTATTCTAGATCCCTTAATCAACCCCATACCTAAACTTATCAACAACTTTACTAACTAATAAACAGCAAATTGGGAGTATTTTGAGGCAAAAGTTGTAGTTAATTGTATTGAGAATTGGTCCCTGAAGTAAAGTATGACCAGTTATATAAATGTAAGGACAAAACATTCTTAAAGCAATGTTTATGGAATTTTTTTATTAAATAACTTTATTAATATTTGATATACATTCTCATAACAATGAGAGAAAACCTTTTTATCAACATCCTCTGAATGTCCTTATGATGTTATTTGTACTTGATGAATGTTCTCAGAATGTTAAGAGAAAAAAAGCTAAAATAAAGTTACATTTTGAGTAAAAATAAAATTAGTAGAATGTCTTTAGAAACGTTTTAAATGATGTTCTAATCATGACAGGAAAACTAGAAATGTCAACATTCTTAGAATACTGATAATAAACATACAAATACCATTATAAATTAGTACAAACATTCTAAGAAACATTTTTGTAATCTTTAAATAACATTCTAATCAAAACAAGAAATCTGGACATTTTAACATCCTTTGAATATTACAAATAAATGTTCAAATAAAGTTATATTTTATTTTCATCTGAATGCCTCTGATTGGCTATTGCTTTCCTAAGCTCAACAGAATCGTGTGTGATTGGTTATAATGCACAACACTGTAAAAATGCTTAAATAGTAAAATGCAACATGAACAGATCTTAATTTAATGTCGCAATCGACACTTTCCATTCATTTCCACTTTGTTAGCAACAGACGTTATAAATTTAATTTATTTGTGCATGGGCATTTTTGTCCAATTTGGTGGCATTTTTGCTCCAAGTCCCCTTTGCCAGGGGAGACTAAGCCTTCCCCAGCCTTACACACGCTAAGACTATGAGTAGAACGTTGTAAGAAACATTTTTGTACCCTTTAAAGGGGTCATCGGATGCAAAATTTACTTTTACATGGTGTTTGAATTTAAAAGTGTCTTGACAGTGTGTGTACACAACCACCCTGTAATGATAAAAATCCACCCAGTGTTTTTTTTGAAGCACTGTCTCAGATCAAGCCGTTCACAGATTCTTGGCAAAGGGACGTAACTTTGCCCAGGCCCCTCCCACGACTGCTAACGAACACTGCCATTTCAGAATAGATCCGCCCTGAGTGAGCTGTAAACAGTCCGCCATTGTTTCGACGCCGGAGCAGGTGTAGACAATAATGTCTCCTAAACGATTGAAGTGTTTTGTTGTTGGATGTAATAATGAACATAGCAGTCGTCATTTACTCTGAGCCGCTGAAGATGCAGTAGATTACGTTTGTTTTTGAAGGGAATGCACCCCCCGATCTACCTAAATGCATTTATATTTGTGCGAATCATTATACACCAGACTGCTTTGTAAACGAGGGTCAGTACAAAGCAGGTTTTGCTAAAAAGTTGTTCCTGAAGGATGTGTATCGTCACCAACTTTTTCGTGATCCAGCTTCACCTCCAGAAGAAGTGAGTGTAAGTTTTTTTAATGAATATTTGCAAATCGCCTTTCCTAATAATGTGCTAGTTAGCAAGTTCCGCAACGAATGCGGCTAAAGTTAACAGTCTCACGCTGTGTCTACACCGGACGTGGCGCGACACGACACGAGAAATCCCAGACAGTAAACTGCTGCCTTTTTCTATTTATGACATATTGACACAAAGTTCAAATGATCTGCAAAGGCTGCTTTGTTGCATCCACTACACTAAAGATTGCATTTGTAGAGGGTTTATAAATGTGCTTGTTAAAGGGGTGGTTGATTGCGATTTCACTTTTTTAACTTTAGTTAGTATGTAACGTTACTGTTTGAGCATAAACAATATCTGTAAAGTTACGGCCCTGAAAGTTCAATGGAAACGGAGATACTGTCTTTAAAAGAAAAATCTGTTTAATACAAATACGGCTGGTAGGGACTACAACGAGCTACTTCCCGGGTTGGTAACATCACAAACCCTGCAATTAGCATAAACCCTGCCCCCGGGAACATGCAACAAAGGGGGCGAGGCCATGTTGCGCAGCTTTTTCATCGGAGTACATGCAACTATCGCCAGTAATGGTAAGGGGCGTGACGTTTCTGGACAACGTGCAATACGCGGTTAACGAATCACAATACACTGGGCCAGCTAGCCAATCTGAGGCCATTGCCAGTGGCGGACTGGCCATCTGGAGCACTGGGAGTTTTCCCGGTGGGCCGCTGTACAATGTGGGCCGGCCCATTGCGTAAATATAAAGAATGAATTATAGTAACTGTATATAGCCTATAGCCTTCCATCGGCCCATACGAATGGCCAGCACGGCCCAATTGAATCAAACATTCTAATTATTTTAGCATGCTCTGGCTCAAAAGCGCTCGTCAATGTCAAAATGTTTGAAATAGCCAATCAAATCGAAGAAGGTGGGATTTACTGTTGTAAGATGTAAGCAGCTGAATAGCGAGACGATTCAGCAATATTTGCCAACTGTTTACGATAAAAAAATGTTAAACGACAGACATCAATTTTCAGGGATACAACTACAACTGGCATTTTCGAATTTCTTAATGTCATTTACGTTATTCGTCACAATATAAGATAAGAGTGAAAGTTTGTAAATCTATATCCAGGCTTTCTTCTGTAATTTCACATGTCTAAGAAAATGTTTTTAAAAATCCATAAAATATCATTCTCAGACTTACTCTAGAACATTGTAAATCTGAAGACTTAGTAACAACCATCAAGTGCCGTGATTAGGAATTATAGCCAAATAAAAAATATAATTTGCTAGCCTGTTTCACATGCATCACACACTGGCGGTCAGATATTTAAAATAATTAAGACTTTTTATTTATTCATTTATTTTTTGAAAGAAGGTTGAATTTATTTGATCAAAAATACAGTAAAAAATATTAATACTATGAAATATTACACTTAAAATAGTGGTTTTCTATTAAATATATTTTAAAATGTAATTTATTTCTGTGATTAAAGCTGAATTTTCAGCATCACTACTCCAGTCTTCAGTGTCACGTTCCTTCAGAAATCATTCTAATATGCTGTTTTACTGCTTAATTATTATCAGTTATTATTTGTGATCAGTTATTTCTAATGGTCATTATTATTATCAATACTGAATATTTTTGTGGAAACTGTGATAGGCCCTACTTTAATTTTTCAGGATTATTTGATAATTACAAAGTTAAAGAATTCAGCATTTATTTGAAATGTATATAATTTGTGATAAGTATAAATATCTTTACTGTCACTTGGAATTTAATGTTAAATAAAAGTATTAATTTATGTAGGCTATGTTTTTAATCTTACCCTAGACTGAATGGTAATTTATCATATTTTCCACAAAAATGTTGAGCATCACAACTGTTTTCAACATTGATAATAATCAGAAATGTTTCTTGAGCAGCAAATCAGCATATTAGAATGATTTCCGAAGGACCAATAGAAAGGCACCATTAAACCAGTGCACGTTCTGCACTGCATTCCTGTGTAAAAATTCTTTATTATTATCTTTATTAAAAATTATTTACTATTGGTCATATACACAAGGAAAGACAAATTATAATGTAAAGAAGTATGCCAGTCATTCATTAATGTTAATGAATGAATTTCATGTTAATGAATGAATATTTGTTAATGAACGAATTTCAATAAAAAATAAATAAATAAATAAAATAAATAGATGCCATTTTTATTTCGGTATTGTGTTATATTTTTATGTTAGAAAGTCTAGGGCCACTTTTTAGCCCCAGTCCGCCCCTGGCCATTGCGTATTTAGGAGGGAATGGTATCACAGAAACAGGAAGTCAACCAGCCGTTCAAATGACAATGGAGACAGCAGTGTAGAATAAAGGTGAAATATTTGAAAAACAAGGCGGATTTTAAAAACGAAGCATGAAGACATGTTACACTGCACCCCATAAACATAATCAAGCTTAGAAAAAAAGCAGTCAACCACCCCTTTAATGACTAATAAGTCATTTACAAATGTATTTTAAATGGTTTTTGAGCAGTTATAACTGCATGAACAAGAACGGTGACTTTAGCTGAAGAGAAGGGTGGGGTGAGCAGTAGCTCATTATCATTTAAAGGGACATGCACCAAAACGGGTCGCAGTGAACAGAGCTGTTTTTGACATTACCATTGAGAATTGTTAACCAAAGCATGTTATAGACTTTTCTTGAAGACCCAAAGAATCATACCAACTTGTGGAAAATGGGCATCCGATGTCCCCTTTAAATAAGTTTATAATTACGGCAAGAAAACTGGACGTCAACATTTTAGAAACATTTCAAAACTATGTTGCCACAGTATTTTTATAACCTAAATTTAGAGATGGTGAGGATATGAGCTATCAAGCCCTGCCCTCTATTTTTTTCATATTCGCTATTTCACTTCACACAGAAACATGTCATAATACTAAAGTAAACTTGGTCACAATTCAATTTAATACAAAGATCTGCCATGCCATCCAAACAACAGGAGGGGAAGTAAAATTGTCAAATTTTGATTATAGAATACAAAAACAATTATTTTCTGTGGATTTAATGAAGAATGTATTAATTGTTCACCACAAGACTAGTGTGCTAATAAAGAGTCAATTTTGATGAAATAAAAAGACAAAAATCAATATTTTATTAAGTTTATTTAAAGGGATACTCCACCCCAAAATGAAAATTGTCATTAATCACTTACCCCCATGTTGTTCCAAACCCGTAAAAGCTTCGTTCGTCTTCGGAACACAAACTAAGATATTTTAGATGAAAACCGGGAGACTTGTGACTGTCCCATTGAATGCCAAGTAAATTACATTGTCAAGGTCCAGAAAAGTATGAAAAACATCGTCAGAATACTCCAACTGCCATCATTGGTTCAACCGTAATGTTATGAAGCAACGAGAATACTTTTTGTACGGAAATAAAACAAAAATAATGACTTTATTCAACAATTCGGCACCGAAACGTCACTGTAGCATCACCGTAGCGCCATTTTGGAGAGTATCGCTGCACGCAAAATGCGCACGCTCTTCCGTGTCAGCCGCGACACAAGGATACGTTTTCTGCGTGGATTTACGCTTTGATTTGAACGCAAACAACACATCCCTATGTCCTTGTTTATGTGTCTGCTGTAATCTCTCTGGAATAGCAACATATTTACACCTAAAATGTCTATAGGAGAGAGAGCGAGGGAGAGGAGTGAGGAGTGAGGAGATATAAAATGGGAACAGGCCGGAGGTTATCGGTTTGAATCTGGTCACTCAACGCCTACTGAGTGCAGAGGGCAAGTCCTGCCACAGCCCTGGGGAAGAGCGGCACACGAAAATGAGATGTACAGCATATCAGGCGAAAGAAATGCGAAGAGGGAGAGAAGACAAATGGAATCTATGAGCATCTCTGGCCTCAGAGGAGAGTGGGGAGGTCAGCTCATAAGAATTTGGCTGGTGTTACTGCAGAGGTGGTCAGCTCCCACATAACTCTCCCCTCATTCCCTTTTTTCATTACAACCTACACAACACAAGAACCCTATATTACATTCTCTACTTTGTTCATAACTGGAAAACTTTAGGAGGTATGCATGAAAATCCAAGATGTTATTAGTATTAATTTTATTTTATTTGTTTTTATTTAAAGCAACAGTACATCCAGAAATTAAAATTCTGTTATCATTTCCTCAACTCGTTTGACTAACTTTCTTCACAAAAAGTAATTTTCATCATTCTTTTACGCAAGGAAAATCATTCCTTATGGCACCAATGAAGTTCCTTCAAAGTTCCTTCATGCAAAAAAAAATAAAATAAAAAAAGAACACCTGCATGCCAGCCAATCAGAATCAACACTGGTGTGGTATAAATGGCAGGTATGTAGTAGAACTTGTTACAATGTTCCTGTTTGAATTTTGTTAGATCTTGTTTACTTGTTTGTCACCAAACTTGTTTACTTGCATGTTTTATGAAGGGCCACCATTTTTAGCTTTCCTCTGAGATTCCTTTAAGTAGAGACACCTGTAAACAAACCATTTTTTTTTTTCTTGAAGGCGTGTGTGTGTATCAGCAGGAGGGCTTTGACATTGGTGGATTCTTGTCCACAGGGAGGGTGGAGTGATGTGTGTGACAGGTGTCGGAGGGATCTGTCAATACCTGCAGCTTTGACGAGAAGCACCCATCTGTATGTGTGTGTGTGTGTGTGTGTGTGTTTGTTATTGAGGACAGAGTTTACGCTTAAATAATCATAATGTGTTTGTTCATGCATTTGATTATGCATAATTGTGTAGTTAACATTATTTTTCAAGGTTTAGACTCAAGGTTATTTTTCATTGAACATTAGTACATTCGTTCGTTGATTTGTTTAATCAATCAAACAGTGGTTGTCTTTAAGGTACTTAAAGGTACTTTTGTCACAAGCCTGCCCTCTCATAAATGAATAGTGTTTTCTGACAAGTCTATATTCCAACTCAATTTCACGAGAATATGTCGCTGTTTCACGAGTGTGCAATTTGATATGAATTTGAACAACGTGATTTGTATTAAAATGTGCAATCTAAAAAATATAAAAATTATATATACAATAAAAAAATATATACAAATATTATTTAAATTATTATTTAGCCTCATCCCTAAGCCCACAGCTAAACCAAGTGCAGAAAGCAGATTGTATGAAAACATATAAATGAGGTTGCATGAATTTATGTGAATTTGCAATAAATCAAATTAGTTACAAATTGTTGTGGAACTGTGTTGGATATTCTTCATGGTTAGTACACAAATAGGCACAAACAAAACTGTCAATGATGGCAGTTCCAACATTTATAACTAATATCATCTAGATGAAAAGTTTGTCAAGATGAACTTTGATGCTGGCCAACAAGTCTATAATGAAATACATGTAATACCTTTTTTTTTTACATTTTAATATAACTAGTTATATATTATTAGTTAGTGGTACTTGCTTTGGCACTATTGTTACTGTTCATACATGGGTGAATCTTCAGCTTCAGGGTTGTAAGTAGTTATTGTACGTTTGTTCGTTTATGTCAGTTGATTTTTACAAAACCAGATGCCAACTTTTTGTTATATGAACATCCTAAACTTACTTTCTTAAAATATATAAATCTATAATTAAAATATTAATTATGATGTTTAAAACATCATGTTTTTATTAGTGATAAAAGATAATTGCTTACTGAGAAAGCAACAGTGTTATTGAAGAATTAATTATGAGACGTGATGTGTGAAAAATCATGTCTCTTGTTAAAAATCATTGCACTTGTTAACAGATTATTTGCATTGTGAATCATTTCCAATCAAGCAGAAAGTTTGTCAAATGTATTTAGGAGAGAAAGGCAAATGAATCATCTTGCACTGGTTTGAAAGAAATTAAATAGTGTAAACAAGAATTTCTTCTTACGGTCAAGTTAATTCATGTCTCTGTTCTTGAAGGACGCATTAAGCTTACAAAACCCCCCACCCATTCTTTTTTAGCATCACAGCCAAGTTTTTAGGAAGCAGTGAGGCTGATGTGGCAACTGCACATTTCACCTTCTTGGAAAAAGCAGTGTTGTTTTTAATGCTAATTATCTTGGTGTTACCGCTGGTGTCGCTGGTGTGATTTTGTGCGATCACACTGATAACAGGTGGCCAGATGGCATGCCACATCTAACAAAGTGACAAGAAAAATGCTGTGGTTGTGTCTTCTGTTCATATAGATAATTTGTAGAAAGAAATGGTAGAAAACAGTATGTATGTATTGGATTAATCATGATATTCAACCTCTTAAATGTTCATCCGTTTTAAAGTGAATATGAATGACAGTGGCTTGAGAATCAAATTAAGTGCATCTTTAATATTTGTATAAATTGAAGGAAGACACACATGGCCTGCACAGCTGAAATGAACAGGTATCATCATTAATGTCAGAGAGCGTTTATTAGGATTAATCACAATCAGAGAATATGCCAGTAAGCTAATGCTAGGAATGGAGATGATATTATTGGAATGCTGAAATTAGGTTGTGGAAATGTTGTTAAAGGGCTCAGGCAGTATGACTGATAATGCAGTGTGAGAGGAACAAGTGCTTATTTGTTGTGTGTGTGTGTGTGTGTGTGTGTGTGTGTGTGTGCGTGCAGCATATTTAGGCTTCTCTTCTTGTGTGCATTCTACTATAGGGCAGAACATAAGCATGAAACCACAGCTAGCTTTCCAATGGTCATGCATCTTCAATACACGTTCTGATTTAATGTCTACCATGCTGAATTAAATGGTCCCTTGAGACCTGCCAAGGCCTTTTGCACATACTGTATTGTATACACACCCACAACAACACTGGAATTTTTACCCTCAGAATGCCTGTCAATAGTCTGACCTTTTCTAAATGTATAATATATATGTAATTCAGCCATGAAACTCTAGGTGGCGCAGACTGATAAGTTCTTTACATGGAATCTGCTAGAAATCACATCATTTACGTGGCAGAAGCTAATTGGCCTCTGTTGAATCTGCAGCCGATGAGATGCATGCTCAATATTTAAATAGGCTGGGTTATTCATTGCTATAAGTTGATCCTGCAGCATGTTATTAGAGTTCCTCTGAAACCCTCCACCTCCCCAGCTCCACCTGTCAAGATCTGCTATGGGATTTATGTATGTATGCATATTCATGCAGCAGCAGCATATCTTACATGCTCGCAGCAGCTTGTCTGTGTAACATAATTAATCAGATTTTAATTGTGAAAATGATAAATGTCATAGTCAACACAACCTGCTTTCATGACATTGTATGAATTAACGATTTTACATGAATTTGTATGATCTGAGTCATACAAAAATGTGTGTATTTGTAGGTAAAATGTCACCATGAAAGTCGACACATAAACCCAAGCCTCAAGGGAGATTTACTTATTTAATCTGTAATGATGTGCTAAATAAAGTCTGCTGTAGATATATGTCTAGATCAGTGGCATAGCAAGTCAGTCCTGGGCCCATATGCAAAAAAATTTGTACGGGCCCCCCTAACCCTGCCCTCAAGTACATCGAAGAGACATTTATAGACGTTCACTGTAGCGTATCAAAAGACAACAATAGCATAAAAAAAACACTCTACCCAACAAACTTTTTCACAACCAGAATGGAACTAAAAAAAAGTCTAAAATAACGAAAGCTCAGCCAATGTCAATAATAAAGTACTGCATGCAAACACAAACAATCTTGGCACGGTGGCCCAAAATGTAAAAAACAAAAACAAACAAAAAAAACTACTCACTCATTTTAGTTGCATTCTCTGGGCCTTTCTTTCAGCAAATTCATTCATGATGTCCTTGGTGTTTAATTCAGGGCTTCGTGCATTCTCGATGGAAAGAATAGCCAGTCCTGATAGTCTGTTCTGCGACATGTTGCTCGGCAAATAATTTTTGATGAGCTTCAGTTTTGAAAAAGAGCGCTCCGCTGAAGCAACAGTAACAGGGATAGTAAGAAAGAGGACTAAAACGGTGCACATGTCGCTGAAGCTAGATGTAATAGAGTTGTTCTTAACAATCAAAAAACTGGCCAGATCTTGAACTGTTGTCATCCCAGAGATTTGTCTTTTAAAGGCTGCATGGAATGCTATCAATTGTTGTGGAAGGGCTGGAGACAAGTCTTCGTTGTATCTCTCCACTAACCTCTGTGCCCCCTCCGAGGTTAGTGGAGAGATACAACGTTCTTCTCCTCAGTTGCAAGTATATGTGGCTGGACCACTCTGAACAAATCGGCAGCTGATTGCAAAGCTGAAAATCGCCGACTCAGCTGGGAAATGATGATGTCTAGGCAAGCATTAAATACATTTACCTTGAAGTAACTTTCAGCATCAGCCAAATGCTCATCCTGATAGAATTCATCAAAATGGCACTTTGCCCTTCTATTTCTTTCATTTTCAAAGGTTTGTTTCACTCCCCACTTCCTAGCCATGAATTTTGCGGTTGCTTTTGCCTCCTCGAAATTTTCTCTGAACCTTGTCAACTCCGGGATGGCAGTGTCAAATAACTCTGTAGGTTTATGAAGGTCAGCATCCTTTGCCTGTAGCATTTTTGAAATGACATTGATCTGTTCCAGGACTTCACTTTGAAGGACTATAATAAAAACGAAGTCAAATCTTTCCATCAGCCTTATCAAAGCCATGGCCTCGTTGTGCTCATCTGCCTTTTTACTGGTAAGTGAAATTTTGGTCAGGGCATTCAACACGTCAACATATCTGTATCTGATTGCAGACACGGCATCATTGCACGATGCCCACCTAGTAGAGCACAGTTTTTTCAGCGTGACACCCGGAGTGAGTTTTTCAGTTATCTCAACCGATACATTTCACCTCTTTATACTGTGCACAAAAAACACATACAATTTTTCCATGGTGTTGCAAAACTTTGTCAGCTCTGTTATTGACTTGACTGAATCATTGAGGACCAGATTTAAGTTATGGGCAGCACAGTGTACATATGCAGCATTTGGCTGTCTCTTCTGTATCCTTGCCTGAACTCCCGTGTATATGCCACTCATGTTCACGGCCCCATCAAATCCTTGGCCACGGCATTTATATCGAGACTTTTTTCCTCAACTGAACATATAATTTCATTGGCTATTGTGCCAGCAGACGAGTCAGGTATTTGCAAGAATCCCAGAAAAGATTCGTTGACATTCACAGCCATTGCAGCACCCTGGCTATTTCTCTCTATGGTACATACCGAAAGATTTGACTCATCTGATCCACTTTAGATACATCTTGAGTTGTATCCATAATTACTGAGAAAAACAGTGCGACCTTAATTTCACTGATAATTTCTTTCTGGACAGTCTCAGAGAATATACCTATAAGTTCATTTTGGATTTCTGGGCTGAGATATTTAACGGAACCAGCAGGGCGACTGAGCAGCTCCTTCAGATAAGGATCATACTTGGCCAGTAGGTCGATGATGAAGAGAAAATTACCTTTGTTGACATTTTCATTGTTTTCGAAGTGTCCCCGAAATGCAAGGTTGTTTGATGCCAGAGTTACAGTGACATTAATGATCCGGTCAAGAACCTGCCTCCAAAAATTAACTTGTTCACGGATTTGCTGTTCTGACGCCTCATCAATGGTGCCATGCAGACGCCACTGATCATAAACACTGCAAGCCGCGACGTGGCACTCTGCGCCTTCATGCTTGGAAATTTTATTTGACAGGGTCTGCCATGTTCTAATTCCTTGTGTCCATGCCACATTGTAGCTTTTGTTACTGCGATCTGCAAATAACCAGCATGGTTCACAATATGCAGCGTCAAGCTTAGGCGAGTAACACAGCCAAGATTGCGGTAGCTGAATACCAGCTTTTGTTGTGGTGGAGTAAAAACTTGTCGAAAAGCACCGGTCTCCTTGCAATGGATCTCGAAGAAATGGACCGGGGGGTTTGCATGAACCTTGTGACACAATAAAATTTACTTGTCCATCTGTTAGTGTGTCTGGACAGTGTCCTTTATCTGTTGTGTAACCCGTCGACATATTTCCCACTGAATATCCAGCTTTTGGTTCGTCTGTGGCTGCTTCTTCACTTTCCGACTCTTGGAACCTCATCAAGCTGTCAGCTGCATTGTTGTTCTCATCCAAAGACGTGCAACTGCTAATTTTCGCTGACAAAACTTCCCTCTCACCTTTGACATCAGTGTCATTCGCAGTAGGTTGGCACAAAAAACTGTCTATTTTAAGTAGTTTTTGTGTTGCGACTAACTTTTCCACCCTCTCTTTCTTCTTTAAGGCCCCACTTTTATGTTTGTATTTGTCCGTCCTTTAATGTTCTTAGCTAATCTCACCAATCTCTCATCACATGCAGTGTTTTCTCTCTTTTTTTATTTTTTCTTTTATTTGGCGCAGCGATGCAGCGTTTGCACATAATGCAGCGTCATTTAAAATTGACGGCGCATAGTTCTACGGCAGCCGCAGGGTGCAAAAAATAACAAATGCAGACAAGAAATGACGGAGAAATGAGAAATTACGGAGAAGCAACAAATTACTACTCATGACACGCATACAAAAAAATATATTTATTGTGGCCACGAATTAAAAATTCATTCTCTCGTTCCCATGGGCGGGCCCCCAGTCAGCCCGGGCCCATTTGCACGTGCATACCCTGCATGCCCAGATGCTACGCCACTGGTCTAGATGTATGACTCAAGCACCTTTAAACGATGACTTACCTGCATTAACAGCAGTCTTGTTGCTTATTTTATTCAAACTACAGGCTAAAATGTTATGTAGTTTTTGACACTGAGTTATTTTACCTTGGCATTAAACAGAACTAGTTAACACTGGTGCAAGGGTGTTTCTAATTAGGCTGCTGAGGCAATGACAGTAAATTGGTGATCTTTCTCTCTTATGATGACCATTATCAATGTCTTTTCTTCCCTCATAGAAATTCAATAATGATTTTTTTTCTTTTGCTTCTAGAACAAATGGAAACAATTGTATTTGCAATGGTCTCCCATTGACTTCCACAGAAACATTCCCAGCTATAGTTTACTTCTGTGTTAAACATCCCAAAATAAAGTATTTTAATAATTTTTGTACTTGTAATTCTTATGAGAACTAATAAGGATCTATACTTAATTTTTTTTTAGGATCCTCAGAGCAACATTTCTCTATATTTATACAGACAATGTCATCAAATGGAGAACTTCGGTGTCTTTGCAGTGTTGCGGTATTTTTTATTTATTTTTTTTGAAAAAAGTGATGTGTGAGCACATGCACTCACATACACCCTCTCCAGTGCATACACTTCATGACAGAGGCCAGTAATACATGACTGATAGTATTAAATTGCTTTTATCCAAGTTTTTATCAGGATTTACCGGCCCCTAGCACCATTGGGTTCCGCCACCTCTGTTTCAATAAATCACGCTGGTGAGTGGTGCGGCACAGCAGAGAGAGAGAGAGAGAGAGAGAGGCTAAGATTGATGACCTGACCAAAAAACTGATGCCAGAACAGCCACACTGTGTTCTGATGGAGAAACATATGTACATTTTTAGGCCATAATGGAAAATGTCAATCTCAGTGAATGCGGGCTGGAAACTGTATTTTTCATTACAGAGAAATGCCAACTCATTTCCTGTTTACAGACCTCTGATCAATCTCACAGCACAGACAGAACGACAGGCGACGAGTCAGGGGTGTCTGTAATAGAGAAAACAGGAGAGCGAACCTGGTGTGCATAAGGTTAGTGAGTGTATGTAGGTAAATGTGTGTTAAAAAAAGCTGGTGTCTAGATTTTTGCTGGTGAACTGAAAAAAAGGAAAAAAAATAAATAAATAAATAAATAAAAACAATAAAAAATTCAGAAAAACTCCAATATGTTTTCCCTTAAAGAAATGAAGAGGGTTGCCTCATAGGTTCAGACATCTTGAGATCACATGACTATCAAATACTTTTTATCTTTATAACCTTCCTGTTATTGGGAATTATAGAAAGTATAAATTACTTAAAGGGTTAGTTCAACCAAAAATGAAAATTAGCCTGTGTTTTACTCACCCTCGAGGCATCCTAGGTGTATATGACTTCTTTCAGACGAATCCCATTGCAGTTATATTAAAAAATTGTCCTGGCTATAACAAGCGTTATCATTGCAGTGGGTGGGTGTTTTTTTTCAACAGTCCACAAGACGTCATTTAAAGCGTGCGCAACCATAATAAAACGTGCCTCACACGGCTCCGGGGGGTGAATAAAGGCCTCCTGTAGCGAATCCATGAAAACAAATCCACAAAATCCACAACTGAATCCACAAAACAAAATGCCAGTCATGAATTAGAAGTACAAACCAAGGATTTTTAAAGAAAAATGTGGGAGGATATCGATATAAGCCAAGAGGAGACTGGTTTTCCTTTGCTAAAGTAAGGAAACTTTGCTTCCTTTGCTCCTGTAAACAAACACGCGAGACTAGCATATCTCAGAAGCGCGCGCAATGCATACGTCCTACATCATCTGCCTGGAATGGCTTCCGTGTATGAATTCCGTGTATCAGCATAGCAGTGATATAAAAAGCCATGTTTCTGAATGACAGAACCTAGTGATGCCATATAGACACAGAAGAGAAGTGGTCCAAGAATTGAGCCCTGATGCACCCCAGTAGCTAGATGTTGCGACTTGGATACCTCACCTCTCCAAGATACCTTGAAGGACCACTGGAGACTCAAACCACTGGAGTGCGGTTCCTGAGATGCCCTTTCCCAATAGGGTTGACAGGATGATCTGGTGGTTGACCGTATCAAAAGCAGCGGACAGATCCAGCAAGATAAGTAATGAAGACTTGGAATCCGCTCTTGCAAGTCTTAGGGCTTCAACAACTGAGAGCAAGGCAGTTTCGGTTGAGTGTCCACTTTTGAAGCAATATGTGTAGACCTTAAATATTTTTGTTGTTAAATATGTTGCCACTGGGTATTGGTTACAGAGAACATTTTGCTTTTGTGTGATACAACCATACATCCAGACCACTAGGTGTCAGTATGACGGGTTGCCATGTTGATATCACATCAAGCAATTTTATATATATATATATATATATATATATATATATATATATATGTGCTTTGATGCACGCACACACATTACTTGCACACAGAAACTTGTCAACACTACCCCGCAACTTTTATTGTAATAAAATAGTTTCCTATAAGTACAACTAAATTCACAGTTTCATTGTTTGTATGGACAGACAAACAGATGCAGATAATTAACACACGCACATTTAATCTCTCTCTCTCTCTCTCTCTCTCGCTCTCTCTCAAAATGGGCATTTTTGAGAAAAAAAAAAGTCGAGTAGCTTGCTTCACTGAATATAACTGTCTGTCATTTAACATTTCTATTGTAAAACAGTTGACTAACATTAAATGATTTGAAGCTTCCATCTTACCTTGCTCTTTTTCAACATTTTCAGTCTTCACGGTGCTCTCAGCGTCTGTGAACGCTAAACCCTGCCTACTTTGATTTGATTGGCCAGTTCAATTATTTTGACATTGACGAGCGCTGTTAGCCCGTTGAGGCAGAGCAGACTGAAAATGTAACTTTTAAAGCTTTTTTATAATCCTAACAAGAGCGCTGCGTAATGGAGGACAGCAGATCAGTGCTAGAATTTCAAATATTGGGGGGGGGGACATTTGGCAATTTCTAATTATTGGAGGGGACTTGTCCCCTTCAATGTCTATGGTGGTTACAACCCTGTATCACATGACTAGCTAAATGCTATTTGCATAGTACTACTTATATTGTTCTATCTCCCTCTGCTTTTGGGTATTTTTTCTCAGAGAATAAATGCATTATATGTGACAAATTTTGCATTTCTACAATGGCATTGATAACTTAAAATTTTTGATTTTGTTTCACACTACATCCCCACCACTAGGTGTCAGTATATGTTCAAGACAACTGATCCATTATAACAAAATCAAAAATTACTTTTACCTTTAAACATGCATAAAAACATGCATAAAAATGTTGTCATAGCTAGATTAAAATGGTAACCCAGCCTGATCTCCATCACCAAAAAATCAGTCTAAATCAACTAAGCAGACCAGCATTAACCAATTTGGCCAGGCTAAAGATCAGCTAACGCAGGAAGACATATAGGCTGTGTGTGTATATGACAGTATCCTCAATGTCATCTGGTGAATTAAATGCTCTGAACGTCATGTTTTATCTTAAAGATGTGGCAGCTGTATCAGACACATTAAACAAAGGACAAACAGATGAACACACACACCATCCTGTTCTCTCTCTCACACATCTGCACACACACAGCTCGACAGTGATGAATACTTCCAGCGGCGTCTCCCTGTGCGCACACATACTCTGTCTCTGTGCTCTAATTTAAACAGATGACTCTTAAATTGAACTGTGAATTACAACAATACACCCTCAACCACTTCCTCTGCGTGTGCATCTGACTTAAATGCCATCAGAGGGAAATTTCCATATGAATTACAGCAGTGACAAACACGTTCATTTTAAATGTTGTCGAGGAGCATATATTCCCTTCCTAAGGTGGAATCTGTGTTTGAACAAGTCTCTGGGTTGCTGGGTACAGCCAGACTGTGTCAAACAATTTCAGTGTTGCGTTTCAGACATTGCGATAGTAGTGTAGTGTTATTGTGTAGCCAGTCTTTACTGGTGCACATTGCAGCTCATACCAGCTTATAAAGGTGCTCAAAAATATCCCTTTTACTTGCTACTGAAGAAAGAGTTTACCAAAAAACTGTTGAATAGCTTTCCAAGATTTGATGCCACAAATCCAGAGATTAGTTCTTCTTCAGAAGTGCTTATTGTAGCAGGCTGGAAACTTGTCATAATTGTTTCCTGTTGGACTGATTAAAAAAAAAAAACAAACATGTACCTGTTTCAGAGCTACACAACCCATGTTTTTACCGACTTCCTATGATGTAACTGACTATGTAACTACATGACTCTGACTGAGTCTTGCCGCTTATTGTGTCCTGTCCAGATGTGACAAGTGATGCAACATGCTAATTACATTTTTTTTTTTTTTGTTCTAACCAGCAGCTTGGTAACTTGGTTTCTTTGGTTAATTTCATAATAGTATATTATTACTAATTTTACAAACTTTATTCTATGTAGCCTATGCCTATGAAATTTAGCCTGTGTCTCTGTCAACAACTTGGTTAACTCTGACAACATTAAAAACTTCATCATGGTCAAGGACTCACTGTGGAAGTTCAGAATTTGATATTATATGACAAATCTCTCAAGTACAATTAATTCATTTAAAACAGCCTTACTTGTGAATCATTCCAGGAGGTAAGAAAACACAAGCAATTTTAATTTAGTGCACTTTAGCTGCAGTGTGTTGTTTGTGTGTAACCATTCTGATTGTCTGTCACATATAGTGCATCCGGTGCAGATATACTTTGCTAGGTTTTTGTCACATTCTGTAACGTAGGTCAACTAAAAGAGCTGTGCAGGTAAACCACACTCCCCTGGCTTGAAGAGGTCCAAACATTTTTCCTATAGAGCCACTGTCCTGCAGAGTTTAACTCCAACTCTAATTAAACACACCTAAACCTAGAAACTTCCAGGCAAGTGTGTTGGAGCTGGTTGGAGCTAAACTCTGCAGGACATTGACCCTCCAGGAGTATGGACACCACTGAAGAAGCTGGTTTGAATCCTCTTTGGAACAGTGGACCAGTTATATTTGGTGCCGTGACCCGGATTTAGAGGAGTGAGTGTAATGGATGTAATTTTCCCCATCTTCTCAAGAAGTAACATGGTAAATGTGAAATTATCTTAATTTGCTCCTCTACACTCTTAAAAATAAAGGTTCCAAAAGGGCGTTTTTGCAGTGATGCCATAGAAGAAACATTTTTGGTTCCCAAAAGAACCTTTCAGTGAACAGTTCCTAAAATAACCATTTTGAAGAACTTTATTCGACTATAAAGAACCTTTTTTTTTGCATTTTAAAGGTTCCATGGATGTTCAAGGTTCTTCATAGACCCATTGATGCCAATAAAGAACCTTTATTTTTAAGAGTGTATATGTGGGTGCGGTTAGAAGTGTGGATGATAAAATCTTCTTTAGGCAGCCCAAATTAGACCAATCAGGTTGTTGTTTCTTGGAACGGTGAGGCCTAATTCGTCATATTACCTACTCACACATTACTATAGAACCTTCAGAACAGATCAGGTCTCAAACAAGTCGCACCATCTGTCAGTGATGAAGATGCTTGTTATCACTTTTCAAAGATGTTAATTCACTGTTAATGGTTTCACACTTCGACAGGTTCTCTGGCTGCTGGATTGAGTGTCGCTTCTTGAGGTCATCTCCGGTTCTGTTTCAAACATTGATGCTTACAGGAAGACAGCATACCCTGCTCCTCAGCATTGCTCTCTATTTAGAACTCCTGTCTGGATAAACAAGAAGAAAAGAACAAGAAAAAGAGAAAGGGAGAAGGGGGAGAAAGTGCAGCGAAATTGAAAAGCTGAAAGAAAATGAGTTTTCAAACGTATTTCTGCCAGGGGAATGCAGCACGGCTGTTTGTGTCCCTCAGATGGTGAATTGTTGTGGAGGTGTTATAATCATTAGTCCAGATAGAGAGACAGCCGCACTGTCTGTCTGCGGCAGGGAATCTAAGAGAGTACTGCAGATGTTCTCTGCATGAGGGAGACAGGTCTCTAAAGATAAGATGCAAACAAATGTGCTCTAAATACTCGAAAGGTCCCGGACTGAGAGAGATACTGATTCAGTACAATACTGTCTGAAGGATCATGGCCAGAATGACAGTGGAAAATCTGAACGGAGAAAGAAAATTGTGGCTTTCTATGAATTTAAGTTTACTTACTAGTGTGTTTGAAGCTTTGTGTGAATGTGTATAGCATAAAGGGTGAGTTGACTTTCTCATAAAATCAATTTTATGAGCAGTTTCACAATGCTGTATAAGGACCTGCTGATTTCCAAACTAATGGCCACTAGATGGTATAATGTTTTTGATTTCATGGTAATTGTTCCTGTTCTCATTACTGTGCTAATTATCATATGTGCATCTTATTAGTTTGTCTCCCTAGAAGTTACTTTGGCTTGCTGATTCAGTATTTAGTAGTGGTGAGAAACTGAGCTTTTTAAAACTGAAGCAAATTATTCACTCTGCCCAGGTGTTTTTGAGAGGAATTGGCTAAAGCGAGCCATTCTCTACATAATTGGAAAGATTTTGGGCCGCATTTCTCCCCTTCTGACAATCCTAGGTAAAGTTCTGATTATGTTGATGATTCTTTACATTATCTCAGAAGATTTCCTGTGGCGTGGGGTGTTTTAAGAGTGATCGAATCTGCTCAGATGAGAATTGAGAGAGGTTCAAAGACGGGCGTTGTCACGGTCCTGCAACCAAAGATAGCCTACGATACAGCATGATAATTGCACAGTGTGTTTGCTGGTACGATCCACGTTTAATGACCAACCAATAAAAATGCGACAAGAAATCAATGCGGCATGGTGCTAAAACATCAAACTGCTTACCTCAAGCTCTTATTCCTTCTTCTTTCACCGCTTCCACTTTTTTCAGCACACATAAAAATACAACTACTAAAGTGTGATTTATCATGCTCTTTTTGTTTACCACTAGCGCAGGCTGATGACGTTTTATTTTTCTATAGAAACGTGTGTCGTAGCGTACGAGTGAATAGGTGTCATCATCGTACAGTCTACACACGCGTCATAACCAAGTCTATTAGATTCATGTTGCATAGTGTGACATGCAGTAATCTTATAGGATTGCTAAAATTGTGCAGTGTGTTTTGGGCTTAAAATCAGACTCTGGATGGCCATTGCTCTGCACAGTTTAGCTCCAACTCTAATCAAAGATTCCTGAGCAAGCTAATCAAGAAAAATTACAGGCAGGTGAGTTTAATCAGGCTTTGAGCTAAAATCTGCAGGGCAATGACCCTCTAGGCCTGGATATGAGAAGCCCTTCCATACAGTAGTTTAAAAACCCTCAAAACCCCCCAAAGTGGTTCTTCTTGAGCATATTTGCTCCAAAAAATCTTTGAAAAACATTTATTAAGAGTGAACTTGTTGAACTGACCTGTCTTTTTGCAGAGACATTTCATGCAAAGCACGTAGAGCACACTGCATGCTGGGACAGCTCCCTAGGGCATCATGGGCTAAAGTGTCTCACTTATGGACATGATGGAGCTTTTAGGAATTGACCGATTTTCAATTTTTCCTCAACAGGGACTGTTTTTGACATGCTTCCATTACCAGGCAAGAAGCTACACTGCTACAGCTGCTCAAAAACATAAACCATGTAAGCACAAATTTACACTGACTAAACCTCCCAGGACTCAATGAGTGTATTAAAGATTGGCTTTAAAAAAACATACACAGAATCACATATGTTCTAAATAATATCGCTGCATTCAAATGAAGTTGGGAAACTTCTGAATCGGGTATTTATTATTATGAATATTGTGATAGTTGGCTAATATTAACTATCAATGAACAATATAGTTGTTACAGTATTAGTTAGCTAATAAATATACTGTTCATTCTTAGTTCATGTTAACTCAGGTCCATGAAATAATATTAACAGATACAACTTTTGATTTTAACAATGTATTAGTAAATGTTGAAAGTAGCATTAACTAAGCTTTAGAACTACATTGTTAATTCATGAGAACTAATGTTAACAAATTAATCCTTATTGTAAAATGTAATTAATTTAATTTCATTGGCAGTTATTTGACTGGTGGCTGGTATTTTTCCCATCTGATCACATTGAATGCAGCAAAAGCACTGATGCTTCCAGATTAGCTCACATGCAAATTAGTTAGCCTTAGGATGGTTATTAGCAAGACTTGTTACCACACAACTAAGATCAAGAAGGAGCAGATTGAACATAGTACTTTCAGCTGTTGTCTGTATCTCATGAGACTCTGTGTGAATCTTGTAGTTTGCAGTCTCATGCAACTAAACAAAGAGATTTACAGTACCAGATGCTTCCTCAGAAGTGAATTTTGAATGCAACTGATAATTAATTTTATTATTTAATGACGTATATTAATAATTGTAGTTAAAAAATGCTTGTCTAAAGCACTGTGGCAGAAATCACACATTCAAATGTATACATTTTGTCAGTGAAATCAAATCCCTCCTTAGGCTCACCATCACCGAGTCACACCATCTGTTTTAATTAAAACAATTCTATCGTCATCAGCTCACCTTCCTGTAGCTCACAATCTTTATGACATTTTCCTCATAAAACACAAAATGAGGTAATTATCTAAATGCCAAAAAATAAAAAATAAAAAATTAAAAAAAGACCAGGTTTGCACTGGTACCCACTCGAAAGTACAGTAGCTACATTAAGGGATCATGATTATAGAAAAAATACATTTTGGCAACTTTAACATTTCAGGGTGTTTTCAACAAGCTTAGGCTACTACAGGTGCATCTCAAAAAATTAGAATATCGTGAAAAAGTTTTTTTTTTTTATTGTAACATTTCAGAAAGTCAAACTTTCATATATTCTAGATTCATTACATGTAAAACATTTCAAAAGTTTTTTTTTTGTTTGTTTTAATTTTGATGATTAGAGCTTACAGTTCATGAAAGTCAAAAATCAGTATCTCAAAATATTAGATTATTTACGTTTGAGTTTCAATTAATGACCATCCCTACAGTATAAATTCCGGGTATCTCTTGTTCTTTGAAACTACAATAATGGAGAAGACTGCTGACTTGGCAATGATCCAGAAGACGAACATTGACGCCCTCCACAAAGAGGGTAAGTCACAGAGGGTCATTACTGAAAGGTGTGGCTGTTTACAGAGTGCTGTATCAAAGCATATTAAATGCACAGTTGACTGGAAGGAAGAATTTGGGTAGGAAAAGGTGCACAAGCAACAGGGATGGCCGCAAGCTTGAGAATACTGTCAAGCAAAGCTGATTCAAACACTTGTGAGAGCTTCACAAGGAGTAGACTGAAGCTGGAGTCAGTGCATCAAGAGTCACCACGCTCAGACGTCTTCAGGAAAAGGGCTACCAAGCCACTTCTGAACCAGAGACAACATCAGAAGCATCTTAACTGGGCTAAGGAGAAAAAGAACTGGACTGTTGCTCAGTGGTCCAAAGTCCTCTTTTCAGATGAAAGTAAATTTTGCATTTTATTTGGAAATCAAGGTCTGGAGTCTGGAGGAAGAGTGGAGAGGCACAGAATCCATGTTGCTTGAAGTCCAGTGTGAAGTTTCCACAGTCAGTGATGAATTGGGCTGCCATTTCATCTGCTGGTGTTGGTCCATTGTGTTTTCTGAAGCCCACAGTCAACGCAGCCATCTACCAGGAAATTTTAAAGCACTTCATGCTTCCTTCTGCTGACAAGCTTTATGGAGATGCTGATTTCATTTTCCAGCAGAATTTGGCACCTACCCACACTGCCAAAGGTACCAAAAGCTGGTTCAGTGACCATGGTGTTACTGTGCTTGATTGGCCAGCAAACTCGCCTGACCTGAACCCCATAGAGAATCTATGGTGTATTGTCAAGAGGAAGATGAGAGACACCAGACCCAACAATGCAGATGACTTGAAGGCCGCTATCAAAGCAACCTGGGCTTCCATACCACCTCAGCAGTGCCACAAACTGATCACCTCCATGCCACGCCAAATTGAGGCAGTAATTAACCCTCTGGGGTCTGAGGGTGTTTTGGGGCCCTGAAGAAGTTTCGCCATGCCCTGACATTTGTGCTTTTTTCAGTTACTTATAAAAATGTAAATGGTTAAAGTCTAATAACACTGTAAACAGCACAAACTGGGCTATAATAATATGTTAGCAGCATTTATGTACATGATTGTGTTTTTGAGAAAGCAATGTTTATGCGTGGTTAGTGAAAAACTAAAATTTTGAAGTCACTGAAATAAGGCCATAAAACACATACAGAACATCTGTTTACAAGACTTTTGAGAACTGGATCTTGTAGCCTAGATTTTTTGCTTCAAAATTATGTGAAAATCAGCTTGTTTACTCACTCACAGAAAACAATATATTGATTTAAATTTTTAAAGACATGTTTTGTGATCGAAAGCCTATATGCGAGGGCGTTGCAATGGCCTTGAATATTAAGTGATTCTCCCCTGAGAGACAAAGGGCCCTCCCCTAATGGCCCCCTAATGGCCCATCAGTGTGACTTTGACTTTGAAGCAGGTAAGACAGAATGTGAGGGGATTGAATTTTTTTTTTTTTTAATTATTTGTATTTTATTTACAACACAGTATAATCAAAACATACATAATGAAGGTCAAAGACACATTATTGTGCACACTGATCTAACCACAGAGATGTGAACAGACTTTGAGTCATTCCTGCAACAGATTCTGTTCAACAAGTGAAACAAGTAAATCATACCTGATATTTACTTGTTTTATTTAAGTGTTTCTGCTTCTTTCCATGGATTCAAGAAGAAAAAAACATAATCAGTAGTCAAGGAGCTTGTTTTACCATAGAATATCAGTGTAGCTGAAAATCTGATGTTGGTACAGCGCTCTCAGAGGAAAACAGTTTGAAGAGACTGAAAGTCAGCAGGATTCATCTGTGGTGCAGGTATCTGATTCAATAAAATACAAACAACCAAAATAAAACAAAAAACAAACAAAAAAAAAAAAAACATTTGTGAGCATGTTAATATCACGAGCATCTGTATATATGTAGCCATAGACTCACGCATGCTTTGTACTATAGTAAATACAAAAACATTTTATATCTGAGAAACTAATTATTATTGTTTAGCACATTATTAAAATCTATTTTTGAACAGAGTAGGCTATTAATAATAAACATGTTCTAAACATACTTAGATTCGTAGCATTCATCATGTTAAAGTGTACTCTCATATTACTTTTGTTTTATATAGAGCATGAAAACATCATACAATGAATTGCCTTTCATAATCAAAATGTTTTACTCAATTTTAAACGTTGTAGTCAGGAATTATAATTTGGGAAAAACTCAACTATAATTTTGTAGTCATATAGCCATCCTGAACATCATGTATGATTTTATAGTAGCCTAAGATATGATTCTGCAGCCATAGACTCACGCATGCTTTGTACTATAAAAGGATGTACTTTGTACTATAAAAAAATGATATTTTATATTTGAGAAGTAATTGTTATCGTTTAGCACGCTATTAAAATATATTTGTGAACAGATTATTAATAATAAACATGGTCTAAACATTCTTAGATGCGTAGCATTCATCATGTTGTAGTTTGGG
This sequence comes from Spinibarbus caldwelli, assembly GCA_039654775.1. Classification (NCBI taxonomy): domain Eukaryota; kingdom Metazoa; phylum Chordata; class Actinopteri; order Cypriniformes; family Cyprinidae; genus Spinibarbus; species Spinibarbus caldwelli. Next base: position 8,269,588 of record CM077240.1, read on the forward strand.
AAAAACCCAACTAGTAATGTGTTCTTGTTTATGTCACAATAACACGTTAACTAATGCAAAAAAGAAACATTACTTACTCATCAGATTGATCTCCTCTACTGGATGAAATCTTGTTCTTCTTTTGAGGGAAATCCAGCCTTTACTCAGCGTGTTTTCTTGCAGAAACGGTCAGTAGCCGCGATGAATGATCTCCTCGCGCTTTGTTTATGTTGGGCGTTTCCATGAGCACGTGTATCATGTGGATATTTACATATGAACGGCGCGAGCCGCGAGGGGGCGGGATTGCATTAAAGATAATGAGTTAGACGGGAAAGACTGAACATCGTGTTGGTTTCATACGGATTACTTTATCACAGAATATTTGTATATTTTCATTTAAACGTAGACACTTCAAGCTCTCTATAGATATAACTCCCATGTCTGTGTGCTGAGTATTTGCCGAGTTACAGTTCATTTTAGTTACGCGTTTCTAAAAGCAGCTCGCGGAGACGGAGAAGACAGAGAGCGCATCCTGTTTGTTTTCTTTATTCTTCAAAAGCACAAAGTTTAGTTGTTATAATGAGTGTATACAAATAAAAGTAGACCCCTTACAGATTCGAATGGGGTATTGCTCTTATCTGTACGATCAGAAATGGCAGAGTAATTCAAGCTTATCAAGGCCTTATCAGGAAAATCTGCCACAAAACGCGTATCCGCGTTTGTCGACCCCAGAGGGTCAAGGAGCAAAAGGAGCCCCTACCAAGTACTGAGTACATATACAGTAAATGAACATACTTTCCAGAAAGCCAACAGTTCACTAAAAATGTTTTTTTTATTGGTCTTATGAAGTATTCTAATTTGTTGAGATAGTGAATTGGTGGGTTTTTGTTAAATGTGAGCCTAAATCATCACAATTAAAAGAACCAAAGACTTAAACTACTTCAGTCTGTGTGCATTGAATTTATTTAATACATGAGTTTCACAATTTGAGTTGAATTACTGAAATAAATGAACTTTTCCACGGCATTCTAATTTATTGAGATGCACCTGTATATGCTCCTGTTTATTGATATTGATTGAAAGTGAGAGAATTCAGCGCTAATGTTCATTTATAATCTAATCAAAGTAATAAAGAGTCCTGCCAATTCTCTCATCTTTCTGAAAATCAGCCTTAATAAATTTCATTTATGGTATGGAGCTCTCTCCCATGTCTGCAAGCGTAACGCAGTCGAGCTGTTTATAGCAGAATGATTAATGACATCTAAAAATGAAGAACAGAAAAAAATCACATCTCTCCTTTTCAGACACTCTAAAGCTCTATTCGGAGGGTTATTGTTTCTCAGGGGGATGTGATTTTCACCATTTACAAGGGGTAGTCGGTGATTTTAATGCTGTCCGAATACAGGATGTCGGTGTTTTTCTCTCACCACCCCCATAAAAATCCCAGGCCAAATTACCTACTGTTTTTTGACAAACACCAAGGTCGTGTGGTAACTTAATTAACGTCCGAATCCACAGCTCTGAGTTTACGAGAAGAAATCGATTCAAAATTCAGTGTATAAACACTTTTTGTGCACTCCCGAACACCATAATGTAACTGTTGTACGTCGGTGTAATTTGCATACATATTTATTTCTGAAATGCTGGAAAGTATTTAAAAGAACAATACTTCATAACTGCTCCACCACAGCGACTGGAAGCAGAATGAGAAGAAAAGCACGTAAAAATTCATTATTACAATTTTTATTATTACAATTTATTATTACAATTTTAAAATGTGTATTATAAACAGAAATATATCGTGTATAATTATATACAACTATAGTACATTATAATAATCAAATAATAAATAGGATTATACATTATAAAATATGCTTGGAATAATAAGAATACATTTTATATAATAATTATTTTAAAATACATTTTACACAATAATAAGAATAAATTTGTAAATAAAATTCATTTTATTTACAGCAGACAATCATGCGACTGGTCACGTGAACAGTGCGTTCCCGGGTTCGTAGGATCACAGAACTCACTCCACTGTGAATAAATTGCCATCCGAATCCATGAGTTTTATCACTGAGGTGATATGTAAATTTATTTTTACAGACGTCCATATGAGAAACAATTACCGTCCGAATCGGGTTTAAGAGTGAAATTACATGAAACTGTTGGAAATCACATCACGTATAAAGTTAATCCATTTCTAGTCTTCCAAAACAATGATTGTGGACATGAGCACAAAAAATCTATTTTAGCATATTGGAGACATGAGAGATATTTCAAGTTATATAGTAATTTCAGAGGCTAAACTCAATTTGTTAGTTGTAAAACTCAAACAGATAAGCTTGAAAAAAGTAAATTGTAAAGCAATTTGAGTGCCTTTTGTTGAACCAGCAGAACATATCTAATTCTAACACCAATAAATGCAAATTTATTTAAATACACAATGTGAAAATTAATATTAGCACAATTAAAACAGTATTAAATACAAGTTCTTTAATTTGTCATTTGCATTTTTTTAAATTCTTCTTATTAGTAGTAATAGTAGTGCTAACTTTTCAACATACTTATGATTTTGTACTAAGACTCCATGTTGGCCCCAATAGGCTCTAGCGGCTCTAGTCATATTTCTGCAGCAGAATATTATTAAGACACAGGAGTGGGCTCTTTAGACTTGAGGTAGTGTACTGAGACCCCATCTGGACCCCTAATGGCCCTTGAATCACCAGACATATCTCTGCATTTTATCGTCAAGACAGGGGTGGGCTCTCTTGCCCTGGTACAGTATACTGAGGGCCCATGTATCTTGGGGTGTCCAAAACCTATTCCTAGAGGGTCACTGTCCTGGAAAGATTTGCTCCAACCCAAACCAAACACACCTGAACCAGCTAATCACAGTCTTCAGACTCACTAGAAACTTTCAGGCAAGAATGTTGGAGCTAAAATCTGCAGGAGCAGTTTTGGACACACCTGTTCTATGATATTTTAGTACATAGACAGGACTGGGGCCCCCAAGGACTTTTAGGGGCCCATATCTCCGCACCAGATTATACACAGACATGGGGGACAGCTCATTTTCCTTGTGGTAGTGTACAGAATCCCCATGTGGGTCCCCAGTGGCCCTTGGGGGCCCATTCATACTTCTGCATAAGTCAAAATGTCAGCAGTCAAAGAGTCATTCAGACTGACTTATTTTCTTTGGGATAGTATGTTGATCCATCATGTGAGCCCCATCACGATATCAAAGACACATGGAGTGGGCTCTTTTGACCTAGTGCAGAGTACTGAGGCCTGTGTGGGACCCCTAGCTCCCTTTAAGGCTCCCAGAGCATGTCTTATCACTAGAAAACCATACATGTATAGTTATTTGAGTGGACTATTTAAACTTTGATGCAGTGCACTAAGACCCATTGGTGGATCCCAAGTGGACCTGGGGTCCCCTAGTCATATCTCTGCATTAGAATATCACAGAGACAGGAGGTGGGTTCTTGCACCTTGCACTGTCAGAAAAAAAAAAAAAGCAAAATTTGTACCTTTAGGGGTACAACAGCTTGTCACTGGGGCAGTATGCTCAAAGGGACACCTTCTGTACCTTCTTTATTCCCCCTCAAAGGTACATATTAATACCTTAGAGCAGTGGTTTTCAAACTTGTTCCTGGGGACCCACAGCTCTGCACATTTTGCATGTCTCCCTAATTTACACACCTGATTCAGATGATCAGCTCATTAGCAAAGAGCTCCATGAACTCAAATGAGTGTGTCAGATAAGGGAGACATGCAAAATGTGCAGAGCAGTGGGTCCCGAGGAACAGGATTGAAAACCACTGCCTTAGAGTAGTAATATGTACCCGTAAGGTCATATATCTGCACCATAATTTAAAGCCAGCACTTTTTCCCTATAGAGTCCCTGTGTGGGCCCCCAAATGCCCCTGGGGACCCTAGTCATATCTCTGCAGGGGAATATCATACAGACAGGAGGTGGGTTCTTGCAACCTTGTGCAGTGTATTGAGCTTTATGTGTGATTCCCAGCAGCCCTTGGGGGCCCCAGTCATATATCTGCACCATAATATCATAGACACTTGGGGCCAGCACTTTTTCCCTATAGAGTCCCTGTGTGGGCCCCCAAATGCCCCTGGGGACCCCAGTTATATCTCTGCAGGGGAATATCATACATATGGGAGGTGGGTTCTTGCAACCTCGTACAGTGTATTGGGCTTCATGTGTGACTCCCAGCAGCCCTTGGGGGCCCCAGTCATATATCTGCACCGGAATATACATTTGGAGTCAACTCTTTTTCCCTACAGAGTCCCTGTGTGGGCCCCCAAATGCCCCTGGGGACCCCACTCATATCTCTGCAGGGGAATATCATACAGACAGTAGGTGAGCTCTTGCAACCTTGTGCAATGTACTGGGCATCATGTGGGACTCACAGCAGCCGTTGGGGGCCCCAGTCACATATATATATATACCAGTATATCACAGAGACATGAAAAACAGCTTTTTTTGTACAGAGATCCTACATGGGCCTGCAAATGTTGCTGTGGACCCCAGTCATATTTCTGCATGGGAATATCATAGAAACAGGAGGTGGGCTCTTGCACCCTGGTGCAGTGCATTAAGGCTCCATGTGGGACTCCCAGCAGCCCATGAGGGCCCCAGTCATATCTCTGCACCAGAATATCATAGAGACATTGGAGACACCTCTTTTTTTCTTGGGATTTTGTATAAAAATCCTATTTGGGCCCACAAATGCCCCTGGGGATCCTAGCCGTATCCCTGCATGGGAATCTCGTAGAAACAAGAGGTGGGCTCTTGTGCCCTGGTGCAGTGTACTGAGGCCCCCCGTAAGATCATAGGCAGTCCTTGGGGCCACAATCATATCTTTGCAGCAGAATGTCATAGAAACATGGGTTCTGGCTCTTTTTTTTTCATGTGGCAGTGAGTTTTAAACCAGAAAGTATCACTCACATTTTGTTCAGAAAATGTTCTTATCTAGTGATTATTATCATTATTATATGGCACAGAGGGGTCAAAAGCCCTGGAGCATTATACACTTTATGACACAGCATTTTATAACACTCTGTTATTAGGTTTCCACATATATACACCGGTGGGCAAATACTACAGTGATACAGGGAATGAGACCCTGGGGAAGGAAAGAGAGAGGAATAGGCTTTATGATGCTCGCTATTGAAAAGAGAACAAACTGATCCTGCCAACAAACATCCTTTTATGGAGCTGAACTCCATTGAATTGAGTCAAATCTAATTCCACTGAACTGAAAGCAGGCAGAGAAAGCAAGCCAGAGAGATATGGATGGAGGGTGAAAGGAAGAGAAGACCGGGGAAGCGGATTAGAGTCTCCAGAGATGCTGCGGCCGTCTGAACAGGTGTTTGTCGAGGGAGAGAGAGAGAGACGCTGGAGTAAACTGAACTGCAGCGGCGGGTTCTCTAGAGGTGTATAAGTATGCTGCACTGTTTGATGTGTGGAGAACTGAACTGATTTTGATGTGCGGTCCTGTGTGGATTGAGCAGAAGAGATATGTCACACACACATGCACACCCAGAGATGGGCTCTCTGATGTCTGTAGTTATTGACTTTTCACTTTTCTGACAGCTGCCTGTTTTCCATTCAGGGACAGGCCACACACACATACACACACCCTTCATTCCCTCTATCCCTGATAGCGCCTGTCAGTCAGAAGTCATTCAGTAAGAGGAAGTTTCTGGGATGCCACTGCCAGGAAATACAAGTGGATGCTAAAGAGAGGAAATGGAAGTTGCATCAAAAAACTGAGGTGAAGGGGTTAGTTTTTATCAGTGTCATACCCATACTCACATTTTGGCTTTGAGTACAACATTATAATATATTAATATGCATAACTTAATCAGTGTCACGCGAGCAAGAATGCTGAAATTGAGAACAGCAGCATAATCGCAAATGTGATATTTCTTTATATTCAACAATACAGTAAACAGATGGAGTACTTAGACTGAAGACAAAATACTACTAGTTATTTTTTTGCTTCATCAGCCAAATAAAAATTCCAGACAAAAACCCACACAAAATCAAGTCAGAATCAGCATTTTTGAAGGAATTGGTTGAGCGAATGATTCAGTGACTCACTCATAAAGACAAAGTCATTTGTTCTCACCTTCTGGCATAACAACCTGCAGAGTCACTAAAAAATCCTAACAGCCCATCTGGATCTCTGCTCGGCCAGTCAAATTTGAAAACCAGAACTATATATTACAAATCTGCCATATATTCTTAAATTTTGTTTTTGGTAAAACTTTGCATAAAGTTAAAAAGTTGCATATGTTAATATTATTTAATGGACCTGCGCTAACATGAACTAACAATAAACAGTTGTATTTTTATAAACTAATAAATTAAGATGAATAAATACTGCAACAAATGTATTGGTCTTTGTCTTAGCTAATGCATCAACTGTTGCTAACATTAAAGGTGCCATAGAATGGAAAACTATATTTACCTTGGCATAGTTGAATAATAAGTGTTCTGTACATTGAAATGACATACCGTGAGCCTCAAACACCATTGTTTCATCCTTCTTATGTAAATCTTGTGCGTGCAAAAGACCACTGAAAAAGAACCAAAATCCCAACATAACACAGACTGTGACGTTACAGTCGAGATCATTAATGTTTACGCCCCCAACATTTGCATAACATGTTCTAGGCCAGCCGGACCTGCACAGCTGAATCAGTGATGCAGTGTTGCCACATATTGCTATTAAAACAAACAAAAACCGATAAATAAATAAAAATAAACCAAAATTATTTAAAATATTTTGCAATTAAGATAAGATAAAGATATCGCTGACCCTAAACTGCAACGTCCTACTTTATTAACTTTCTAAAGTGTCAAAAAGAGTGTAAAGACAAGTCCAAAAACGCTTATAAGAGCTGGATCTGGCAACACAGAGGCTGTCTCCGCGGCCACGCCCGCGGCCACGCCCTCGCCCTCGCCCTCACTCACAACTCTCTCTCAAGCCTCGTTCACTCCACCAGCGTCTCGCAGCGATCATGTTCATACCACGGACGCTAAACATTCTTGCAAAATCTCTCAAAATCTGTATCTTTGTCTGATACAGGCTCAAACATATAAGGTTGGATGCCTAATCTCTCCATTGTTCTGGCCGGACAGTAGAAATCTGTTTGCTGTGTGAGCTACTGAAATTAGCCGTGCTGTAAAACAGCCAGTCACAGCAGAGCTCAACATTATTGTTCATGACCCTTCCAAATAAGGTAATAACAGACCATTTCATTCTAGGGACAAATCCTATGGTTGTAAATGGACATGTAAAACCATTTCTGGAGAATTTTTGCCCTTACCTAAGCCACATACCTTCTATGTAGATATCAGAGAACAATTTAAAATATTGTATCAATGCATTCTATGGCACCTTTAAGTGTTGCTACATATTTTAATGAATTCTTGCATGTTAACACAGTACATTAAATGATGCTTGTCAAATGATCGTTACTTCTACAACAGAAGTTATATCTGCAGGCATCTTGTTTGTTCCAAACTTTCCAAAACAATAAAAGTTCTATAGGTTCTGACAGATATATAACATCAAATTACAAAAAATTAACCATTATAGTTCTCACAAAAATAGAGATCTACAGACTATGCATAATAGAAATGTTGCTCACAGCAGGTGATTTGAGGATAGACAGTAATTGTTTTGAAATGTATTGTTGAAGGTGGTGGATTCGTTAAAGAAGTAGTATTTTGATGGCTACAGCAGCAGACTTAAAAGGGAATGAATTCAGAGATGCAGCTTCTCTGAGGCAGTTTTATCATGCGAACATGTTTTTGCATTCTACTATGCTGATTTTCAGTGTAAATGTGCTAGGTGGATGTGTTTGTCCAATGCTCTTGTGTCTCACATGAACAGTGTTTGAGTTAAAGTAAATTGAACTTGTTAATTAAAAAAAAAAAAAAAAAAAAAATTTAAAAATTTAAAAATTTATATATATATATATATATATATATATATATATATAAATTTTTAAATAATTTTTAAATTCCACTGCCCTTCATCTCATGTTTTTAAACTCAAAAATGTGCTCAGTGTGATTGGCCCCTAAGACTTGGAGAGGCCGGGAGTGTGTGTTAGACCAGTTATGTTTAGCCTTGTGAAATCTATACCGTGTTCAACAGTGAGAGAAGCATCATTTATGCAGTCTCTGTGGTTGTGGAGTGAAGACATCATCCTGATGAGAGCCGACAGGAAGAGGTGAATGAGAAGAGAACACAGACTAACGAGAGAGAGAGCGAGCTGGAAAGGAGGTACCGTGAAAGGGCAGATCTCCACCTATCGCTGTTCTTTTTTTGTTCTGTCTGATTGTCATAAAGATGAAAGAGTTTAAACTTCAGACAGATATCAAAGCCTGTCAATACATACACACATATCGCTGCAACTCTAATAAAGACATCACCTGTGAGACAAAAACTTCAAGAGAGAGTGCGTGAGTTACATCAGGCCTGCTAACATATGCTAATATGCTGATATACAGATGGTACGGGATGACGTGGAGAGGTCAGATCCAGTATCACGTCCGAAAGAAATCAGAAGACATGAGCTGTGACTGGATGAAGTTCAGACTTGTTGCAAGCAAGAACTTGTTTTGACAGCAGTGTAGCCTGAAAATTAATATAAATATTATAGGAACATGCCAAAATATATGGATTCTCTTACAAAAATGTTTCCACAAAAATATAATTTTTCTCTACAGCTGTTGTTACTATTGTAGATTCATACTGAATCCATTTGGGATTCACAATCAGTTTCCAACTTCCAGTCTACATGTGGAGTGGCAATATGGTCCAATGTCTACATAGTTTTTATTAATTTATCTAGTTTTCTGTCATATATTTGCGTAAAATAAATAGTAAAAATGATGGTGCTTGCATATTCTGCCCACTGCACCTAATGTATGATATTGATACTCGCAAATTATTACTACTGTATTTTACACTTCAGGTAAATTTATGTTTGCAAGCATTCATTTAGGACTAAGTGAAACAAAACACTAAATTGTAATTATCATAATTACACAATTTAACAGTAAATTAAATGTAAGTGAATGACTTGGCTGTGGACACAAGGTTTTAACAAGATGAAGGAATTCATTTTGTGTTGCCCCATAGTTCACACAAAAATGAAAATTAGCCCATAATTTACTTACCCTCAAACCATCCTAGGTGTATATGAATTTCTTCTTTAAGATGAATGCTACTTTAGTTATATTAAAAAAATGTCCTGGCTTTTCCAAGCTTTATAATGGCAGTCAATGGTGGTTGAGATTTTGAAGTCCAAAAAAGTGCGTCAATCCATCATAAAAAGTGCTCCACACGACTCCGGGTGGTTAATAAAGGCCTGAAGCGAAGCATTTGTGTAAGAAAAATATCCATATTTAAAACCTTATAAACCGTAATCTCTAGCTTTTGCTAACTGTTGTATGCGCGTTCACGAGAGAGTGGCGTTCCAGTGGATGACATAGACATATCGCAAGCTCTGGTGAGAAGTGACTAACGCAGAAACTCAGAGGAGAGAGCAAAACAAAACACCAGTCACAAATTAATTAGAAAACAACGATTTGTAAAGAAAAAGTCAGATACAAGTCATATAGACCTAGGATGGCTTGAGGGTGATTTTGGGTGAAATATCCCTTTAAATGCTTGACCTGAGCAAACAGCAGAAGTGTGGAAAGTGCATAGAATGCACATCTGTTGTAGACTCTTTATTGCAGTGTATTATGGGATCAACCACTACACCACTACAAATGGGGCAAGTCCCAATACCCACACTTTTGAGCATAAAAGTGCATAAAAGGATGTACTGTAAGTGCACATAAGCTGGCGAAAAAAAAAAAAAAAAGAGCCAAAGATCAGCGCCTTTTACACGCATTAAATCCACAGTATCTCCAATAGTGCTTTGGAATCTAGGAACTTGAGCAATATCAAGGAAAACTTTCCAGTGTAAGTTAAATTAATTAGATATTAGATTTAGAGTAAAGTGTTGCATGTTAAAGAGATACAGAGATGAGTGTGTGCTTTTTCACTGAATTTGAAGCATAGCAAATACATTGTGTTGTCTGTTACATACTGTAGGGACTACAAAACAAAAATTTTGAAGCTTCTTTTAAAGTGCAGAGTATTGAAAATAAAAATGTGCAAATAAAGCTCTGTAAAAATCTGCAATTTTACAGCACTATGTTGTAAATGTGTCCCATCGGGTAATCAACAGATGAAGTCCACTTGAGTACTTAGGCCACGTCGTCAAGTACAAATAAGTGTGGGTATTGGGATAAGTCTATGGTTTTCTCCTAAAATAGTGCACTACATAAGGGTATACACCCTATGACTTGATTTACAAAATTTGATTTGATTGTATAACAAGATACAAACATGAAAACACGCACACAAAATGTGTGAACTAATCCGCTAGCTTCTAATGTGGGTTGCATCTCTCAGATGTGCAACACAACACATCTTGTCAGGTGTCAACGTGTTAAAAGATTATCAATTTGAAAGACCACCTTTAGTTTTAACTTTAAGGGGGTTCAAACCTAAATTAACACCCGCCCCCATAATTCACACCATGCTCACAAATTATTATTATTATTAAACAGCTCTATGCTAGCTTTTAAATCTGAACTGCAGAAATCGACTGCTGATTTTCTCAAAATATCAAGAACAAATATTATTCTTATTGAATGATCTGTTGTGAAGGGAACAAATGGTGTATTAAAGGACAAACACACAATAAAATGATACAAAAATGAATATTTTAGGGTGCAAACCCACTTTGCATTCATAGATTTTATTTTTTTAAACTTCTTTTAAAAAAAAAAAAGAATTTCTTAAAAAAAAAAATTAAATTAAAATACATATTGCAGGCATAGGTGACTCGTTGAGCTGTTTTCATCCATTCACACGCCTCTTTTGCCTGCTGTTCCTACATGTGCAGCGGCTACGGCCCTCGCAGACAACAACACCGACGACAACAACAAATTCAAATACGCAATTCTATTCTGAGCAAATGCTTGCCACGAAACCTTCGACTGCCGATAAAGTCATTCATTGTTGCATATTTTGTTATAATTTATTCTGTAGATGGAATATATTGTATTTGTATCTGGTCTCTAATGAGTCCAGGCAAACTGAACACTGCAGGTCTGTTAGGGGATGTTCGGATGAGTTCAGTGGAGTTTGAGAGGGATTCGCCCCTCACAACCTCTCAATGTCTCTGTATTTCTTACGTAGGATAGAGACCTGGTCTTTGAAGAGGACGGGATCCAGACGCAACTGAGAGTGAAGGAGAGGCATGAAACCAAACCAGCTCGTGAAAGAGTTCATGCAGGACTGACGCTGTGCAAAGTGGTCTGGGTCGGCCCATCGAGACGCCTTGGAGCCCTGAGAGAGAGAGGGAGAGAGAGGTCTGTGTATGGTTCACCAGGCAGATTATGAATGAAAGCAGGAGCATGTTGCTGGAATTGGGCAGCACTTTAGAAGACACTGACAAACAGAGCGAACACAGAGTGTTCATTTCACGACTCAGAGAACAAACGACAGTTATGGTCTTACATTCATGAGAAACACTGTGGAAGGATGTCTAGCTGCTTGTTAAAGAAGCTTACAATGTGCTAATACAGACCTACACGCATCCAATCCCTTGGACATGCAGAGGAACACAGAAATATACCAAAGACATTTTGTAACATTCATGAATTCTGTTTCATTACAGAATTTTAAAGAAATTGAGAAATCACACAGCAAAATTTGACCAATCTGAGATTCTAATCAGCTAATTGACCCTTTGCAAAGACCCACCTCCTTTCGTTACTGTTGGTACTTCCGACAAGCCATGTCGCTCTCACGCCACACATCATGTTCTCATGCAGTGAAAAATATTTTGCGGAGCAACACACGAACAGACAAGACAGCTTACTTTTTGTATGAAAAAAGGGTCAGCTTTCTGTTTTAAATAACGTTTTGAGGCTCTTTAATGTGGCATGACAGATCGCTGTAACGCCTCAGTTCAAGCGGCATGTGAACCGATCATCTCTTCCTCTTTACTAGTTACAGTGTGAAATAAACATGAATGAACATCAGAGGGTATCTTGTTTCAACCATGGAAAAATGTCAATACATGCCATTTTTCAAGTTTAAATCCGCCGACATTAATCTAATCTACAATGTCAGTGTGGTTTGTTTGTCGGATAAAATGTCAGATTCAGCGTTATGATTGGTCAGATCACCTGTCAATCAATCTCCCAGTGAAGGGTCAATTAGAGTCTCAGCTAATTTAGCTTCTACCCAGCAAACAAAAATATGTTCTAAGAACATTTTGCTAACGTTCCCATTAAGGTTTGAAAATGTTATTTCTGAATGATCACAGAACATTCAAAACATTCAGTTTCAAATATTTTTAATTTTCTTGGTTATGTGAACGTTAGAGAAAAACATTAAGGGAATGTTCAATTTTATCATTTTGCAGACGTTATGGGAATGTTACTTTTGAATGTTATCTCAAAAAAAGTGATAAGCAATAATGTTTAAAAAAGACAAAATCCATAGACAATAATCCATGTTTTGATAAGGCTATTAAAGATGAGAAATTTCACAGAAAGTACTAACTTATAAGGAAATATAGAATAAAACTGTATACATGACCGGTACTGTTCAACTGTCCTGAACATTTTTAATACTTTGAAGCTGTATCTTCCCAAACTTCAGACTACTTAAAAAATTATAAAACTACTGTGAAGATGTTTATTTAAAAAACTAGTAAGCTAGCCTATGCTACAAGCTAATGACAAAAAGTAGCTACATTGTACATACAGTATTTAAAGGGGTAACAGCTTATTTTTAAAATCAGAGCAGTACATTTCTGGCACAAAACAGATTCAGTAAGGCTGACAACGTTACATTTAATAATATGACAAAAAATATGTAGTGTTTTGTAGTACCCCTTGTTGGAAATGGTAGCTTGTTACTGAAAAAGCTACACTGGTCTGTCAAACTACTGAAAAATGTAAAGTTTCTCAACACTGTATTAATAATCTCATGTCAAGAGTCTATATTTTTAGTTACATTTTTATATGAATATTTTGGAAAAAAAAATGTAATGTAGCATTAGGTAATTTTTTCTTTTTTTCAAAATGGAAGAATAATATAATTGCTTGAATAAACAAATAAGAAACAATTGAGTAAAAGATCAGAATATGACACAGTTTTGAATAACTTTAAACTTAAAGAACTATGATATCAAGATACTTATCATATCATCTCATGACCCAGATATAATATAATATAAAATAATATAATATTATATATTAACAGGTTCCTTTTGATTCCCATCCCAATTACTCACTAATCAGCATCCATTACACTCATAGAGATGAGATACCATTGGAAATAAAGTAAGAATGTACCAATAGAGTATTGAGAGGGAAGGAGAGGGACAGTGGGGAGAAACAGGTGAGACAGACAGAGAGAAGGGTAGTACTGCAACTTTGCTGTCCATCATTAATCTCGCCTTACCATGAAGACATTCATCAAACAGGCCAATACTGCTGAATCAGATCCACACACACTCTCAGCCCGGGGGCCCTCCATCCATCACACACTACACAGACGTTTCTGACCTCAATAGAGAATCACTGGATACACACTCTTCTATTTACAACCCATACACACACAGACTCATACCTGCTGCATCATGGTCTCCTTGTACTGTTTTTTCTGTGTGACTTTGATTGGCGGGAGTTTGGTTACTGCGGAGATGAGGAAATTCATGAGGATGTCCTCACAGTTGGCCAGCTGGTCCACCATTGACAGCAGAGACGTTGGCAGGTAGTATGTGTATAGGTGATGATAATACCTGACCAAGAAAAAAAAAAAAGGAATGCATAAAGATATTAATTAGATAACAGAGGAGACATGAAAGCAAAAAAACAAGGCAATTTTTCTGTAGGGAAGTTAAAACTGACCAATTTTTTACTGTTTCATTCTGAATGCTGCTCAGAAACCCTGCCATTAAAGGGACAGTTCACCTAAAAAATGAAAACATCAATTTCTCACCCTCATGTTGTTCTATTCCTTAAGACCTCTGTTCATCTTTGAAATACAAATTTCTGTACCTCCATTGAAAGTCCATTCCAAAAAAATAAAAAAAAAAGCTTCAAAAAAGCCGTGAGAACTTTGGTAAAAGTAATCCATATGCATCCAAATATAATGTTTTATTCTAAGTTTTCTGAAGAGACTTCTTGTACTGTATGTGCATTCATCAATGTTGATATGTGAATAAAAGCATAAATTAAAACTGTTCATAAAATAAAGCGATCAAGTCGCCTCAGAAGACTTGCTCAATTCATATGGATTACTTTTCTAGGTTTCATTAAAAATATGTGCATTTGTGTTTCAAAGATGAACGTAAGTCTTATGTGTTTGGAACGACATGAGGTTGAGTGATCTAATTGACTGAACGATTGACAGTCCCAGCTTTATGTTTTTTTTTTTTTTTTTTCTTTAGATTTATGCATTATGCATTGTGCATTGACAGAAAAAATATAACTTAATAGAATGTATTTTTTTTAAGATATTATTGTACACATTTATTTCAGTATTTAATTAATTTTCTTCCACAACATTGTCTTTTTATACATGAAAATATGATGTGAGTTTTAATTAAGCAAGCACCCTTACATTTTCTTGAGAAAAAAAAAAAATAAATAAATAAAAAAATCGTATTTTATAGCGTCATTCACTTACATGGATAGTCAACCAAAAATGAATCACCATTGTCATGTTGCTCCAAACCTGTATGCATTTCTTTGTTCTGCAGATTACAAAATAACTTATTTTTAAGAATATTTATAACCAGGCAGTTTTGGTTTCCATATGGAAGTTCTTCAAAATATCTTCTTTTTTATTCCATAGAAGAGAGAAATACATGCAGGTTTGGAACAACATGATGGTGAGTGAATGATTACAGAATTTAATTTTTGGGTGAACTATCCCTTTAACAATCTTGTAATTATCTCATATTTTTCATATATTCTTTTAGGAAAAACAACTTAAATGAGTGCCCCAAGAGCAACCTACGAGTAATAAAATGTTCCTCTGGGTGAAACTGAGACTATAGTCATGATATCCAGCACAGACAGAGAGGCCACCCTGCTGTGAGAACCTCAAAAAGACAGATGTTTTAATTTCTGTGAGTGACACCTACTCTCTCTCTCTCTGTCCTTATTAAACCGAATCTCCTTTCCTGCCTGCAGATGTCTTTTCTGTCATTCTCTTTCCTTCCCTCTGTTTTTTCCCTCTCTCTTTGAGGGACAGCCGTCAGAGCATTCCTCTCAGCCCTGCAGGTGGCTTATCTCTCTTCACACGTTTATTTATGTCCTTTTCTCCCACACACTTTAAGCTGGGGTTACTTTGCAGGTGGTGTGTCAGCTCGCTGACCAGTAGCAAAGCGGTTAATCTGTGTGTCGGGTGTGTGATGTGTCAATCTGAAGGTCTGTGTGTGTGTGTGTGTGTTTTGACTGATGAGTTCAGAGACCTTCAGCTAAAACAAACTGTGAACTCCATCTCACCTGTGCCATTTATCATTAAAATATGGCCAGTGAAGCTGTCAGACTGAACATTTATTACCTGCTTTAATATCAGCCTGTCTCTGAGCGATCTTTATCGCAGCAGGTCTCACATTCGGCTTTTACAAGCACCTGACACTGACCTCATACCAGCCTCTTGTCCAAATTCTGTGAGAGCCGGAAAAAACCTGTGACAAGATTCAACAAGCTGTGAATCCCTGCTGTGCTGTTGTTAGGGTGTTGTGGATGGTGTTCAGGGTGTTTCTGTGTAGTTGCTAAGGTACTCTGAGGGTTTTTAGAGTGTTGCTAGGGTGCTGGATGGTGTCCATTGTGTTTTTGTGTTCAATTGTTTTGGATGTCTTTCTATTTTTCTTTCAAACGTTCAACATTCCAACATTTTCTTTCAAACATTCTTTCAAAAATTCAAATAATGTCATCTCTAGGATGTTGGTTAAAGATGTAGAGTAACTAACATTACAGATTCTTACATTTTAACTGCCAGCTAACTCGCAAGATTTTATCATGGCTATGAGTCATACAATTTTAATGAAATAAAAATTGTATGACTTTTAAATATTTAAAATGTTTAATAAATGGTATTTAAAGTATCTAGTTTAGAACCTGTTCTTCTTTTATCAGCTGAACAAGTGTATTTATTTAACACTATTTAACCAGTTTTACAGAATTATAATGTAGGTATTAACATACTCTAGACTTTTGCTGTATGTACATATAGAGCTGGGTAGATTACTTAGAAATTGTAGCCTGCTGATTCTAAATGACAATATGTAATTCATTACATTATATATTTTAGGTAATGTAACCAGACTACTTTTTGATTCATTTTAGATTTTTTAAATTTTTTTTTTTTTACCTAAGTTGTTTATCACATTGATTTAAATAGGATACTCTCATACCATATTGATATAAAAATACAATGAGTAAGAAAATATATTCCATTCGTTGTAATGTAACATGAAGTGCATTAAACATTATGTTACTTTTCCCAAAGGTTTCCCAAACGGGGGTTTGTAAAGTAATTGCAGGGGCTTTATAAGTTTAATGAAAAGCTAATAATTAATTAAATCATAAAAATTAAAAATTAAAATAAGTCATTTTAGAACAACATCAATCAAAATAAAACACCAACGTGAACCGTGAACATGCAAATGTGATAATTATTAAAATATTTATTTTAAAATCTCAAATAAATATATTAGGTGAAAGATGTTCAGATGACAAAAAAAAGTTTGGGAATGCCTGTATTATATGCAAATAAGATAAAAGAGGAATTAGGGAGAATCAATAAATTATGAAAACATTACTGCTATTGTGTGAATAATATGTAATCACGTAATCAATAAAAAAGTAACTGTACTCTGATTCCGAATATTTTAACATTTAATACAGTATGGTCTCATTACAAATGCTTAATTTTTGGAATATGATTACGTAATCCAGATTACATGTAATCAGTTACTACCAAGCTCTGCACAGCTAAAAGAATTTATCCCATATACTGTAATCTAGTGGTTCTCAGCTAGGGGGCAGGGGCCCACTAGTGGGCTCAAAAATCATCCAAGGGGCCCGCAGGATGACTCAAAATGAATAAAACAATGGTTCTCAATCTTTTTGACGTAAATGTCCAGCACAATATTTAAAGGCCCACCAATATAAGGTAATATACTTCCAGTGTGGCTTCTGCTATTGTTTACCAACTTTTTTATGAGCAGAAACTGGCAGTATTGTCACAAATAATTGTTTATTACACCAAAAGTTCATGTAAATATGAAGGAAAATTTAACCTTTACCCAGGTGACCCTAAAGGCTGGAATGAATGCTATTGTAACCAGAGTGTACCAGAGCCAATTGTGTCTTTTCATGATGAAAGATGAATTCACATTGAGATCACTAGAGAGAGACAACAGAGAAATATTTATGTGCTAGGTTTCAGAGAATTTTACTCAGTCTAGCTTTATATGGAACTTGACTATTCTTGATATATCATTTGTATTTCAGAGTTATATTTAACAAGCTACAGAAACAAATTAGTTGTTTCTTTCCTCAGGGAAATCAAGTCTTTTGAGATATCTTTAGAGGGACTTTGGTTCATGTCTCTGCATGATGGTCCATCTATGAACTATGTTATAAAATAATTTTTTTAAGTGAACATGCAGCATGTTCTGGGGCAGCCATGTGCACAGGTAGAGCTCAACCTGTACAGAAGCACATGCCCTTTTTTCCCCTTACACTCCGAAGTGCCTTTTCTCTGGTAGCAGTGTTTTTTCCCTTTTCTTCAATAAATCAATGCTATTGGTCACCCTTTATGTTTGTCTGCCTGTTTCACAAATATTTAGCCAGTGAAAGGTATTAAAAAGAGCTTGTGACTAAATCTTGTTGGATCCGCTCGAACTGTCAGTAAAATTTCATTACTCCACCCCCTCAATCTGCACTGAGTGAACTGAAGTTCCACAGCAGCTGAACAAAGTCTTGAAAGGGTAAATAAAGATCTTGTTGTTTGAATAAGTACAACGTTTTGTTTACGCAAAAAACACTATGTCTATCAAGGCTGATATTTTATGTATTTGAGGTCTGTGTGGGACCAGAGAGAGAAGGCTATCATTTGCCATCTAGTCATAGCCAATACACTTAAATAACTTGTGCATTTCATCTCTTTTATAAAATGAGATTTTGGCCAAATGTCTTTTACAACAGGAAAAACTGTAATGTAATGTGATGCTGCCATTTTAATGATGGACGAAATGCACATTTGCACACATTCGCTGGTCAAAAACCCTGTAACTGCATTTGAGTTTGACACAAAGCGACTGAGTGATCCTCGTCACCTAGGTAAAATATATTTCTAAAAAATTTCTTCGATTTATGATTGCTGATACACTTAATTTATTAACATTTAATCATATTAAATGGTCGCATGGTTCATGTTTATGCTGCTAATATGCAGGTATTCTCTAGCTAGCTCATTTCTTAATCTAGTATTCTTTACTCTCTGCTCGCCTTCACATGTATAAACGTAGTAAAACATGGTTAAGTAATGTTTTCGTAACTAAAAAAAAAACAAAAAAAACAACATTACAGAAACAGATCACTGTGTAATCTTTATATTTGTAACAATCAGTCCAATGAAGGCAAGTTGTACGAACCCATGTACAGCTTTATTTAACAAAGTGATATCCAAAATCCAAACAAACAAAGACTTGACACAAACTTGACCAGAAACAGACTTGGCATGACCAGAAACACAACTCACCAACAGCAGGTTACACAGGAAATACTCAACAAGAGACACTGGCAACATGAGGGCTATAAATACCAAACAACAAGGGTCACATGACACAAACCAACCAATGGGAAACAAGGCACATGACTAAAGCAACCAATCAGAACATGATACACACACTCGGCAGGAATACATAAGGCTTGTTCGAGATGAACTACACTAGAGATAGCGGTAATGCTCAATTTGTGATTGCGAGCCGCCAATAAAAAATGAGAAGAAGAAGAAGAAGAACTAAACTAGACTGCCACCGGCTGGCGGAATTAAAAGCGAAGATGTCAAGTCGGACACTTTCTGCTCCCGGTAGTGACACTCTCACGGTGTTTCCATACTCTTATCACAGATAAAGTGAATTAAATGCAATATTTGTCAAATACACAGAAATGTTTTTATGAGCATCAGAAACACTTTTTATATACTGCTTAATACAGTGCCATCTGTTCATGAATAAAGTTCAACATAAACATATACTATTTAAACACCAATAAAGTGGGGATATATAAGCTTTTATCAGTGTTTTTGATAAAAATGACTCAAGATAACTGTGCGATGTACACTAAAAATGCTTTTAAAACAGATTTGTGAGCATTATTGGAATTTAATTGTTTGAATAAAAACGCAACACCTCGTGCTTGTCATCACAGAATCTAACCAATGAGAATAAAGTGTGTCGTCATCAAGGCTTTCGCAGACGATTTTGAGCAACTGCAGCGCCTGACCTAGGCGGCTGGTCTCGTTTTACTCTCGCGGTACTTTGATGGCACATGTGATCGTAAGGTGGCTGCAGCGCCGATCAAAGTCGGACAAATGTTCCAACCAGAATGCATTGCTTTTGTCAGGCGGCAGCCGATCTTTGCGGCGCCGCATTAAGTCGAACAAGCCTATAAGGGTCAAGGGAATCACATGACTAGACAGGAACTATGACAATGACAAAATAAGAGACATGAAAACAATGAACGTGAAACAAAACAGACATGACAATATTTTATCATGCAGAATGTAATATTCTGTTTATATTCTGTGTATATTCTGTGTGTGTATATATATATATATATATATAGGATTAGGAGGGGAGAGCTCTGGTACAATTCAAACTTTTCACTGCAACTGTACTTTTCACAATATTTTATAAATTTTTTTATTGCTGGCTTATTTTGACCTTCATGAGACCAACATCCCTTGTCCTCAACAGTATCAAGTTTTGCCAGGTAGGCGGATACATGTTGGATATGCTATAGTGATGGTATGGCTATAGTTTCTTTTAATCTCCTATTTTGACTGGAACTGTGTTGGACATAATTATTTAAATTATATTTCAAAATAGTTTGGCAAAAATACTTGACTCATAGCTTTACCTTGCCCTCTTCTCAATGACGCATAAACATGTTAACCAAATCATACAAATTAGCTTAAAAACAGAATAGCTAAAAAATATTTTTCTTCAAACTATATTATTATTATGGTTATTAATAGTGAATAAATCTAAAGCTTTTGAGACTATTATTTTGTGTTATTTAATTTGTTATTAAAAAAAAAAAGTCCTGTTCTGGGGCATGTGTTAATGGCATGTCTGACTGTTTCGATATTTTTCCTTCTACATAACTCACTGAGGATTGCTTTAACAATTGCAAAGGAAGAGTAATATAGTAAGAGAATACAAGCTTTTTTTGAGAACAGACTTAAATTAACAGAATATTTCACAAAAAATACTATATGAGGGTGTTCCTTTATTGGAACAGATTCATAGAAATTTAGCATTACATCTTGCTCACTAATGGATCCTCTGCAGTGAATGGGTGCCGTCAGAATGAGAGTCCAAACATTGTGAGTCCAAACATCATAATAATCCACGAATAATTGACATGACTCCCATTCATCGATTAACTTCTTATGAAGTGGAAAGCTTTGTGCTTGTAAGAAATAAATCCATCATTAAAGCCATTTTAACCATCACTTCTGGCCAAAATATGAGTCCATAATCCACTTCCTGCAGTCAAAAATGTTGATGTGAGATGACAACTCCATCCCTTGTTGTATTATTCACTAAAAATTCTTTATCGTTCCTCTCAAATGTCATGTGCCCTTCTTGTATACACGAGACAAGCATTAATAGCATTTTAAGTCAGACCTGCTTCTATGGATCTTCACCAAAAGTTGAATATTCAGTTAGAGTTATTGTGTATGTAATGCCCTGTGAAGAAGCTAAGCAAGTAAGCAGATTAAAATAAAGGATTTTGCTTATTTTTGTAAAGGATTAGTAAACTCAGCTAATCAGGTTGTTTTAGCTATGGCAAAATGACTACGGATATTTTCAGATGACACACACTTTAATCCACAACCGTTCCTGGGTTTCTGAAACAATTGGAGCAAATGAAACAAGAACTAAAGTTCTTTGCAAAAAGTTTCATACATTTATTTCTGCCTTTCTTTCATTCTTTCCTCACTTGCTGTTTTTATGGAAACCATGAATTTCAAGGTGAAAAAAAATATATATATATACAGTACTGTGCAAAAGTCTTAGGCCGTTAGTATTTTCACCAACAAACAATGGTTTTAAGTCAGTTATTTCTATCTTTGCTGTAGTGTGTCAGTAAGAAATATCAGTTTACATTTCCAAACATTATTTTTGCCATTAATTGTAATAATCCAGTGAGATTTTTGTATGCACAAGGAGTCTGACAACAGCCAGTGCTCCACACAGAGATCTGATCTGATCATCATCAGTCCGTCTGGAATGACATGAAGAAACAGAACAAACTGAGACAGACTAAATCCAGACGAACTGTGGCAACGTCTCCAAGACTCTTGAAGAAAAAACCTTCCTGCAACGCTATCAGAAAAACTATGTGCAAGTGTACCTTAGACAAAAGCTGTTTTAAATTCAAAGTGCGGTCATACCAAATGTTGATTTGATTTAGTTAATAGAAGTTAATTGATAAATAAAATATATTTATGGAATTATTTCTGAAAGCATCCTCATTTTACAGCATTTTTACACAATTGCCTAAAACTTTTAACAGTATTGTAGCTTTGCAGGTAGGTTTCTTGAAGCATCTTGGAGACGTTGCCACAGTTCGTCTGGATTTAGTCTGTTTTAATTTGTTCTGTTTCTTCATGTTATTCCAGACGGACTCGATGATGATCAGATCAGATCTCTGTGTGGAGCACTGGCTGTTGTCAGACTCCTTGTGCAAACAAAAATCTCACTGGATTATGACAATTAACGGCAAAAATAATGTTTGGAAATGTAAACTGATATTTCCAACTGACATGCTACAGCAAAAGATAGAAATAACTTAAAAACTATTTTTAAAACCGACTTAAAACCATTTTTTTTTGTTGGTGAAAATACTAGTGGCCTAAGACTTTTGCACAGCACTGTATATATTAATAAGCTCATTAAAACTACACTTTAGTACTATTTTTGTTTAAGAAAAATTATGTAATTATTGTAAAGACAGTAAAGCTTTTAACTGCCTTTGCACTGTCTCCAACAAATGACAGACTGGAAATCATTCGTGGAGAGTTGGAATTTCCGACCATATGAATATGCAGAATTTAAACATTGGGTGTGCTGAGCACGAGGTGAGAATTATCAGTATTTGTGCACTAAAAGAATATTCTTTAAACACTATTTCTTAATTATTTTATAATCCATTGCGTAACTATTTACGTTGCTCAGCCCTACAAAATCTTTTATGATTTTCTTTCATAAATATTGACAGTCATTTGTTTTGTGTTGATATATTCATACATTCATTATTCATTCATTTTTTTTCATGAATAAGAGGAAGGCTTCAGGACCAGTTTAAATTCTGTGCGACTGCCATTAAAAGATGAAATGCAACAAACCTATGTGAATGTCAGAAATAGTGGAAAGGTGCCTAACTACGATTGTACTATTTGAATTTACAACCCAAATTCCGGAAATGTTGGGACACTTTTTAAATGTGAATAAAATTAACACTAAAAGACTTTCAAATCACATGAGCCAATATTTTATTCACAATAGAACATAGAGAACATAACAAATGTTTAAACGGATAAATTTTACACTTTTATCCACTAAATGAGCTCATATCAAATTTGATGCCTGCTATAGGTCTCCAAAAAGTTGGCACAGGGGCAACAAAGGGCTGAAAAAGCAAGACATTTTGAAAAGATTCAGCTGGGAGAACATCTACCAACTAATTAAGTTAATTGACATCAGGTCTGTAACATGATTAGCTATAAAAGGGATGTCTTAGAGAGGCAGAGTCTCTCAGAAGTAAAGATGGGCAGAGGCTCTCCAATCTGTGAAAGAATGCGTAAAAAGATTGTGGAATACTTTAAAAACAACGTTCCTCAACGTCAAATTGCAAAGGCTTTGCAAATCTCATCATCTACAGTGCATAACATCATCAAAAGATTCAAAGAAACTGGAGAAATCTCTGTGCGTAAGGGACAAGGCCGAAGACCTTTGTTGGATGCCCGTGGTCTTCGGGCCCTCAGACGACACTGCATCACTCATTGGCATGATTCTGTCATTGACATTACTAAATGGGCCTGGGAATACTTCCAGAAACCACTGTCAGTAAACACTATCTGCCGTGCAATCTGCAGATGCCAACTAAAGCTCTATCATGCAAAAAGGAAGCCATATGTGAATATGGTCCAGAAGCGCTGTCGTGTCCTGTGGGCCAAGGCTCATTTAAAATAGACTATTTCAAAGTGGCAAAGTGTTCTATGGTCAGACGAGTCCAAATTTGACATTTTTGTTGGAAATCACAGACGCCGTGTCCTCTGGGCTAAAGAGAAGGGAGACCTTCCAGCGTGTTATCAGCGTTCAGTTCAAAAGCCAGCTCTGATAGTATGGGGGTGCATAAGTGCATACGGTATGGGCAGCTTGCATGTTTTGGAAGGCACTATGAATGCTGAAAGGTATATAAACGTTTTAGAGCAACATATGCTCCCCTCCAGAAGACATGTATTTCAGCAGGACAATGCAAAACCACATACTGGAGCTATTACAACAGCATGGCTTTGTAGTAGAAGTGTCCAAGTGCTGAATCGGCCTGCCTGCAGTCCAGATCTTTTACCTATAGAGAACATTTGGCACATCATTAAACGAAAAATAAGTCAAAGATGACCACGAACTCTTCAGCAGCTGGAAACCTGTATCAGGAAAGAATGGGACCAAATTCCAACACCAAAACTCCAGAAAGTCATAACCTCGATGCCCAGACGTCTTCCAACTGTTTTGAAAAGAAGAGGAGATGCTACACCATGGTAAACATGCCCCCGTCCCAACTATTTTGTGACCTGTAGTAGGCATCAAATTTGAAATGAGCTCATTTTGTGCATAAAATTGTAAAATTTCTCAGTTGAAACATTTGTTATATTTTCTATGTTCTATTGTGAATAAAATATTGGCTCAAGTGATTTGAAATTCTTTTCATTTTATTCAAATTTAAAAAACGTCCCAACATTTCTGGAATTTGTGTTGTACTTATGTCAGTACATCCACAGGCATGCTTTTGTAAGCATGCAGGAAATACTGCTGCTGCAGTTACACATATATGAAATAACCCCCATATATAACATACATGAAATCACTCCCGTAGCAGATCTATACAGGTGGAGCTGGGGAAGGTGGAGGGTTTCTGAAGCGTGCTGCAACTGCTACAGCAAGCACTAGCCGAGTATCTGAATGTTGAGCAGCAAGCTCATAGGCTGCTGATGTGAAAAGAAAGCAATCAGCTGCACCATATGAATAATGATGTGATTATATCAGATTGATTTGGAACCTATTAGCCTATGCCATCTAGAGTTTCATGACAGAACTTTGTATTTAATTAAAAATCAATCTATAACAATTAAGCCCTACAGATATTCTGCCACCCTGTGGCTAGGCATAGATTTAATGCTTACTGTTCGCACATGCTAATTGTTAGCAGGAAATGTTGAAAAAATGCAGCAAAAGAAAAACAAATGCTCTTAAGGTCAGTTTTGTGTTGTCTGGAGATTACCTGTGGTAGAACGCAGCTCCTGTGAGCACCATGGAGTATTCATTGGTCCATTTAGAGGTATAACCCCACCTCCCCTTCCCACTGTCCCAGTAATGGCTGCGTGCTGGGTAGCCTACAATCCGATCTGGAAAACTTTGCCAAACGATGAAGGCGAAGTCCACCTGCAAACCCAGAGAAGACAGAAGTGCACAATTTTGATTACATAACTATTTCAGAAGGTGAGTACAATAAAAGACAGATTAATATTTTTGGTTAAACTATTCCTTTAAGAACAAAGAGATTATGTTCATTTTCATTATCTTTTCAGACTACAGATAAAACCAAAGCGAACACCCTGCTTAAGAAACTCAGCAGAGGAGATTAAAGAAGTAGAATTAACAAAAGCAACATTAGCTCTTTTGATAGTCTGTTAAAAGAACTGACATGGGCTCACTTTCACTGAGATAAATTATCAAAGGAGCCAATGAGAGCTAAGAGAGAACAAGCATTTTCTAGCTTGGCTCTTTATTTAGCCTTGGATTTTCTAATGCCTTCAGCCATGCTTCAGCATCAACACAACTGACTTGTCTGCATGCAGGGGATGAGAGCAGTTCTTGATCTGCCAAAGTCAGCGTGCGCACATAGTAAAAAATGAACCCGCAAATCAGAGGAAAAGGTTGCAAACGTCCCCCTTAATGTTACAATAGATTAATCGCTGCGTTAGCAGCGGACTCAGAGCCAGATTTATGACATCATGCAAATAACGTGGCCTTAAGGAATTACAGCTTTAAGGCGCATCACTCCAGCAATGCATTGTGGGTGACACACTGAAATTCGCTCCATTCATTATGTGTACCGGACCTTGATTATGGATCTGAGCGAGTGGGAAAGATGAATGGCAGGAGGAGTCACGAATGCTTGGTCTGAGATGAACAGATCTCACAAATGGCTCACAAATGAGTTTAACTAATTATCTAGCTCTTATTTCATTTAGCAGTGTGTTAAAAGGAGAATCTGAATTGTTCAGTGTGCAAAATTAAAGTGCAGTCCACGAAATTTTGGTGGAAGGTCGAAGGCAAAAAAGGTCCATTGTCAATACTGTGAATTCATGAATTCATTGGAAGTAATTCTTAATTAATAGCCACGATATCTATTTTTACTGCATGTCATATGTGAGGCTCTGTAGATTTCTGTTGGTTGTCGATGCAAATTTGCATGACCAATTTGAAGATGACAAAAAATCTCTCTCTGAAATTCTCAGTACGTTGTGGTAATATGTTTATATGAATTTACAATAAAGACACATACAAAAAAACAGTGTCTACACTGCAGGATGGCAACACAATATGATGCAACAAAACTAGAATGTTTTCTTATATAATCAAAGACATACTTTGATTTAAGCATTAAAGCATCAAAATATGCATTTCGAAAATGTTGAGAAGGTTTTTGAGATTATAGTGAAATATCCCAACACTGGGACATTTTGGATTTTTGGGACTATGAGACTATGGCTTTCTATGATACAAGCTACTCATAATTTAATGGAGTTAGCAACAGATTTTTTTTTCTGGCTTCAGTCCATCGGTTGTTGATTGGACTTGTGTAAACCTGCCGTCAATTGTAATAATGTGGCAGAATTTAAAGCCCGAATTACACATCTTTTTTTTTTTCACAGCCAAACTCACAGCCTTTCATAATATGATAGCCTGGGCGAACACACGTGCTTGGCAAAAGCGCACTAGAAAGATTCATCCTTGTCCAGTGTCTGCGCTTTTTCTCTCCAGAAGATATGACAAATTAATTAGTGCAAAACAAACAAAAAAAAGTGTGCAGCTGTACTGTGCAAATTACGAAATTTTTGTCATAATGTATGAGTAAAAGCCAAAGTATACATTAATCTTAAGCAGACTAACTGATTAGAGGACATTATCTTTGCAATTAGTCACATGGTATTCATGGTTCAGATGATTGGATAAAAAAAAAAAAAAAAAAAAAAAAAAAAAAAAATTGTTCTCAAAGATGGCAGAATTCCATTGTGGGGATCATGCACCAGCCAAGCAACTGCCAGTAAGATGAATGGGAATGCTAACCTCCTTGGCAAGCACACATTTATAGGGTCAGATGTGCAATAAAGATTAATGGGAAAACAAATACACGATAGATGAAGATACAAATTAACCTGCAGAAACATGCACAAACACTAGATTAATGCTGTAATTTATATTACTCTGTCATTGTACTATAACAATTATTACCCTTTCTGGTCAATTCTTCAGGCCATTAACTGCAGCACAGACATCATAACCCATGGGCTCTGCTGTGCCGCTGTTATGCCACACATGTGCCTACAGTCTAATGATGCTTGGCGCACAAAAAAAAAACAAAAAAAACTCAACCCCTATATTACATTTCCCATTTTAATAAGCCAGTTAATGAGTCGAAACAATGCAATTATCAATTCTGTGGAGCCATAGCGCCGCACAGACTTAACAAAATGGAAACTACTGCTAAATATGCCATATTCTCACATTCTCAGCACTTTTCAATTAAAACCCTCTCAAATGCTTAAAGGGCAATTACTGGGGCAGATTACTGTGCGAAAAGAGAGGAAGCTTCCCTCCAAATGTTGCTGGATTTGTTTAAAGCCACAAGAGCTTTCTCACCGAAACAGAGACTCATTAAACTTTTGTAAAACGGGTTCTGTAATCTTGTAGCGCTATAAAAGTTAAGTGGATATTCTGGCCAGGCAGAGGTAAAGATGTACTGGGTGCAGTTAATAAAACATCAGTATGATGAATTATGAATAGCAGGTTTCAAACACACACTGAGCTACGCCATACATAATGAACTTGAGAAATTAGAAGCTTTCCAGCCATCAGATTGGATGTATTCTCACTGCTTGTGACATTTGAAATATTATTCAGAAGCAGATTATAACTTACAACGTACATTGCAGTACAGCCAATGCACTTTAAAAATGCTAGTAAATTTCACAAGCAACTACAAGGAATGTCATGTAACATTGAATTAAACATTAAATTGTGAAGTAGAAAAACTAAAATCATATTTTCTTGGAAAAACATCTTATGTTTTTACACACTGGCAATACTCCAACAACACTGAAGCGTATTTTTCTTTCCTCAAACTTTATGGAATTATGATAGTGTCAGACAAATGTGAGAAGAAAGAGATCAGTCTTTGGGATTTAATTGGTTTTGCTGACTTCCGCTGAATGGTGCGGATTTTTAAAACTTGCACCATCAAAGAGGATCAACAAAATCTTTCAAGATCCGACTGCAAAGGAGTTAGCAGTATATTCCATAACCAGATTAATTCCCACATTGTTTTTTCTCCCACCCCTGCCAGGGTATTTACAAACAAGCTTCATAGTCCCATAGACTCGGCCAAGAAAGCTGCCGAAAATGTGTTTATTTTGTTTTTAACACCCTTAACCCTGTAAACTGTTAGAGAATTGCACTGGCAGCAAATCCTTCCTGGCACATGGATCATCTCTGCCTTAATCAAACTTAGACCTATGACACCCTAATCATCAAAGCCCCTCTCTGTTCGGAGAATAAATAAATCCCAGAATTCTTCACATTGCTTGAAACATCTTTGCCAGATGGTGCAGCCATGTTTTGTGAATTGGCACTGCAGCCACACAGATTTGCATATCGCAGCTCGAGGAATGATAGTTGATCACTACACATTTATAATCCTTTTAAATAATAATTACTCCAGATTTGTCCAATTTGCTGGGAAACTGGAATTTCATTCAGGCCTTTGAAACATTAACTATTCATCTAAAATTCTAAGGACGTAGTTCACTAAACATTGCGCCACTTTGGAGGATGGTACTTTATGTCAGTGCAAATACCTGCATCTTATTCATTAACCATTGCAATTTAGTTTAGTGGGTGCGTCGTCCTCAACATTTAAATTAAATCACAGCTACTTTTAATGTAAATTAGGTTAATTATAGACTATGCTTCTTTAACAAAAAAGTGCCTGATGAAGTTCGCATTGCGCTATTACCAACAAATGATTAGAGTAAGCTAGGTGTGAATACACTGTCTAGCTATCATGGCAATATATAACTGCTATCATGGTACACTACCAGTCAAAAGTGTTTGAACAGTAAGATTTTTAATGTTTTTTAAAGAATTCTCTTCTGCTCACCAAGCCTGCATTAATTTGATCCAAAATACAGCAAAATCTATTTGAATAAATCTTAAAATGTAATTCATTCCTGTGATCAAAATTAAATTTTCAGCATCATTACTCCAGTCTTCAGTGTCACATGATCCTTCATTCTAATATGCTAATTTGCTGTTCAACAAACATTTTTATTATTATTATTATCAATATTTAAAACAGCTGAGTACATTTTTTTTCAGGATTCTTTGATGAATAGAAAGATCAAAAGATCAGCATTTATCTGAAATAAAAAGCATTTGTAACATTATACACTATACCATTCAAAAGCTTGGAGTCAGTGTGCACACACACACACACACACACACACACACACACACACACACACATATATATATATATTTATATACAGGTGCATCTAAAAAAATTTGTTAGTTAATTTTTTTTTTGGTAACATTTCAAAAAGTGAAAATTTCATATTTTCTAGATTCATTACATGTAAAGTAACACACTTCAAAAGTTTTTTGTTTTAATTTTGATGATTAGAGCTTACAGCTCATGAAAGTCAAAAATCCAGTATCTCAAAATATTAGAATATTTCCTAAGATCAATCAAAAAAAGGATTTGCAAAACAGAAAAGTTCAAGTTCTTTAAAGTATGTTCATATCTGCACTCAATACTTGGTCGGGCTCCTTTAGCACAAACTCCAGCATCAGTGAGGTGTGGCATGGAAACGATCAGCCTGTGGCACTGCTGAGGCACTATTGAGCCTTCAGCTCGTCTGTATTGTTGGATCGACTGTTTCTCATCTTTCTCTTGAAAAAATCCCATAGATTCCATATGGGGTTCAGGTCAGGTATGTTGGCTAGCCAATCAAGCACAGTAACATCATGGTCAGCAAACCACTTGGAAGTCAACAGAGCGTTGGATCAACAGAGCGTTGGATTTGGTCTGGCACTGTGGGTAGGTGCTAAAGTCCTACTGGAAAAGGAAATCAGCATCTCCATAAAGCTAAATCACCATAAATCAGTCAGAAGTACTGAGAACAGGTTATTTATCACAGCAAAAGGGGTCATCAACAGAGCGTTGGATTTGGTCTGGCACTGTGGGTAGGTGCTAAAGTCCTGCTGGAAAAGGAAATCAGCATCTCCATAAAGCTAAATCACCATCAATAAATAACATCAAATATTTTGACTATATTATTTTGACTATTTTATTCTTTAAAAGGGGTGCCTGAAAAAAATCATCATAGAATAATCATTACAATTATTATTTTTTATATTTTTAAAAGGTAAGAAAATACTACTATTAATAATAATTATTATATAATGTTTGCCCCTTTCTGTCATGTCATTGTTCTCATCAAGGTTACTTTTTGAAAATACAAAAAGCATGGAAAATACTTCCAAGGTCAATTGAAAAAGAGGCTGTACCTGACAAACAGAATTAAAGGTAAACTGAAATGTATTTAATGCAATCAGCTGTCTTGAGATGCTTTTGATACCATTTTATAAGTCAGAAATTCAAAATATAAATGAAATCCCATCACAATTCCTATAAGCAGTTGTGTAGGAATAAATAGAAGCAAACAGTCAAGCAAAAATATATGAATCCCACACAATGCTATAGCTTGCAAATCATATTTCAATGCAAGAGATGTCCTCTTTCTTTTTCTCTCTCCATATCTCTCTCTTTGTCTAGCACATATTATTGTCTGATTAAATTATACAGCTGAGAGCAATTAAAAATGAGCCCAGCAGGCTGCTGATGCTGCAGTGTGCAAATATCATCTCTTCTCTCAGGGAAAATGAAGACAGAGAATTGACATTAACAAAGTGCAGAACAAACACAAAATAAGCCAGAAACGGACAATACAAGCATCATCTCAAATACCACTGAATAAAAGAGACAAAATAATGAGGTAAAAAAGGACAGGACAAAGGAAGTAGACTGGGAGAGCGAAAATTTGTTTGTGAGCGAGAAAGAGATCACTGAAGTATTGCAATATTAGCTGAGCATCATGCTAAAATCAAACTCTTTAGTTCCAAATAGTGTACTATATGATATTCCTTACCATTTCAAATACAGTAACATTTATTATGATGAATGAATGTGTGATCTCTCACCTCATTGGTGGACAGAACCGAGTCCTCATCCAGGCTGAGAACTGCATCAGTTTTGATAGCTTGATGAGGGAAAAAACGTCCACTCATCGTCTGAGGGGAAATAAGAAGTGACATTAGTGATTCACAGATTTTCAGCACAGAATGTGGTTCAAATTTGTTAATTTACACCATTAGCTTTGGATTTGCATTTTTTTTACATTGTTCAGAAATTACAATGTATTTATTAATGAAACTTAACTTTGACACATCCTTGTCTATCATCCCCTATATTGCCTGTGACATCTGTTTGTGTCTTATCTGTTCATCAAGTCAAAGTCACAATAGTTGAACATCTGCCAAAGTACAATATGGTAATTTACACCTTGCAGTAGGAAAAAGGACATTAAATAAAATATTAAGAGGGTGTAGTGAAACTTCAACGCCATTTGAGGTCATTGATCATCCACTTTAATGGTGGATTGCTGAATTGTGTATTGTGTCTGTACACAAGTGCCAATTCATGTGTCTGTAGTCTCTCAGGGTGCGAATGACAATTCGATAATCCATTTGGCCCCAGAAATGACTATTTTCTGGAAGATTACATAGTTACAGCCTAGTATACACTATAGTTTCATTCATACTCTACAGCTTAGTTTCATAGCCATAGACTATTGACTGTCTGTATGATGTGAATTTCAGGGGTCAGGGACACAAGTTTTTATGTGCCAAGAAACAGTCTTGCAAGGTATACAAAGTTGTTATGATGAACACATCTGAAAAGAAACTAGTTAGTAGATTTGACAATGAATAGAATCTTTTATTTTCAGAGTTTTGTTTGAGGAAAATAAACAATATGCACACTACTGCCGCACAACTGTAAATCCTACTAATGTTTTCAGAGTAACGTCAATAAAATAACCAGTACTCATTATAGTTGGACGGATATTCTGACTACAAAGTCAGCAAACATTTCTACTCCTTTTTTTTTTTTTTTAAAGGTTACGCAACACCGTTCCCAATTGCAACCTGTTCATGTTGACATCTGGCTAATTTATTGTCAGATATTGTAGAGTTAGGTTTAGAATGACATCAACAACATAAGATCAGATTGACCTGCACCCATTTTTGAGATCTAATTGAATGACTGTTTGCCAGACAGTCAGAAGTACTGAGAACAGGTTATTTATCACAGCAAAAGGGGTCATCAACAGAGCGTTGGATTTGGTCTTCAAATATCTTACAGATTTTCTCTGAAGGTCCTGTTTATACTGCCAAGCCTTTGAGAGGTTGACTGGCCACAGAACACTGACATGTTTAGCGAACAGTGTGATTTTGTGATATCAGTGGTAAAGAGAAGGGGAGCTGTTTTTACCCATCATTCCCTCTGTGATTAGCCATTCATCACTGCCACAGCACTGCAGAGAGATGATGCCATAACGTGGTGTACAAAGTCTTCTTCCACAGATAAAATAACTGACAAGTTATGTTTACAAATGTTAGATTCTGTCGACAAATGTTAGATTGTGCCGACATGCACCAAAAATGTTAGATCAAATCTCCACACCAAGAATACTGGATTCATTCTCTTTATCAGGTCCCTTCAGAGGATATCTGTATTGTGTAATATCCAAAACCAGTCAGCAAAGTTTTGTCTGATAGCCAAAACCAGCTGACAGCAAGTTTTGTAAAATTCTGTCATCATTTACTCACCTTCATGCTATTTCATGACTTTCTTTTTTCTGAGGAATACAAAAGAAGATTTTTTTTTTTTTTAAAAATGTTGGTAACCAAACAGTTTTGGTTTAACTTCCATTTTATGGATAATCAGTTCTCAAAATATACCATATAGACAAAAGTATTGGGGCATTACACCAAATTATAAATTGTACTTTAAATACATAGACATAATATAGAGTTGGTTCCCCCTTTGCAGCTATAACAACTTTAACTCTTCTGGAAGAGGCTTTCCATAAGATTTTGGAGCATTTCTGTTGATTATGTTTGTCCATTCATCCAGCAGAGCATTTGTGAGGTCAGGCACTGGTGTTGGACGAGAAGGCCTGGCTCACAATTTCCATTCCAGTGTTTGATGGGGTTGAGGTCATGGCTCTCTGTGGGCCAGTTGAGTTCTTCCACACCAAACTCATCCAGCCATGACTTTATGGGCTTTGCTTTGTGCACTGGCGCACAGTAATGCTGGAATAGAAAAGGGCCTTCTCCAAGCTGTTCCCACAATATTGGAACATCATTCTCAAAATGTCTTGGTATGCTGAAGCATTAAGATTTCCCTTTACTGGAAGTAAGAGGCCTATTCCAGCCCCTGAAAACCGTCCCATACAATTATCCTTCCTTCACCAAACTTTACAGTTGGCACATTGCAATCAGGCAGGTAATGTTCTCCTGGCATCTGCCAAACCCAGACTCACCCATCAGACTGCAAAACAGAGAAGCATGCTTTGCCACTTTATAGAACAGGTTTCCACTGCTCCAGAGTCCAGTTATGGTGTGCTTTACATTCAGTAATGAAGAGGTGTATCCTAATACTTTTGACTATACAGTGTATCTTCTTTTATGTTCCACGAGAAGAAAGTCATATAGATTTGGAATGAGATAAAGGTGAGTAAAAGATGGCAGAATTTTTAGTAAATGCTGAAATGGAATTAAAGTCAAGGGGAATTGCTGCTTGCATACTATTTGACTTCCATATTTTGACATTTCAGAGTGAAACAGGATTTTGAACAGAAAAAGTAGAGCAGGACTTCATCCATCTGTCATGCGTTTTTCAGTTTTGTTATAGTTTCAAGTTTTTGATGTCTTTATTTTGCCATATCTTTTATTTTGAAGTTTCCTGTCACCCACATTCCTGCTTCCTGTCTCGACTGTTTTCAGGTGTTTTTGTTTGAGGATTAGTGTGTGTGTGTTGTGGCTTTTTATTTTAATGTAACGTGAGTTTTTTATGGTACATCTCTTGTATCAATTTAAGTCAGTGTCATGTTTGATTTATTTCCAATGTTTTGTTTTGGATTCTGTATCTTTTTCAGTCACCAAATAAATCTGCATTTTGGATCCCTACCTCTTCCTTACTTGATCCCATACTCACTTGTCTGTTTCAATCATGTTTTGTTTCTTTATGTCCTATTGTCTTGAGTATTATAAACGACTCTTTGTGTACTGGTGTTGTGCCAGCAGCTTTTAAAACAGCTGCTGTTACCCCTATACCTAAAAAGACAAACACTGATTATGAAAACCTTAACAATTTTCACCCCATTTCCAATCTCCCTTTTCTTGCTAAAATTTTGGAGTGAGTTGTTGCTACTCAGTTAATTTCTCACTTAACTGAAAACAATCTATTTGAGCCTTTGCAGTCTGGCTTCCGTAAATTTCATAGCGTTGAAACGGCATTGGTCAAGGTCACAAATGATCTGCTAATTGCCTCAGATTCTGTCTGTCGTTCAATTCTGATCCTTCTTGACCTCAGTGCCGCTTTTGACACTGTAAATCATTCTCTTTTAATTTCTCGTTTAGAAACTGTTTTTGGGGTCTCTGGTACTGTACTTAATTGGTTTAAGTCAAACCTCACAGATCGTAAGCAGTTTGTGACTATGGGTGGATTTAGGTCAGAGATTGGTGTTGTGAAATCTGGAGTCCCTCAGGGATCAATTTTGGGCCCCTTGCTTTTTAATATCTACATTTTCCCACTTGGTCAGCTCTTGAGATCTCTTGGTCTAAAATTTCATTTCTATGCAGATGACACTCAAATTTACATACACTCAAAACCTGATGAAATTGTGCCTGTGAATTTTCTTTCTCAAGATGAAGGAATGGATGGAATGTATTTCTAAGATGAAGGAATGGATGCGCAGAATTTTCTTTGTCTTAACGGTGAAAAGACTGAGATCATGCTTATCGGTTCACCCCACCAATTATGTAAAGCTGAAACGTTTTCTTTAATTGTTGATAATTCTATCATGGAATCTTGCCCAAAACTAAAAAATCTGGGGGTGATATTTAATTCTAGTATAACATTTGCACCTCATGTTCAGAATACTGTTAAAACATCTTTATTTCATCTTAGAAATATTGCCAGATTACATCCATTGCTGTCTTCCCCTGTTGCTGAGAAATTGATAAACACCTTTGTTTTCTCCCGAATTGACTATTGCAATGTTTTGTTGGCTGGGGCTTCAAAAGCTACCCTAAACAAATTGCAGGTCATCCAGAATTCTGCTGCTAGAATCCTAACTAGAACTAGGATAAGTGATCATATCACTCCTATCTTGGAGCCTTTGCATTGGCTTCCTGTTAGGTTTAGGGTTGATTTTAAAATTCTGATGCTTACTTGCAAGGCTGTGCATGGTTTGGCACCCCAATATTTGTCAGAGCTTTTAACTTCATACACCTCAAGGCGTGACCTTCGTTCTTCTGATACTGGTTTGTTAACCGTTCCATCAACCCGTTTAAGATCGATGGGTGATAGGGCTTTTTCTTCTCTAGCTCCAAAACTGTGGAACTCCCTACCTATTGAAATAAGGCAAGCAAAATCTCTTAATATTTTTAAATCTCATCTTAAAACTAATTTCTTTAGGGTAGATTTTACTTGAATTTTTATATTATTTTTTTAAGTGTTTTGAATGCATGTTTTTTTTTTTCTATTTTGCTTATTTTGTATTTTTATATGGTGTATTTTGATGTTTTATTTGCTTATGTAAAGGGCTTTGAGAAGTAACATTTAAAGGCGCTATAGAAAATAAAGATTATTATTATATCAACTTGCGTGAGTGGATAAATGTTGAATATATAAAAGTGGGCATTGCATAAAAAAACGGTCAATTGCTAGTTTTCTTGAACAATGCCTGAATAGTCCACTGGTTAACAATAGCCAATAAGCTGCATGGCCATAGTGACATCAACAGAAAGGGAAAGTTGTCTCAGTGGCAGACCCAGTTACTAGTCTTAGTCTGTCTAATCCTACTCTGGTTCTTGACTCAAACTCTGCAAATAACCCACTGTGAGTCAAACTGCTTTTAATTAACAGCGCAGTAGAAATGAACATTTCTGATATCATTTAGCAGTAGCTAAATGTGTTTCCCACAATCGATCCTCTGCACCATTAGGACGACACTGTTTTAATCCATTACAGTAAATGGAGGCTAGAGGGGAGGTTCAAACCTAATTACAGTATTGACTCTTCATTAATACCTCTGAATAATTAATAAAACTATTCATGTGAAAGGAGTCTGATTTTTTAAATCAAAATAACTCTACAAGCACCCCAGGTCCAGGGATGCATTCTCATTAGCATAACAAGCTTTGAACCACCAGAGGGGCAAATATAGATTCAGGGAATATAATAAATTGACTGCTGAGATCTTAAATGTGAACAAACCATGTAAATCATTAAAGCATAGAAATTAGAATTATCTAGTAAATTTAATATTCAACTGTTTAAAATCCATCTTGCTTCAGATGGGAACAATAAGGCATGTAAAACATACTTTGTATAGTGAATTTAAAAGATGCCCTGACCTATTGACTTCCATTTTATGTGCATTATTTAAAAAAACAGATGCTGTGACTGCAGTATGTAATATATGCATATCACTGCATTTATCATTCTGAGTCTTCTCTCATATATGTAGGGGTTCTGGAAAGGACTATGTAGTTATCTGGGAGGCCAGCTGTCTTTGTTGACACATGGCTCCTTCCTCTGATATCACTCCTTTTCCCTCAAGACACGCTTTATTTAACTGTAAAGCTCACATAATCTTCCACAGGGACTGTCTGCCCTTTACTGTCTCTCTCTGTTTCCTCGCCTCTTCTCTTATATATATTTTAGAGATAGTCAATATTACATATTTTTAAAAATAGACTAGCAGTTTTGTTGAATCCCTGAGACAATGGGTTGGTTTCAGGTTCACCTGACCCCGATTAGGCACATTTCTTAAGGGGCCTTTACATAAGACATGTCAAAAACAGCTGGGTGGAGTTCAGTAGAATGGAATGGAACACAACAGAGGATTTTGGGACACATTTTTAAAGCGTTTTCTAAATGTAGTGCTTATGGCACTAAAAAAACACTCAAAAGATGTCATGTTATGGCAGTATAAAGAGTTGTGACACTAAAGGCTTCACAGCACGGCAGTAGTGCTTTAAGACAGTGCTCTCACAGGTTTTTACTATGCAAACAGTTAAGGCACACCATTTAGCATGCTAATTTAAGCACTGCCGCTAAGGAAAACAATGCTAAAATCCAGTTTAGCCAGTAGATTTCTTCACTGGTCTACTTCTGCGCCATGTGTATTTAAATGAAATCATTATGATGCAAATACACCTTCTTTCTATGTAAATATATTTATGCCTTTTTCCACAAAAGTCTGAGTAAAAGTCCACAAAAGTCTGAGAACATAACATAGCATGACTAATATAGCATAACATAGCATGACTAACAATAACAGCAACAAACTACTTCCAACAAGTAGCGCAACCAAACAACCTGAGGGAATATTCATGAAAAAATACTCACCTACGTAAACGTAGCAGGCTTAAAATGTCTACAGTAAATTATTCCAGCAAAGTGGTTTGTCTGAATGGTTCATTTAAATAAATAATAATAAAAATATTTTTACAGATTCGAGTCCCTCTACTGTTTTTAAGTTATGTAAATTAGTGTTTTGGTTTAAGGCAGAATGAATGAACATTTTCCAAATACATGTTATTTATCTTAACGTGAATAATTCACCCATGCATATGTTTAATTTTTTTTCAGCTCATAATTCATAATCAAAATAACTGAGTCATAACTCAATGTTCTCTCCAATAATTTCGGTTGCATACTTTCTTAAAATTGAGTGTAAGCTTGCATTCAGATCTGCCTCAATTCAATCAACAACAGATGGATAGAAACAAATCCCTAGCCTACATTCTTCATCAGTTTCACTCGTATGTAATGTGTAATACTAATCACAGTATGGAGGAAAAGAGTAATTTAATTGGGATTTTAGTTTACCGTTCAAGTTCATAGTTTTTGTACAAACAATTTATGATTGTGAATTAATTTATAATTTTATTGTATTTAATAGTTATGTTTTTTTCATAACATTATATAGGATCATCAGTGTGGTTAGCTACTTTTTGTTTGTAGTTTGTAATGTAGCAAATTACTTTTTCAAAATAGTAGGTTAACTGTAGTTTAACTAATGATTAGCTTGTAGCTTGGCAAGCTACGCTTTTAAAAATAGTATACCAAATTGCAATAATGAATGCCAATAAACCGACCTAATACACAAGTTGCTGTGCAAATTGTGTGCTATTTAATTTAGTTGATTTTAGCTGATTTTATGCTAAAACTATGGAAGCTTATTTCCATCATGGAATAAAAAAAAGGTATTTATGACTTTTCGTCTCAAAATTCCAGTTTATGGGCCATATTTACTAAAAGCTTGCGCCAGCGCAAACTGTCTTTTGGCATTAAAATAGTACTGTCAGGATTTACTAAAGATGCGCAGTGAAGAATTACTGTTGAAAAGGCGTGGTTTTGCACCTGACCTCATTGAATATGCATTTGTAGGAGATTACCTTTAAAAATATATGGGAGGAGAGTATTAAAATGAATCACGCAACGTGATTTACTAATGTTTGCGCTCATAAAATTACTGGTATTTAAGCCATTATTTAACGCCCAAAAAAGCATGTCTTAAACTATTTTGTGCCTGTGTTGTAAGTAGTTCACCCGCACCTGATGTGCATTGGCTCTGCTTATTTGCGACCACGTTAATTTGCGCTGCGCTTGGTATATTGTGTTAATCGATATGTAAATGAGATGTTGCATCTGTGTTCTTTAATTTGCACGTTGTCAGTAAATCACCCACAGAAATTTCCACACCCATCGGCGCTGTTTTGGAATTGCACTCTCGCACTAATTTGCGGTTTGCCCCACCTATTATATATATTTTTTAAACTTCCATATAAAACAACCTAGATAGCACATGCAAATAAACTGTGTATCAGCAAATGCACTTCATTTTCCCACACTCTGACTTGTCTATCTTTTCTATCTTTCTGTTCATGACATCAAACCTCAATAAGATGCCACAGGACAGGACTCCCCCCCCCCCCCTCTCTCTCTCTCTCTCTCTCTCTCTCCCTCTCCCTCTCTCCCTCCCTCTCCCTCTCTCCCTCTCTTTCTCTCTCTCTCTCTCTCTCTCACACACACACACACACACACACACACACACACACACACACAGACAGTCTCTGGGACGAATTCTCTCCCTATCATGACCTCTAGAGATTGCACTTCTAGTGAAAACCAAGTTCATGCCTCTCTATTAAGCTCTTATCTCAGTATTAAACAACTCCAATTTATCTTAATCAGGACTCAGATAAAAGAGTGTTATGATTTGGATGTGGCGTTTGATAGCTTATTAGTCACAATATGATTTAATTTTGACAAATGGCTTTTGATTAAAACTTTGATTATCTATTTCACACTTGTTTGACACATTAATTCACACTCCTTTCAAAGTAAGTTGCTGCATTTTATTTAGAGCTCTGGACTGTGTGCGTTTTTCTGATCTACTTGGTTTTGAAATCTGTGTTTGTAATTATTATCACCAGTTATATCACTAAAGACTAAACTTGGACTAGAATTAGGCCAAAATTACTCTTCAACCTTTATCAGGTGGATAGAAAGATGGAGAATGTAATATATATATATATATATATATATATATATATATATATATATAAATCTTATGTACTTATGTACTATATAAAATGTCTGGTTGCATTTTAAGCCTGGCCTACATTAATGTATGTATACACACTGTTATGATGCTTACACTGAAAAGCATATCTAGTACCTGTACATTATATTTAAATTATATATAGTATATCTGAATTAATGTTTTAGCTGAACTTAAGGTACTTGGATTGAAGTAACTTTTTTTAAACACATTTTCAATTTTTCACAAAGAAACAAACAAACTAATTGGATATGAATTGGATGGTTGGATTTATGTCAACCAAATCTTCTAACACAACTTCCAAAAAGCACATACTGTATGAATCCTGTATATGGAGGCAAATTCATTAATGCAAATTCAAAAAGCTGTTAGCATCTTGATGAATGATACTCAGATCTGCCTGTCATGATGATGATAATTGAAATGTCAGTCTCATAATGAAATTCTTGAGATGATAAACTTTTATGTTGGGTCATTAATGTG
This sequence comes from Spinibarbus caldwelli, assembly GCA_039654775.1. Classification (NCBI taxonomy): domain Eukaryota; kingdom Metazoa; phylum Chordata; class Actinopteri; order Cypriniformes; family Cyprinidae; genus Spinibarbus; species Spinibarbus caldwelli. Next base: position 8,309,981 of record CM077240.1, read on the forward strand.
TTTGTGTATCAGACCTTTACAGTTCCCCAATGGAAAGGCATTTTAAGTGGTCTAGATGACCCTTGTACTTTCCCCTTTGGCATTTATTGTGTCTGACTTGATACAGCTTAGTATTTCATAGCCAGAATTTTGACTAGTATCAAAATTGGTAGTCCAATTAGTGGTCCAATTTTTCAGTCCATTCTGTCCAAGAATGTGTTTTTACATGTTATTTTAGTGGCTGGAAATAGTTCAATAACAGATATGATTCTAACTATCTTTCAGAGATCCAATGCCACTAACCCAGTAAACTTTAACAGATGTTTGTGAAAATGATGGTAGGAGTGTTTAGGAAGCATACAGATACCTCATATATGTATATCTAGGTAACATTTTTACTTACATCATGCCTGAAGGTTTATTTATTCTCTGCATATATACTGAAGAAATAGTGCATCTCCAAGGTAACATATGCAGAGATTATTAAGGTTGCTATGGCAGACATTCAGAGCTGATAGAAACACCTTACAATATATAACAGGCTTTAGCAAGCCTACATTTGATAATCAGTTTGAAAATGTTATATTTTTATTTGGATGTTGACCAATGAGCAACGTCTCGGTTACGTATGTAACCCTCGTTCCCTGAAGGAGGGAACGGAGACGTTACGTCATAGTGACTGACATAAATGGGATCTCACCAGAGAGCCCAATCACCTTCGAGTGTTAACAAAACAAGCCAATGACAGTTGGCATGCGTGCTTTGCATCGCGCACCCCGCCCCACAGCACATGTATAAAAGGACAGCGCGTGCAGACACACATCAGTTTTTCGCTGAGGAGCCGAGATGGTGTGCCTCGGAGGTACAACGGTGGTACAGCAACTGTGGTGACGGGACGTAACGTCTCCATTCCCTTCTTCAGGGAATGAGGGTTACATACATAACCGAGACGTTCCCTTTCAGTCAACCACGTTCGACGTTACGTCATAGTGACTGACGTAAATGGGATCCCTATGAAAACGCCACTATTGCTGACCCCCTCCAGTGCCCTGCAGAAGCTGGCAAGTCCCCCCACACCAGTTGGGATGGAAGATAGGACAGGGTTTAGGCAGAGATGACAGATTATATATATATATATATATATATATATAATCTGTGTGTGTATGTGTTACGATGTAACGAGGTCATATTCAGAAAACGAAACTAAATCACGTTGAAACAGGAAGTGAAGTAAACAGAAGAGAATGACAAAATAATGGTCCACATAACAAAACATAAACCTGACAATAAGATCGTTAGTCTATTGTTAGCCTATATATATATATGAACGGTTTAATATTTTATATATATATATATATAAAACAGTTAGGTCTGATCTTCGAATCTGACTGACAAGAGACTTTTTCTGTTGCTATTTCACCTGCGTGTTCTAGAGGGCTCTCAGTCAGTGCAGTTTCATTGTTGCGCCACAAGGTAGCTTCAAGGGACTGTCTTTGAGTGAATCTTTAAACCATTCATTCAACTACAGGTTCAGAAACGCTGATTCATTCAAAGAGAGATGTAATGAAACACGCTGTTGAAATCATTTTAACTTTGAGCGCCACTTTTAAAGGCTCAGCTGACCAGCAGAGCGTCGATGTTAAGACAGAGATTTCGCTTTCTTTGGACATGACAACCTGTTTTCACAAATATAGAAGATTCAGCCTGAAGGACAGACACAGGTAATCGCACGCGATCAGTCGATCTCTCTCTCATTCGCTGTCTGTTTAGGCTTGTTAAGTGCAAATCTACTGAACCTCTGTACAAATCAGCATGGTACACATTATGTTATCATTATTAATATTCAGTACACATGCACAAAGTGTAAAACAAGAAGGGCGTAACCTTACGAAAAAGAAAACACGGAAATATCGCGGTTGCTGTGGTTGTTGCATTCCTCTGCGGTTATGTTTGTCAATAGCGCGGTATTGCGATATTGCGGTTATCGCGACAGCCCTAGGCTCACCGTGAGGGGAGCCGTACCGTGGAAGAATACACATGTGGGATCACCCGAAGGGGAATCACTACACACGGGCACCCAGCCCAGCACAAGCGCTTACCTTGGGCATACACACGAGTGCTGAACCTGGCGTCTGGCGCTCCGCCACGCCTGACCACTGAGGGTGCGGGAGGAACTTCAACAGCAGCAAGAACACAAGAGGACACAGGCCCTACACGGAGATTGTAGAATCTCGCAAATGTGTTAGGCGTCGCCAAGCCGGCAGCTCTACAGATGTCTGCTATCGAGGCGCCCTGCGCCAAGGCCCAAGAAGATGCCATGCCTCTCGCAGAGTGTGTTTTCACTCTGAGGGGCCATGGTAAACATTGGGCTTGGTATGTCAAGACTATATCTTCCACTATCCAGTGGGCAAGTCTTCGTTTGGAGACAGCCTTCCCCTTCTGCTGTCCTCCAAGCAGACGAAGAGGTCTGAGGTCCTGAAGCTCTGCGTGCAGTCCACGTAAAAGCGCAAGGCGCGGACGGGACAGAGCAGAGCAAAGACTGGGTCTGCCTCCTCCCGGGGCAGCGCTTACAAGTTCACCACCTGATCCCTAAAGGGCGTGGTGGGAACTTTGGGCACATAACCAGGCCGGGGTCTCAGGACAATGTGAGAGTTACCTGGTCTGAATTCTAGGCACGAATCATCAACCAAAAATGCCTGCAGGTCCCCTACCCTCTTGACCGAGGCCAATGCAGTGAGGAGCACTGTCTTTAACGACAGAAACTTAAGCTCTACTGACTGCAGAGGCTCGAAGGGCTCCTCCTTCAAGGCCATCAGGACCAAGGGGAGATCCCAAGAGGGTACCAGATGAGGGTGCGGAGGATTTAACCTCCTCGCCCCTCTGAGGAACCTGACGACCAAGTCGTGCTTCCCCACATACTTACCATCTACTGCATCGTGATGTGCGCCAATAGCGGCAACATACACTTTGAGGGTGGAGGAAGACAGCCTTCGCTCCAACCCATCTTGCAGAAAAGAGAGCATGAACCTGACTGGGCATCTACGGGGGTCTTCCCGGCGGAAAGAACACCAATCGATGAACAGGTTCCACTTCAGCCTGTAAGCGTGTCTTGTAGACGGGCTCTAGCTGAAGTGATGGTGTTTACTACAGCTGGAGGTAGCGCATCTAGAAAAAGCAAGATCCGACTACGGGCTGAAGGTCTGATGGCAGGACGGGGTGACTAAGACCCGGTACGTGCTGCATCGCCATGCCCATCTCGGGACCCGGACGTGAAGCCAATGCTGAAGCGGTCTCATATGAAGCAATCCGAGCGGCGTGACAGTGGCTGCGGATGCCATAGCCCCAGAAGCCTCTGAAACTGTTTCAGTGGAACCGCCCTCTTGCGCTGGAAAGACTCCAGGCAGTTCAGCATCGACTGAGCACACTCTACTGAGAGACGTGCTGTGAGGTTGACCGAGTCCAATTCCATGCCGAGAAAAGAGATCCTCTGCACAGGGGAGAGTTTGCTCTTTTCCCAGTTGACCCGAAGCTCCAACCGGCTGAGGTGGCTGAGCACCGTGTCCCTGTGTTCGCACAACTGCGCTCGAGACTGGGCAAGTATGAGCCAGTCATTGAGGTAGTTGAGAACGCGAATGCTTGCTTCCCTTAATGGAACAAGGGCTGCCTCTACGACTTTGGTGAAGACACGAGGCGACAGGGACAGCCCGAAGGGGAGGACCTTGTACTGATATGCTCGCCCTTCGAACACAAGGCGGAGAAACGGTCTGTGTCGAGGGAGGGTCGAGATATGAAAGTACGCGTCCTTCAGGTCGATCACTGCGAACCAATTGAAAAGACGAATGCATTGAAAGATGCGTCTCTGCGTCAACCTCCTGAACGGGAGCTTGTGTAGGGCCCGGTTCAGAACGCGCAGGTCCAAGATTGGTCGTAACCCACCGGCTTTCTTGGGTACGATGAAGTAAGGGCTGCAAAACCCTGACCTCATCTTGGCTGGAGGGACCGGCTGTATCGCGTCCTTCGCCAGGAGGACCGCGATCTCTGAACGCAAGACAGGAGCATCTTTGTCCAGCACAGAGGTGAACCGAATGCCTCTGAACTTGGGAGGGCGCCGGGCGAACTGAATCGCATAGCCGAGTCTGATGGTTCTCGTGAGCCAGCGAGACGGTCTGGGGAGCGCTAGCCAGGCCCCCAGCGACCGAACAAACGGGACTAGGGGAACCACCGATGTACTCACAGTGGGGCAGCGAAGTGGAACACAGGAACCCGACCCGGAAGGCAGTGCGTCCCAGAGTGGGGTCTAAATGCGCGGTGCGACACTTACCTGGCTCCACGGCTGGGCAGGGGGCGCGTGAGGAGGCATCGCATCCTCTAACTGGACCCTGCTGCCCACTTGCGAAAGGAGAGGGGGATGGGAGTGTGGAGACTGTGTCTCACGCACTGCCATCCTCGCCCTCTTGGGACCCAGAGAGAAAGGAAACTGCTTTTTTTTTTTTTTTTTTTTTTTTTTTGAGGTTTTGGGTACCACTGGCTGAGGAGGCAGTGGAGGAACAAAACAAAAAGGAAACCAAAGATTCTCCACCCGGCCCTCCTCCGGGGGAAGGAGTGGTGCGGTCACCATCTCCTGAAGAGCATGATCCAAGGACTCCGGGTCGTCCGTCTGCAGGGCGGAAGCGGCCTGTCCAGCAGCACTGTAAGCCTTGGCCGTTAGAGCGGACGAGAACTTACAGGCCCTGGACGGAAGGCGTGGATTACCCCTCCAGGCGGCGGTGCTCTACGGGCAGAGTTGCATGGCAATAGCGCGCTCAACTGTGGGATCTCCACATACCCTTGGGCCACCCCACCGTCGAGGGTGGTGAGGACGGAGGAGGCACCAGGCCTGTTTCGGGCAGAAAAAGATGCCCTCCAAGACCTAGTCACCTCCTCATGCACCTCCGGGAAGAATGGAACTGGAGGTGGCTGATCGCTGGAACCCCGGCGATCGGCCTGCGCCCCCAGGAACCAATCGTCCAGCCTCGAGCGTTCGGGAGAAGGAGGAGGCCTCCAGTGCAGCCCGACGCTCTCGGCGGCCTGGGAAAGCATAGCAGTCAGCTCTGGATATGACTCGGGCAACGCCACTCTTCCTGATGGAGGCAGCGTTGCCGAATCGTCATCTCCAGAGCCTAGCTCGCCCTCCGATGCAGCGATCGACATCCTGTTATCCGCTGGTGCTCCGAACAAGATGCTGGGCCCCGCCCTGTCCGAGGGTCCAGCGAGCTGGTCCGGAAACAACAGATGGCGCGATGTGCTGGAGGAACGAGAGGCCCGCGGAGACGCACTCGACGGGGAAGCTCTCACCGTGATCCTCAGATGGAGAGATGGAGGATGGAGGAACTAGAACGCGGAATTGTTTGACGAGGAGGTATCTGGACCGAAACATCATGATGGTCATGTTCCCGCAATGAGAAAATGACTCATCCACGAGCGCTGCTTCAGCGTGCTGATAGCCCAAGCACGAGATACAGCGATCATGACCATCAGATGAAGCCAGGAAACGACCACATCCAGAAACACACGAGCGGGAAGACATCTTTAAAAAGACGCCCGTCGCTCGTGGAGCTCTTTTAGATTTGCTCTTTTAGAAAATAAAGTGTTGAAGCACCCAGGAGGGGTCGCTGTGCGACCGCAGTTTGATGTGCTGCAGCACGCCGTCCAACCCGGAAAAAGCAGCAGCGCTGGATCGGCAACCCCCGCTGACGTGCCGTAACGCCAACACACCCGCTGCCTGTAGACACTCTCTTCGGTGATTGCACAAGCAGGAAGGCTCGGCCCCTACGCGAAAAGCTGATGTGCATCTGCACGCGCTCTCCATTTATTCCCGCGCTGCGGGGCGGGGTGCGCGATGCAAAGCACGCACGCCAACTGTCATTGGCTTGTTTTGTTAACACTCGAAGGTGATTGGGCTCTCTGGTGAGATCCAATTTACGTCAGTCACTATGACGTAACGTCGAACGTGACTGACTGAAAGAGAACAAATAGAATCCAGTGCCTAATATTACTTTCTAATGCCACATACCTACAAACCAAATTACATTTATTCTCCAGATAAATGTAATTGAATTATCATAGACTTTACTGAGATACTCATCCCTATCAGTGTGTTTTTAAGGCACAGTACAATAACAAACTGTCAGGTTGATTTATGAGAAATGTACTCACAAATAAATGCTTTGCTGTGTGAAATTATGGGGTGCTGCGATTATTTTGGATGTGTTCCATGCTCCACTTAAATTACATGTGCAAACAACCTGAAGCATAACAACTAAATTATGAAATCAGTGAGTGTTAACATTAATAAGGTGGTGCACTGATATATATCTCTTTACTGTACACCAGGGTCGGAAATTAACTTTTCCATTAAGAGGCAATATTTTCTCCCTTGAGCTGATTTCCAGTGGCATTTGTTTCCTTGTGTGTGTGTGTGGGTCATCTTCATGCTGCCAAAACAGCTCTGATGCATTAAGGCATGGACTCCACAAGACCTCTAATCATGTCCTGTGGTATCTGGCACCAAGGCATTAGCAGAAGATCCTTTAAGTCGGAGATTTCTAACCCTGCTCCTACACTGTCGAAAAAAAATCAGCATATGCTGGTTATGCATGTTTTGAAATATGGTAGTTGGTCATCAGCTGGTTTAAGCTGGTCTTGAAGTATTAGCTCCTGATCCAGATCAGGACCAGCTCAAACCAGCTTCTGACAAACTAAGCACCAGCTTAAACCAGCTGCCATGCTTTAAAACATACATAACCAGCATATGCTGTTTATTTCAACAGGGTAAAAACCTACCGCACTGCAGAATTCACTTCCAGCCCTGCTCCAATTCACCTGCCTGTTATTGAATTAGCTGGTTCAAGTGTGTTTGATTGGGGTTGGAACTGAAATCCGCAGGATGGTAGCTCTCCAGAAGCAGGGTTGGAGACCCCTGCTTTAAGTACTGTAAGTTGCATGGTGGGGCCTCCATGGATGGGATTTGTTGGTCCAGCACATCCCATAGTTCAGGGGTCTCCAACTCTGCTGCTGGTGAGCTACTGTCTTGCAAAATTCAGCTCCAACCACAATCAAACACACCTGAACCAGCTAATCAAAGTGTTCAGGGTTACTTGATAATTACAGACAGGTGTGTTTAATTGGGTTAGAACTGAAGTCTGCAGGACGGTAGATCTCCAGGAGCAGGGATGAAGATCCCTGCCATAGATGCTCAATCGGACTGAGATCTGGGAATTTGGAGTTCAAGGCAACACCTTAAACTCTTTGTCGTGTTCCTCAAACCATTCCTAAACAATATTTGTAGTGTGGCAGGATGCATTATCCTGCTGTAAGAGGTCACTGCTATCAGGGAGCACCACTGCCATTAAGGGCAACAATCTGTTTGTTGTCTGCACAGTCATTAGGTGGATGGGACATGTCTAAGTAACATCCAAATGATAAGCTCTTCATCAATTTGAACAACAGTAGCTCTGCAGTAGTGTAGTTCTTCTGTATGATTGGACCAGACAGAATAGCTTTCGCTCCCCATTTGCATCAATAGCCACTTTTCCACTGTCAGGTCAGCGCGAACCAGGGCTAACAACAAGCCGGACGGGGTCAATAGCCTCACACCTCGAGTCTTGAGCACAAGATCAAGCTACGTTTCCACTGTTGGACCAGCGCTACTGTAAAACCCACTGTAAACTATATCGTAAAACAAACTTAACAGAAATGGACGTTTGGTCCTTACATAAAGACTTAAGACATACTTCATCATCAATATTTTATAAACCAATTATTTACGATAAAAATAGTAATTTATTAATTTGTGTCAGCATGCTAAATCAAACTGATATTTATCAATTATTTTACATAAAAAGACACTTCAGTCACAGCTGCTCCATTTATTTGTGATGACAGGAATGCACAAAACACGTCCATTAGGGATTTTAAGTCCAAATGCGTACACATCCGTATAACACAACAGAAAAATACTGATAAACTCTTGTATGTTTTCACCAAATTTCTTTGAAAAGAATGAGCATTTATATTAATTTTCCAAGATGCATCTAATCTGAGGAGGTTTGAGCGCTGTCACCTGTCTCACTATACTGTTATCCTTTCAGCCAAAGCAACAGAGAGAGCTCACAGACAGAAAAGCAGAATTATGAGTTACACAGAGTATATGAAATTTATGAGATATGTGGATTCAGAACTCTGATATCAACAAAGACACATGGAGGAGACAGAACATATGAAACATGAATCCAATTATTACATGATTATAATCATATATGATTTGTCTAAGTTTTTCAAGCGGACTCTGGCATTTTCATAAGTATAATGTGTTTTTAGTATAACGATTGTTAGCATACGTAGCCTTTAGCATCGCAAAAAATAATACATTTCTGCCTCATACAGTGATCAGAATTGTCATTGAGTTGCAATCGTAAGTTAATTCAGACACCGGGTCTCATTCACTAAGCATGCGTACACACAAATTTGTGCGTGAAACCTTCGTACGAATGTTTTCATGAACAAATCATGATTCACTAAAACTTTTGTACTAAAATTTATTCTAAATTTTCAGCACACATCCAAAAAAAAAAAAGCACACTCTGGCCGGTCTTAATCTCTCTCTTTCTCTCTCTCTTTATTTATTTAAGATAAAAAGTATGTTTTATCTAAGGATAATAGTTATATACTATTTATAATTATATATATAATTCCGATAAAAAGTATATTTTATCTTAAAATTATTTAAACAGTGAAAAAATAAGAAAAGCTGCGTTAGATTATAGCTCAAGCTGCGAGGTTTATCTGAATAACAGTGCATTGTACAGCCAGCTAATGAAAGCTCTGTAAACTGGGTCTGTATAAAAATTGTTATATTGTGTATGGGTTGCATGGAATATCTTTGATGCGAGTGACGGAAGGCTGTAAGGAAAGCGTGTGCGGAAAGCCCTTATATGGAAATGGTCTGGGCGTGTTTTATGCAAATGGCTAGCTTTGTTCACGTGTCCGCTCATTTAGAACACTCCAGATTCACTAACACTAAGAAGTAAGAAATAAAAACAAATTCATATGCGCATGCTTATGTGTGTGAATTAGGCGGAAAGTGTTCATGAGAACTTTGAATGTGCATATAAATATGTATAATCTATGCAATTATTAGTGAATGAGACCCACTGTCTGAAAGTGTGTTTTGCCATTAAAATTGTTTTAAATGTATTAAATGTTGATCCTAGCTGGTTGCTTGATATGAAATGAGCAGCTGGGATAAACTCCAGCTTTGTCCATTACCACTCCTCAAGCCCGTGTTGGCCCGCTTTAGACAAAGGTATTCGACGGGCCAAAGATCCCTGGCTGTTGGCCCTGAGGAAATCCCGACTAGGCATGATCAAGCCCCAGAAGTGACAGTGGAAAAACGGCTGGACCTGGCACGCACTAGCACGCTCGCTTTTGGCCCAACAGTGGAAATGCGGTTAATGAGTTTTGGGTGTTCATGACCCTGATTACAGTTCACAAGTTGCCCTTCCTTGCATCACTTTTGACAGGTACTAACCACTGCATATGGGGAACATCCCAAAAGACTTGCCATTAGATGCTCTGACCCAGTTGTCTAGCCATCATTATTTGGCCCTTGTCAAAGATCTTTTTATTTCACCCATTCTTCCCACGTCCAACACATGAAATTCAAGAATGGACTATTTAATTGCTGCTTAATACATTCCACCCCTTGACAGGTGCAGTTGTAATGATATTATCAGTTATTTATTTTACCTTTTAGTGTTATGTCAGATCAGTATATATAGAAAACCTGGAATTCTCCTGTGCTGCATGTATGTTAAATGTTGGACCTATCGAGAGTGTTTTAAGTGACTTTTCTAAAAATTCACAAATCTACTGTAATGTGCTCATAGTTAACACCCAAATGTGTTAACTTCACAAAAATATCGAGTTAAACATATAATTTTTCTCCTAAGATCTTTTTTTCCTCACATTTTCCATCGACTCTATTTAAAAACCCTAAATAGCTACATTTTGAGATTTGAGATAAAACAACTAAGGGATAAGTGAGGAGACAGAGTAATCCATCACATTAAGTTGCTCAGGCTAACTGTTTCTGCAAATAACACATGACAAGATGTAAATGAGTAAAACATGTGCAAAGAGGGATGACGGTGAGCAGACAAAGTCTGAAAGGTGCTAATGATAAGATACATTCAGAATATTCACATAACCACCCACACACAGCTGTGCAGATATCACACATACACACGCACAATTTATTTCAAATCATTTTAGAGATTTTAAATGGTGACATCTGTCCTGTTATGTGTTATTCTGTTTCCTTCCCACCGGAAAGTTTGAGTCTAACTTCACTTACGTGCACTTTATGTACAAATTTGTCCCTGGAAGTTAAGTAAACATGACAAAACCTTGCTTGGGGAATTTGAAAATGGTTCAATTTTAATTCTAGAATCACAAAATATCTACAGGCTTTATCTAATATCTATAATAATTAAATTTGCATAAAAATATAACATTTAAAATAAAAAGTCTTTATCTAGAAGGCTAGTCTGTGTGCATATCTATGTGTGCATAGTGTTTGTTGCATGTGTGTGGTTGTGCCAAGAATTGCATGCCAAGACTTAACCAACATGCAATTCTTCTATTTATTTCATCATCTTTCTCCCATCTCACCTTTCTTTTGCCCTCAATGATAGAGAAGGGTGTTGTGATGGGGGGCCACTTGTTTCTAGGTGGTGGAGGCTTCTCACAGTTCCACAGCACTAAAATCTGAAACCACATTAAAACACATGAGCTGCACTGCACATTTCCATACACATGCAAAACATTAGTATTCAATGTTAGATTGCAACCAGTTTTGTAGGTACAGGTGTGAATTATTACAGCCCACATGCAAAAAGTAATCAAAATTTCTCAACAAATCCCATTCTCATTTATTAGTCCTGAAAATAGGTGTGAGAGCCACTAGAATAATTTACAACAAACTAGAAATTAAAAAGAGACTTCTCATTTTTAGTAACTGTGTTAATTAAGGGCATTTGCAGACACAGTCTAATGTTAGCTCTTGTCAAAAAAGTGTGGTTAACTGTATTTAATGTGCACTTTAAATCTTTAAAAAAACTGCACGTGTGTCATACATTGCAATATGTTTTCATTTAAATGTAAATGACATGCAATTAAGTGTTCAAAAACATTACATTCATTTTTTTACAAGGTAATAAAAAATAATATTCATAATATCTGAATATTATTCAATTTAGTAATTATCTAATATAAACTGAACCGATGCAATGTCAGCTGACAAGAAGTTGTTTAAAGTGTAGAAACTTTATGCAAAGAAGCAGTGACCCATTAGGAACACAGATAGTGAAGCTAACATGATCTGTCACTTGTCAGATACCGCGGCCAGACTGAGTGTATGCTAGTTTTGCACAGCCAGACGTTTGACTAGTTTTACATGATTTGATGCTGCCCACATACAGGGACATAATAAAAAATGATGTGTGGAAAACCATGTCAAAATTCGTGGGCATTCTAAATGAGTTTGATTCATACATTGATAATCATTCATCTTGTTCATGATATGATGCATTAGCCAGGGCTGCAATTAATATACCGACACTTTCCCTCCAGAAAGTAAAAGGAATAGCACATCCGAAATGGAAAATCACCTACTCAATCTCATATTGTTCCAAACCTATGATTATATATATTTGGTATACGGTTATTGTTAGATAAAACTAAAACCAAACCAAGAATGAGTAAATGAAGACTGAATTTATTTTCTTTCATTCCTTTTTTTGTGAGTTATTCTTATTTTTACGAGTGATACATCTCATTTGTGTTTTAATATAGCCAATTGTGCAGGCCGCTGATAAAGCAAGAACTCGAACCAACAATGCGACCTCCAGCAAACAATCACTGGCAGTGTGAATGGCCCTTAACCTGATGCATTTACAGTACATTTACATTTACATTTATTCATTTAGCAGACACTTTTATCCAAAGCAACTTACAACTGGGGAATGCATCAAGCTATTCATCTTAAAGAGGCAAATAAACACAGGAAGTGCCCGTAATACCAAGTTTCAGGCATTGTTCAAATAAGTACAAGCTAGACAATGCAATTTTTAAACAATGCTTAGCTTCTGTATAGAAAACTGAGTAGAGTGACATGTGATGTACACTTGCAGCATAGATAATAATGGAAGTGTTGTCATTGTGTGTCATGCTCTCATATTCTCACCTGCCCACAGAACTTGGACTTGGCGACCGCATGGATCAGTTTGAATATGGGCTGCTGTTGGGACTGTAGAGGTGTGACCGCTTGAATGACGGCTGTAAACTCCTGAGACGGACTCTTACCTGCAGAAATTAAAAACGTGGATAGCAGAAATGACTTTAGTGCTTTTGGACAGTCTGTATTTGCTGGTGAATTTCTTTGTTTAAATCATGAAGCACATAAAAATGCAGTTTTCACAGATTAGCCTTCAGTGGCATCAGCCTCCGGTGTATAACATCTCTCTGCATTTGTATCAGTTTGCTTTATGGCAGCCGTTCAAAGAGAGCACCTGTTTATCTTTGTTCCTCCGCAGGGATTCACTTCATTTATTTACATTTGCGACTGCGACTCCAGAAAGCCGACAGCTACATTAAGTCTCTATTACATCACAAAACAGATTACTACAAAGAACAAAAGAGAACAAGAGAGGATAAAACTAGTAAAATGAACTGATCAAAGCTGTGAAACTTTTCTTGTTAGGCCGTAAAACAAAAGAGAAGTTCTTAATATATCACAGTGACAGTAATTACACTTAGCCAGAACATCTATTATCCCTATTTCCTCTCTGCAGGGATTCAGACTCAGTAAAACTCAACGAAACAAGAACACGCTAACACACACACTGTGTGAAACACGTGAACAAACAAGGCCACACACTCAGACCACACAGAAACGAACCACACACAAATACACAGAACTACAAACAAGCAAATCCACATGCACTTTTGGTTTGAATTTAAAACATATTATTTGAAAGTAATGTTAATGGTCCATTCACTAATTGTGGTCACATCTGGAAGTACAGTCAGTCATAAGAGGTCATTTGGTTCACAGTTGAAACACACACACACACATACTTGAATTTGTGGTTTACGGGGACTCTCCATAAGCGTAATGGTTTTTATACTGTACAAACCGTATTTTCTATTGCCCTACACCAACCCTACACCTAAACCTACCCCTTACAGGAAACTACTGGCAATTTTTGAATTTCATAAAACACCATTTTGTATGTTTTTTAAGCCTTTTACGGGAACACAGGAAGTGTCCTCATAAACCATGTTTACGTTGTAGTACCCATGTTATTATACACATTTGTGTCCACGTAAACAATATATACCAGTACACACACACACACAGTGGCAGATGCAGAAAATGAAACATTCTCTACTATTAAACTATTAAGGATCACAGTTAAAGGGATAGTTCACCCAAAAATGAAATTTTGATGTTTATCTGCTTACCCTCAGGGCATCCAAGATGTAGGCGACTTTGTTTCATCAGTAGAACACAAACGAAGATTTTGAACTCAAACCGTTGCAGTCTGTCAGTCATATAATGGCAGTCAGTGGGACCCACGGCTTTGAGAGTAAAAAAAAAACATACACAGACAAAACCAATTTCCACCCATGCCTCCGCCAGAGCACGTTGATGCGTCACGAACCAGCTGTTGTGAACGCGCTCAGGACAGTTGGACGTTGCGGTGGATCAGAGGTAAAAAATTATATAAATACTGTTCAGTTTCTTATACAGACCGATTGTTTCGTGTCTTAAGACCTCAATGTATCATCACGAGCTGCAGGGTTTAATTTGGTTTTGTCTGTGTATGTTTTTTTTTGACTCTCAGAGCCGTGGGTCCCATTGACTGCCATTATATGACTGGCAGACTGCAACGGTTTGAGTTAAAAATCTTTGTTTGTGTTCTACTGAAGAAACAAAGTCACCTACATTTTGGATGCCCTGGGGGTATGCAGATAAACATCAAATTTAAATTTTTGGGTGAACTAACCCTTTAAATTAAAATACTAAAAAAGACAAAATATTAATATTAGCACATTTGTTGTAAAAATAAAACAATATCAATAAAGTTACGTACTTCATTAAAACTACCCTTAAGCCATTGATGCATTAATTATTAAATCTCAAAAGAAATCTTAACATAATTATACAGTTTGATGATACATCTTGTGAAAAAGTGCACTTAATTGTATTGAATATGCACTCGAAATGTACTAGTATAGTATAGTCAATAAATAAATAAGACTAAGACTGGCAAGAGCGGATTCCAAATCTTCAATACTTATCTTGCTAGATCTGTCCGCTGCTTTTGACACGGTTAACCACCAGATCCTCCTGTTAAACCTATTGGTAAAGGGCATCTCAGGAACCGCACTCCAGTGATTTGAGTCTTACCTCTCAGATAGGTCCTTCAAGGTATCTTGGAGAGGTGAGGTGTCCAAGTCGTAACATCTAACTACTGGGGTGCCTCAGGGCTCAGTTCTTGGACCACTTCTCTTCTCTGTCTACATGGCATCACTAGGTTCTGTCATTCAGAAACATGGCTTTTCATATCACTACTATGCTGATGACACTCAACTCTACCTCTCATTCCATCCTGATGATCTGACGATAGCTGCTCGCATCTCAGCTTGTCTAACAAACATTTCTTGCTGGATGAAGGACCATCACTTTCAACTCAAACCCATCGTTTCATCACAATTTCACCATCCAGTTAGGCCCATCAACCTCAACCTCATCAATCCTTCAAAAACAGCCAGAAACCTTGGAGTTATGATTGATGATCATCTGACTTTCTTAGACCACATTGCTAAAACTGGCCATTCCTGCAGATTTGCTTTATTCAACATCAGGAATATCAGGCCCTTTCTTTCCGAACATGCTTCACAACTCCTTGTTCAAGCTCTTGTTCTTGTCCAGGCTGGACTATTGCAATGCTCTCTTGGCAGACCTTCCAGCCAGTTCTATCAAACCTTTACAATTAATCCAGAATGCAGCTACAAGATTAATTTTTAATGAGCTGAAAAGAACGCACGTCACACCTCTGTTTATCAATTTATAATAATAATAATTCGTTACATTTATATAGCGCTTTTCTGGGTACTCAAAGCACTTTACATGAAAGGGGGGAATCTCCTTAACCGCCACCAATGTGCACCATCCACCTGGATGATGTGACGGCAGCCATATTGTGCCAGAACGTCCACCACACACTAGCTTATTGGTGGAGAGGAGACAGAGTGATGAAGCCAATCTGTGTATGGGGATGATTAGGAGGCCATGATGGTCAGAGGCCAATGGGCAAATTTTGGCCAGGATGCCGGGGTAACACCCCTACTCTTTTTCGAAGGACATCCTGGGATTTTAAATGACCACAGAGAATCAGGACCTCAGTTTAACATCTCATCCAAAGGACATTGCTTTTTATAGTATAGTGTCCCTGTCACTATACTGGGTCATTAGGACCCACACAGACCACAGGGTCAACTGTTGCTATTTCTTCAAGAAATGGCTAAAAACACATCTCTTCCATCTTTATTTGACCCTATAACTCTAGCACTCTCTATTCTAATTCTATTCTTAAAAAACAAAAACAAAAAACTTGCCCCTTTATTCTGTTCATTTACTAACTGCTTGTTTTCTTTAAAAACAAACAAACAAACAAACAAAAAAACTAACACTAGCTTCTCTATTCTTTTTGCATTCTATCTATTTGTTTTCTTTTTATTTAGTATACAATTGACAAAAAAAGGCCTCCAACACTAGCTTGCTCTATTCTTTTTCTATTATATCTGTTTTCTTTTTATTTATTTTATATATATATATATATATATATATATATATATATATATATATATATATATATATATATATATATAAAACACCTTGCTATGTGTACTGCATTAGGCTAACTGAGACTTGTCATAGCACTTGCATATTATTGCTTTTTTGTTGATTTTGATTGCTTCCACTGTCCTCATTTGTAAGACGCTTTGGATAAAAGCGTCTGCTAAATGACTAAATGTAAATGTAAATACAAGGCCACTTAAGTATACTTAAAGAAAGAACGTTTCTTAACATAATTAAGTACACTTTTAAAAAGTCCAATTTTTACAAAATAAAAGTTTTACTTTATAGCATATTTTAAATCATTATGTTTTAATAATATTTTGCTGTGTTTTAAAGCAGTTAATTTATTTTGATGTGATGACAAACATACTAAAGCACATGCAAAGTAATTGATTGTATTTTTTATTAAAAAAACAATAAAATTTTAAACATTAAACAGTAAATGAAACTTTAGGTTACCGTAAATGCTTGTCAGTTCTTTCGGCAGTAACCATATTTCAAAGACTACAGAAGACAGTATTTATGAAATTACATATAAACTTGTAGTCCAACTTAAGTGTGTCAAAAAAAAAAAAGCCCAGTAAAGTTCAGCTAATTGCATTTAATATACATTAAACTATAATACATTTGAATTTAATTGCAACCAACACGCATTTAAGTGCCTGAAAACATTACATTTAGTTTGCACTGACGAATATTCTTTATATATACACTACAGTATAAAAACTATTCATTTCCTGAGGTTTTTGAAGGACTAAATACAGCATTTAAAAAAAAAATTACATTTATTGTCAACATTTACTACTATTTTTCTTAGCAGATGCTTTAATCTGCAAGTAAGAAAATTTGCTGAAAATATACCCTCAGGCCATCCAATATGTAGATGGGTTTGTTTCTTCATCTTAACAGATTTGGAGAAATTTAGCATTACATCACTTGTTCCCCAGTGGAACCTCTGCACTGAATGGGCGCCATCAGAATGAGAGTCCAAACAGGAGCGTGGTGAAGTCCCCACATTCACTTGCAAATGGTTCTTGAAGTAATGCTAAATTTGTCCAGATACGTTCTGATAAAGACACAAACTCATCTATATCCTGGATGGCCCGAGGGTAGGTAAAATTTCAAGTTTTTGGTGAGCTATTCCTTTAAAAACAATTCAAACAATAATAACAAAAAAAAACAAAACAAAACAAAAAAAAACAAAAAAAACAATTCAATTCAAAACAAACCAGAATATTCGTCTGAGCTGTGTACAGAATGTCATTATGTATCCAAGCCACAACATCTGAAATATTTTCAAATGACTGTTTCAAGGAAGACAGGGACACAGCAAGCCATCGGCGCAGTCCACTGGTCATGTTGGATGATATCTCATTGCCTGATAAACAGCATGTATTACAGGTAGCCGGATTTATAGTGTTGCCCTGGCTGAGCGAATCATGCTGTATATCACGCCACACTGAAGTTCTCTCAAGTTATGGCCACAGACAGGGAGTCTAAACCGCCCTGTCATCAAAATTATGGAAAGTGAGACTAACAACGCCTGTGACAGCAGAGTATAGACCATCTATCACTCCTCCAACACAGATTTACTGCTGACATGTGAAGCCCAGGGACAAATCCGCTACATACCCCTATATGCGCATGAAAACACACATAGCCCAGGTTTAGGAAGGAATATGCTCGACATATATGTTCACGATCCACTACACACACACACACACACACACACTGCTTGGAGGGGAACCAACATCTATCTGAGTTATGATTTCATTTTCACTGGAACAAAGTTTTACGGCATTGAGCTGAAGGTGGTGAAGAGATACACACACACACACACACACACACACATATACACACACACACGCTCACCGAGTGTTGAGTAGTAGAAGGGGAAGAGGGAGAGGTCGCTGGAGAACTCAGGAAGTGCGTAGAGTCCTCCAGGCAAAGAATTCCACATCAGCCTGCTTCGAGACAAGTGTGTCCGTATCCTGTCATGGATAATCTGTGAAAACAACACATACATCAATATTGTTTACAGTCACAATTAGAATGGGTGCTGTGATGAACTAATCATGAA
The DNA here is from genome assembly GCA_039654775.1 of Spinibarbus caldwelli. Taxonomy (NCBI): domain Eukaryota; kingdom Metazoa; phylum Chordata; class Actinopteri; order Cypriniformes; family Cyprinidae; genus Spinibarbus; species Spinibarbus caldwelli. Next base: position 8,328,007 of record CM077240.1, read on the forward strand.
ACATACTGATTGTGAGTGCTCTCAATGTGTCAAAATTTTCTCACTTTTCTAAATGTGCTCATTGTTTGTGCTTAAATGAACACGACATACATTAACCGCACAAGTTGTATCATCTTAGAACTGTACATTTCTGTCCTCTGATAAACAGATCAGTCTTAATTGTAATGTAGAAACATTCATTTTCTGAAAGCTGCTTTGAAATGGTACTGTGAAAAACTATTCAAATAAATGTGAATTGAATTGAATGTTTTAGCTGTGGTTAAACCTTGGGACCAATGACAGCCAGTTTCTGTAAGCGTATAAATGCTGTGTGGAATCACAGGCATTTTAATTCCTATAAACACATAAAAACAAACTAATGAGTGAGGTTTAAACAGTCTGATCAGTGCTTTGAAATATGTTTGGATAGTCTAGATTTAGATTCTTGATTGTATTTTTATCTTTTAAGAAAAACTAAAATATTCTTCTGTATATATTTTTTTATGTTTACTGAAATATATATTTTTTTCCCTTTCTAAAATGGTTACCAATTTATTTTCAATAATCATTCAATAATTTTATGGTTCTCTGATGTTGGCTAATGGTCACATGGCATGCAGGTAAACAAATAAAATATTTTGACATCTTTTAGTAGGTGTTTTATTTTGTTTGTTCATATTTTTATACCGTTTATTCAAACTGTTTATGCTAGTTTAGAAATACACTATTGTTCATTGTTAATTAACATTTGTTAAATGTAGTTAAATGGTAAAAAATATATTAGTACTTGTTGAAAATAACATTAACCAAGTATTGTTTATTGTTAGTTCATTGATAGGTAATACATTTACCAATGCAAACAAATGTGACAGTATTGTAAGTAGAAAAAAGTATTGTAAAGTCGAAAATGATAGATAGATAGATAGATAGATAGATAGATAGATAGATAGATAGATAGATAGATAGATAGATAGATAGATAGACAAAAATATAAAAAAACAACTTTAATTTTGATAATGATTATGCCTAAAAAAAATTAACTTGGCAGACCATCTCTATTAGTCTTTGAAGGCAATGCATAGACAACATTCTCAACAGTATGCACACAGGCCTAATTACTCAAATTAAACACATTAATCTTGTTTTATTACAAAACTAATTAATCACAATCTGCCTCACCCCCATCACAACGGGGTGCGAGAGATCTTTAGACCAAAAATAACCTGTAAAACACACAAACACCCTTTTATGTCCTGAGTCCTGCTCTGCTGGGCTTGACTGGTTCTGTCTCTCCCAAGACTAGAAATGCACAGGCCAATTAGGATCAACTACAATCTAATTAGAGAACTCTCATGTCAGCGTTTTTGTGTATCTCTGTGCCTTTACATGTTTTAATGTGCCGCACGTGAAGTGTAGTGATTTTGTCAGATCCTCGCAGCAAGCGAAGCATCTCGTTGGTCTTGTTCTGTGAAGCAGGGAAATCCACTCAATGTGGCATATGTTCTAGAGGAAGTGGAAGTCCACGGAGAGGGCATGTGAACTGTGTTTAATTAGATAGCATTTATTCCTACATGCACACACACAAACACACACCACACATGCATGAGTATTGAAAGCCTCATTACGTAGTTTGTCAACATGGAATGGCATGGACATCACAATGTACAATGTTAACTACCAGTCTATGCAGAAGTGTGTAAATGTTTTTTTTTTTTTTTCAACAGTGTTGCATTTTTATATGTCTAAACCTGGAAACAAGTTTTAGCACTTCCACCACCCTGAAGTCAATGTATTTTTTGAAAGGGTTAAATGCCTAAAATAAGGTCAGTGGTTAACAAAAGCTAAATATATTTTCACAGTTGTTTTTTTTTTTTTTTTTTTTCACACTTGTGTGTGTTTTTAAAGCCTTTACTTGGCTTGAAACAGGCATTTGCTGCTAAATGGGACTACAGAGGTTAGTTCATGTTGAACAGTAAAACAACTCACTAGTCTGCTTTTACAAATTGAAACTGATGTTGACAGTGTCATTAGTTTATAGCCTACTGTACTTTTATAGCCTACTGTACTTTTTTTTTTAACTTCTGCAAATTATATTTAGGCTACGTAATGAACAAAATGTATAGGAATCATAATCGTTTGTTGGTCACAGAGCTTTAATCCAAATCCAGTGAAATATAATATAAAAGCCTTGTCAAGGGACCCAGGGTGATGCTATCTAGGTTGGAATAATACATTATTATTTTCATGTTTGAACTGCAAGGTATCATTGTTCCCCTTTCAGTCGTTCACTCAGAGTCACATCGGATGACCGACGAAATTGGGATCTCGCCAGAGAGACCAATCCACTTCGAGTGTAACTAAATGAGCCAATGGACATTGGCATGCGATTATTGCATCCAGCTGCCACTGATCACAGCGTGAGTATAAGAGCCAGCAGGTGCACTGCATTTATTCATCCTTTCGCTTTGGAGCTGAGCAGTGGTGCATCACTACTGCTCTCTACTTCGGTGTTGCAGAGAGAACGAGCGAGTGTGGGCATTACAGCAACAGCAGCGGTGGTCACGGTCTCGCGGGTTCAATAAAGATCGTGCAGACAGCCACACCAGGAGTGTGCGGTGGCCAGCTCCCCTGCGTGCTTCAGCACTAAAAGAGCAATTTCTCTAAAAGAGCATTTCTCTAAAAGAGCAACACGGGTGTTCGCGTCTTTTTAAAGACGTCTTATCACCCGTGCGTTTCTGGGTGTGGTCGTTTCCTGGCGCCTCTGGATGGTCATGATCGCTGCCTCACGTGTCTGGGCATTCAGCACGCTGGGGAAGCTTTAGTGGATGGTTCATGTTCTACTTGTGGGGACATGACCATCTCGGAGCTGCATAAAAGACTCCGCTGTGTCAAACATGGCGGAGTCCCTCTGCCTCTGCCGTGATCCAGCGTTCGTCCTGGCACCCGGGGCGGCGCTGCGTCCGGTGGAGTCAGAGGTGATTTGAGGATCACGGTGAGGGCTTCCCCAAGTGGAGCTCCTCACCCCTCAAGCACTCCGCAGCCAGTGGAGCTGCCGTTCGAGTGGGCTGGGCCCTCTGCAGGACAGAAGGCACCACTCGTTTCCTTCGGTGCCCCCTCTGACATCCAGATGTCGATCGCTGCATCGGAGGGTGAGCCCTCTCTCTCCGGGGATGATGACTCGGCTGCGTTGCCCCCTTCGGGTGTTGTAGCGTTGAATGTCAAGAATGTCGAGAATGTCAGGCTCGTGTGGAATCCTCCACCGTGTCCCGATCCTTCGAGGCTGGACGAATGGTTTCTCGTGGGGGTCGCGCTGGTTTTCAGCACCTCACTCCGGTGCCATTCTTTCCGGAGGTGCATGAGGAGCTCACTAGATTGTGGATGGCACATTTCACTGCCCGAAACAAATCTTGTGGCTCCTCCGCCCTTCACCACCCTCGATGGTGGGGCCGCTTTGGGGTATGCAGGCATCCCCTCGGTGGAACGGTCTGTGGCCATGCAACTGTGTCCAACAGCCGCTACCACTCTGCGGGGTGACCCGTGTCTCCCCTCACGGGCCTGTAAGTATTCGTCAGGCCTAACTGGCAGTGCTTACAGAGCTTGTGGGGAGGAGGCTTCTGCCCTCCACGCCATGGCGTTACTGCAGGTCCACCAGGCCAAAGCCCTGAAAGACCTGCACGAGGGTGGCCACGACCTGGCGGTTTTACATGAACTGTGTGCTGCGACAGATCTCGCGCTTCGAGCGACAAAGGTGAATGCACAGTCTCTGGGTCGTGCGATGTCCACGCTAGTGGTCCAGGAGCGCCATCCCTGGCAGTGTCTGGCAGACATGAAGAAGCAGGAGAAAGTACAGTTCCTGAATGCTCCCGTGTCACAGACCGGCCTTTTCGGCGATGCTGTCGAGAGCTTTGCCCAGCAGTTCTCGGCACCACAGAAGCAGACTGAGGCGATCAAACATATCATGTGCCGGAGGAAACCTGCTGCTTCCACCCCGGTTGTAGCCCCTCAGCCTGCTCGTCGCCATGGGCGCCCCCCTGCGGCCGCCCCCGCCCCCGCTCCCACGCAGCCGCAGCAGCCTTCCACCAGGTAGCGTCGTGGAGCCGGTCGCAGGCAGGACACCCAGCCCATCCAGCCCCCCGCCAAACCTGGCGGCAAGCGCAAGTGCAAGAGGCCCTGAGACGGGCGACCCAGAGATGGAGGAGACTGCTTGTTGGGAGATGGTGACTGCACCACTCCCTCCCCCGGAGGAGGGCCGGGTGGAGAATCTTTTGTTTCATTTTGTTTTTGTTCCGCCACTGGCCCAGCAGCCAGCGGTACCCAAAACATCAATAAAAGAGTGGTTTCCTCAATCGTCGTAAAGCGTTGTAAAGCGGTGGGTTACGACCGATCTTGGATCTGCGAGTTTTGAACCGCGCACTTCACAAGATGCCGTTCAAAATGTTGACGCAGAAACGCATTTTTGGGTGCGTCCGTCCCCTTGATTGGTTTGCAGTGATCGACCTGAAGGACGCGTACTTTCATTTCTCGATCCTCCCACGACACAGGCCATTCCTGCGATTCGCGTTCGAGGGTCGGGCATATCAGTACAAGGTCCTGCCCTTCGGGCTGTCCCTTTTGCCTCGCGTCTTCACCAAAGTCGCAGAGGCGGCCCCTGTCCCCCTGAGAGAACGGTGTGTGTGCATCCTTAACCACCTCGATAACTGGCTCATACTTGCACAGTCTCGAGAGCAGTTGTGCGCACACAGGGACCTGGTGCTCAGGCACCTCAGCCAGTTGGGTCTTCGGGTCAACTGGGAAAAGAGCAAACTCGTGCCAACGCAGAGGATCTCTTTTCTCGGCATGGAGTTGGATTCGGTCAACCAGACAACACGCCTCACCCAGGAACATGCTCAGTCAGTGCTGAACTGCCTCAAGACTTTATCAGGCAGGACGGTGGTCCCACTGAAACTCTTTCAGAGGCTCCTGGGGCATATGGCTGCAGCTGCGGCGATAGTTTCGCTCGGTCTGCTCCATATGAAACCGCTTTTGGTTCCATGGCCGAATCCCGAGGTGGGTGTGGAAACGCGGTACTCACCGGGTTCAGATTACACCGGCCTGCTGCAAGACCTTCAGCCCATGGACAGATCACTCGTTCCTTCGGGCAGGAGTGCCCCTGGAGCAGGTATCCAGGCATGCTGTGGGGTGCCACGTACAACGGGCACGCAGTGTCAGGGGTATGGACGGGTCCCCAACTGCGTTGGCATATCAATTGCCTTGAGTTTGCTGGCAGTACACCTTGCCCTGAGCCACCTCAGAGGGCGCCTTCGGGGCAGGGATGTTCTGGTCCGTATGGTTTATGCTCCCGTTGCATGTCGCAACTCGCCCGCCACCTCCTTCTCTGGAGTCAGAAGCATCTGAGGTCCCTTCGTGCCATCCACATCCCAGGAGTGTTCAATCAGTGGCAGCCGCCGAGCTGTCTCGAGCAGCACTTCCAGGGGAGTGGAGACTCCATCCCCAGGCGGTTCAGCTGATTTGGAGGGGGTTCGGAGTTGCTCAGGTAGACCTGTTTGCATCTCCAAAGACCACCCACTGCCAGTGGTTCTACTCCCTAGCCGAGGCAACGCTCGGCACGAATGCACTGGCACACAGCTGGCCCCGGGGCCTGCGCAAATATGCGTTTCCCCCAGTGAGCTTACAAGCTCAGACACTGTGCAAGATTAGGGAGGATGAGGAGCAGGTCCTGTTAGTGGCTCCATATTGGCCCAACAGGACCTGGTTCCCAGAACTCATGCTCCTCGCGACAGCCCCTCCCTGGCCGATTCCTCTGAGGAAGGATCTGCTTTCTCAGAGACGGGACACCCTCTGGCACCCACGTCCAGACCTGTGGAAACTCCACGTGTGGTCCCTGGATGGGACGTGGAGGTTCTAGGTGACCTACCCCAGGAGCTCACTATCGCTTCAGCTCGAGCACCGTCCACTAGACGGGCCTATGCTCTGAAGTGGAATCTGTTCGTCGAATGGTGTTCCTCTCACCATGAGGACCCCCGGATATGTTCGATCAGAGCCGTGCTTTCCTTTTGCAACAAGGGTTGGAGCGTAGGCTGTCCCCCTCTACCCTTAAGGTGCACGTTGCTGCTATTTCCGCCCACCACAACCCCATAGAGGGGAGGTGGGGAAGCACGATCTGGTCGTCAGGTTTCTTAGGGAGGCCAGGAGGTTAAATCCTCCTAGGCCTCCCTCCCTACCCTCTTGGGATTTGGCATTGGTTCTAAGAGCCCTACAAACTGTCCCTTTTGAGCCGTTGCAGTCAGTCGAGTTGAAGTTTCTCTCTATGAAAACCCTACTCCTGACTGCGTTGGCCTCGATCAAGAGGGTGGGGGACCTGCAGGAATTTTCAGTTGACGAGTCGTGCCTTGAGTTTGGGCCGGCTGACTCCAGTGCAACACCTTGGCCTATGTGCCCAAGGTTCCTACCACTCCCTTCAGGGACCAGGTAGTGAATCTGCAAACGCTGCCCCTGGAGGAGGCAGACCCAGCCCTAGCTTTGCTCTGTCCTGTACGTGCACTGCGACAGTACGTGGATAGAACTCAGAGCTTCAGGACCTCAGAACAGCTCTTTGTCTGTTACGGAGGACAGCAGAAGGGGAAGGCTGTCTCCAAGCAGAGGATGGCCCACTGGATAGTGGATGCCATCACCTTGGCCTAGGAAGCACAAGGTGTGCCCTGCCCGCTCAGGTTGCATGCTCACTCCACTAGGGGTGTCGCATCGTCCTGGGCACTGGCTCGTGGTGCCTCGCTAGCAGACATCTGTAGAGCTGTGGGTTGGGTGATGCCCAATGCGTTCGCTAGGTTTTTTAGCCTACGTGTCGAACCGGTTTCCTCCTGTGTTCTCACCTCAAACGGGTAGTGGCACTGAGAGGGCCGGCTCAGAGTCAGCTTACGTTCTTACGCCTAATTCTCCAGAGAGTTCCTTAACCAGGCAAACCCTGTCAAGTCCTCCAGCACTCTGGCGTCCGGACGTGGCAAAGCGTCTGGCGCCAGGCCTTTCAGCCAACGAATTCTTGAAATCTGGTGTGAGGCTAGTGCCCATATGAGAGACCCTGCTGGGATCCCATATGTGTATTCCACAGTATGCTTATTAGAGCCGTGTTTCCCCTGGCAGACCACGTTCTGCCATCTCTAATGATGCAGCCTAAGCCATCTCAGAGACTTCCATGTGCAATAGGGCCCTACGCGGTTACTTCACATGTCTAAATGTCACTTAACCCCCTCTGGGAGGAGGTGACTCCACAGTGTGCCTCTTCCAAGCGGAAGGGCATGCTTCCCAGTGTTATCCTAGTCCTACAGTTTGGGTTGCTCAAGGAACAACAGTAGTTGACCTTCTCTGTGTAGAGCCCGGTCCTATCGTCTGCCTTATAGGAAGGATCAGGAGGCCTACACAGGGCACTGGAAGGGGCAGCTCCTGTGGCGCTTTGGTAGGGATCCCAATTTCGTCGGTCATCCGGCGTGACTCGGAGTGACCGACTGAAAGGGGAACTTCTCAGTTACGTATGTAACCCTCGTTCCCTGAAGGAGGGAACGTAGACGTCACGTCCCGTCGCCACAGTCGCTGTACCACTGCTGAGCTGCCGGGTCACCGGCTCGACTCCTCAGCGAAAGCATGAATTTATGCAGTGCACCTGCTGCCTCTTATACTCACGCTGTGATCAGTGGCAGCTGGATGCAATAATCGCATGCCAATGTCCATTGGCTCGTTTAGTTACACTCGAAGTGGATTGGTCTCTCTGGCGAGATCCCAATTTCGTCGGTCATCTGACGTGACGTCTCCGTTCCCTCCTTCAGGGAACGAGGGTTACATACGTAACCGAGACGGTCATGTGATCTCAACATGGCACCCTTCTCCCATCCTCTATGTTGAATAAAAGGCTTTTCTAATCCATTGATATAAGTTAAGTTTTAATCACTTTAAACATTTGTCTGAAGTGCAAATCTTTCCTTTAGAAGTAAATCCTTTTAATGAGGAAAAATTGTATTTATTTATTTATTTATGAATGAATGAGTTAGTGTGCCAACTGGAGAAATGCTCTTTCCATTGTCTTTCTCTGTATCTTTCTGTCATTCGTCTTTGATATGAAGAACTACGGTTCAGTCAGAATGAGGGCAAATCCAGACACTGGGCTTGAAATTTCACACACCGTCATTCTGTTCAAAACGTTCCGAATGGAACAGAAGCAGGGATTAGGATAGCTCTGGAAAGAGACCAGCCTCAGGGGCCACAAAAACACAGCATGGAAAAGTGTCTGTTCAGTAACAGGAAACATATTGTTTACTCATAGTACCAGAATGTGTGACGCAGAGTTTTCAATGAGGTTGAATTAAGATGCTTTTTTGCAATGGTTCCTGCAACTGGTGGGTTGCAACAAAAATGAGTCACAAATCTATTCTTGTCATGGTCAGCAGGGAAAATGCAAATAATAAAATCAGTGTTATTTTAGTATCTTATTTTAGATACCGTTTTGGATTTTATTAATATTTTGAATTAGTGTTTTATTTTTATATTTTCATTTAGTAATTTGGCTGGGTTTAAATACGTCTGAAAATAAAATTGAGAAATGTTGCTTTGGCAACTATATGAAATAAATTATTTTATTTTTAAATGTTTTATTTCACATAAAGTTGATTTTACTTCATGTAACATTTTGTGGTTTTATTTTAATTTTTTTGTGAACTATAATAAACCTGCATGACATATATTTGATTATATATATATTTTATATTGCATTTCATGCAGGGTTTCAATGCTTTTTAAAAGCAATTTAAGGAAAAAGGATTTATTATTTATTGTTACATTATAAACATGAATAAATTAAAACATTTCACATAGTAAGTTTATTTACAGTTTAATCTGGAAAGTGGTTTTTATTTAAATAGTTTTTATTTTTGAATTCATATGTTTATAATTTATTTGTTTTTTTGTTTATTTGTTTTTTAATTTTCTTCATTTAATTAAGTGGCACTCCTGGGCCTCAATAGCTGGGAGCATGAAACAAATAAAAAATTCAATTCAATTTGCATGTAATGATTTTTTTTTTTTTTCATGGTAATTTTTAGGACATTTTTGTAAATTACGATTTACAGACAGCTTTGATACTGTTTTGGGTAATTGTTTAATGTCTAGTGTAAAATCTGGGTTTTAAAGCAAAACCAGTCGAGTCCCGCTGCTTTACTGTACACTGTTTTAGAAATTACAGCAGTATCTCTGTTTCTGATCACTGTGGTGATATTGGTGAAGTTGGCAGAAACACAGCTCTACTCTGTCTGCTTTCTGAACACATTTATAGTCAGTCATATTTCTGGCAGTGACGTCTGACAGTTCTCAGTCTGGACCTGTTATTAAAAGACTTGTCCAACACCTTCCTGAGATGAAGAGATACAGAAACCCGGCACAAAGTTTCCATTCCATCTAGCTGACCAAGGCTGGCCTGTACCCCGGGAGAAACTTCTCAAAGAGACGTGTTAGGGAGTGAGGGAATGTTTGTGTAAATCCGTCTGCATTTTTATGTGTGTTGGAGAGGTCTGGAAAAGACCAAGTGCGTTTGATCATGGCAGGTATCATCTTCTTATGTGTGACAGCAACTCATGATGAAAGCTTTTGAAGAAAATAGATGTCAGAGAGGGAGAGAGATGGAGAGAACAAGAAATGAGTGAGTGTGTGAGAGATAGAGACAAAACAAAGCATATGCCAAGAAAAAAAAACAAAAAAAAACACACGATCAACATTAACTATACAAATTACCTATATGGACTATGATGAAGGACAATACTGAACTCCGGCAGGATTTTATAGAAGAGGTATGAAACCTCACATTTTAAAATATACATAGATTTCATCATAAAATTATGGTTATATCAGAAAATAACCATACACGAACTTACAATGCCTTTTTATTATGAAAAAGAAGTGTTCTTTATTGTATTGCATGTGCACTTGTATAGTGTACTTCAAATCTTAAAAATGCATAAAAAACTGTACTTGCAGATAATATAATATTAATGAAATAAAATGCAAATTAAGTGTATAAAGGTTACACTTTCATGACTGTTTCACACAAGTGCACATGCAAAGTACTTGATTATAATTTTATTTGTATGTGTCAATTTATGTAATATATTTTAAATGCACTAAATTGCAATTTCATCACTAAACATAGGTTTAAATACATGACATACATGTTATAAGACTATATTTTAGTTTACCATTTGGCAATACACTTTAACCACATTTTAAAGACAGCAGAATTCTGAAATTACATACAAAGATACATATAAAAACATGGTTTGGAAGATGTTTTTATTATGCACTTATTATTTAAAAGTTGTTAATTTCAAGAAAATAAAAAAAAGTAGCTTTAAGTGTAATGTGTAGCTTTAAGTCTTACCTAAATGTGCCAAAAAATGCATTTAAAATAAACTTAAATAGAATAAATTTTAATTTAATTAAAATTACCATGCAATTAGCTGACTCTTTTTATTGAGAAAACAACAACAACAACAACATACAGCACAATTAGTGTGTTCTAATGATTCCTCAAGGAATGACTGTCATTATTATTTATTTATGTATTGTATCTGAAATCATTGCTGTCACAATGTCTACTCTGAGGAGCAAGGAACGCAGAGACAAGGAAAATGTGAATCACAGTCTTTAATATCCAAGGAAAGGGGTAATACAAGGCAGGCAGGAGACAAGTAGCAACTCAATGTAGATGTATAACACTGGACAAAGGAATCAAGGAACAGACAACACCATAAATACAGGGCTTAACGAGGGGTAATGAATGGGACACAGGTGAATCAAATAAGACACTCAACGAGAGGGAGAAACTAGGTCACGGGGAGCACATGGGGAGAAAAACACACACAGAAAATCCATGGGCGTGACATATCGCCGCCCTCCTGGAAGGTGTGTCCTCGCGCCGTAGAAACAATGTCGGGAGGGACGGGTGGGAACGTGGGAAGAGGACGGGTACCCGGGAGGGGGCCGGCAGACAGAGTTATAGGTGGAGACAGAGGGAGGAGCCAGGGAGGAGTCAGGAGGGACTTGGAGAAGGTGGAGCCAAGCAGGACCCAGGCCACAGCCATAACGGTGACCCACGGTGGAGCCGACGGAGGGAGGAGCCATGGTGGAGGAAGGGCTGACGACTCCAGGGGGCCGACTGACGGTGGCAGAGCAGGTGGTGGAGGAGCCCGAGGTGGAGATGAAGAGCCGATGACCCAGGGCGACAGGGAGGATCTGGAGGGCCAAGGCGGAGCAGATGGCTCAGGTGACCGAGGCGGAGGCGGGGATCCGGCAGGCCCCATTGGAGCCAGAGCGACAGAGGACCAAGGAGGAGCTGAAGGGATGGAGGAGCCTGACGGACCTGGAGGGACGAGGCGCAGCCAGAGGAGTCCCAGGGTGACAGATGGTCAACGACAGACCGGAGGGACGAGGGAGCCCGGCAGAGCCAGTGGACTGATGGGCCACGGCGGAGAGGAGGGAGCTAGGAGCCATGGTGGAGCCGTTGGGTAGACGGGCCATGCCGATGATGGAGACTGGCAGACCCGCGGTACTTGCACAGAACAGATGGTGGGCTGAGGGTGAGCAGAGGGACTGCCAGATGACAGCGATGGAGAAGGCAGGAGCGGGAGGGTGGGTGGGCATTTTTGAGCCTCCGGGCTCTCAGGGCTGCAAACAGGAGCAGAAGCCCTCCCTGGGCCAAACTTGGGAACGGAAGCCCTCTCTGTGTTGGAATCGAGGACACGAGCCCTCTCAGGACTGGACTTGGGAACGGGAGCCCTCTCTGGGCTAAACTCAGGAACAGAAGCCCTCTCTGGGCCCAACTTGGGAACGGAAGCCCTCTCTGGGCCAAACTCAGGAACAGGAGCCCTCTCTGGACTAAACTCGGGAACAGCAGCCCTCTCTCGTCTCTGGTCTGGGGCTAGAACCGTCTCTCGACTCTGGTCAGGGGCTGGAGCCAAAAGTCTTTTCCTCCTCATTCTCCTCTTTTAGGCTGAGGTTAAGGAGATTGCTGCTGTCATCACAGGGCTTGGGAGTGAATCGTCCGGCGGGCTTGACTCAGGAACAGAGTATTTTTCAGGGCTGGATGGGGAAAAAGGACTGACGGAGGGCTCCGACGAAGGAGGGAGGAGAGGGGGCAGGTCAGCATACAAGTCCGAGTCGGGATCCCCTTCTGCGTTCCACAGTCCCAGTTCCTCAGAAAGCTCCCCCTCAGCCATGGTGCAGTGGGCAGAGCTCCTCTCCGCACTTTCGCTGTCCACAGCTTTTCCCCTTGTGGCGGGCGTTGTAGCCGGCTCTCGCACTTGGTCTGATGTCATCAGCAGATCCGGCTCCGCGGCGATCCTCAGCACTGTCACTCCGTGCGGTGATGGCTCATCGGTTACGGCGGGCTTGGGCTCTCCATCATCGGTGAGCTCGTGTTTTGGCTCCGCGCAGCGAGGTGATGGTGGGCTGGGCTCTGGGTCCAGAGTGGAACTGGCGAGATGATCCTCAGGACAGACGGATGAACGGAGATCCGTTTCTCACCAGTATCCACTCCACAAAGGCGGCAAAATTCGCTAGAGGTCCATCTCCGGACGACGGCGCTCTGCATGCTGGGTTCAGGCTGGCGTCATAGAACATGCAGAGTGCGTCGTCCAGGTAGCTGGTAAGATGGGCGATTTTCAGAAAGTCTGGTATGGCCCTCGAGCGATCTCTCCCCCTGCTGCAGCAGGAGGAGACGATATCCCGGACGGGAGAAGGGGTCGAAGGGATCCATAGGGAACAAACGGGGGTGGGGGGGGGACACTGAACGAACAACGGAAACAAAAACAGAGGGGAAACATGCAGTATAACTGTTTGTCGGTCCAGTGTTCTTTCACGATGTCTACTGCGAGGAGCAAGGAACGCGGAGACGAGGAAAATGCAAATCACGGTCTTTAATATCCAAGGAAAGGGGTAATACAAGGCAGGCAGGAGACACACGTAGCACATCAATGTAGACATATAACACCGGACAAAGGAATCAAGGGGCAGACAACACTATAAATACACGTGGAGTACATGGGGAGAAAAACACACACAGATAGTCAGTGGGCGTGACAATTATATTCAGTTTACACACAAGTATATTATTTTAAACTATATTTTAAAGTATATTATTTATTAGTAGTCTTCTCTTTTTAAAAGTAAGCTAAAGTGTACTTCTTTATGGGTAGCCTATACATTTGTATATAATTGACAAATGCCAAACTTGAGATTGTATGGAGAAATCTGGAGAACAAATACCTGATACCAAAATAATGGTAATATAATTTGTAATTAAGATATCTGTATTAAATAAGAAAATAGAAGCATTTTCAATAGAGGCTACCAACTTTTGGATCTCACTGTATTCGGGAGTGATGACAAAATCAGTTGTGGAAAAAAGTAAACGTGAAAAAGTATTTAAAAGTAAACGTGAAAAAGTATTTAAAAATGTCTTTTTTTTTTCTTTTTTTTTAATACATTTACCTATTATTGGAATGACTGTCAGAGCGATTCTTTTCCAGCCAATCACAATACTTTAAAGTGTGCACTGCAATTATGTTCACATAACAGAATTGCACACCTAAAATAAACATAAAATTATTGTCCACTGGTGTAAACACTATTGTATTTTTTTAATCCTTTTTATGGTTATTTCACAAAACTATTTTTATTACAAAAACTATTATTTCTCTCTACTTTAAGTGAGGACTAACCTCTAATGTGGTTAAGACTATCTTTGTGACAGAGGAGAAGTACGCGTCCCACAGGAACTGAGTCTGCTGCCGCAGTGCCAGGATTCTGTCTGAACCCACAGACCTGGTGATAGATGGAACCTGAGAGAGAGAGAGAGAGAGAGAGAGAGATCTGCATTCAGATTTATGTCTTTATGTCTGTGTTTTCCAGGATGTTTCAGTGGTTATTAGCAGTTTGTTCTACAGTCTAACCTTTGAGCTGTCTCTAATTCTATCAAACTCTATCTATCTATCAATACGTTTAGTATTTTATCAAGATGAAGAAGCAATGCAGGAGTTGGACTCTCTCATTAGCTTTTATCGGTCCAGTGTTTCAATAAAATTTTCAATTACACCATGACAGATTAATAAAACAATCGGATCTAAAATATGACAGACAAACTGTTAATGTAGTGTGTAGCGTATTTTCATTTGTGTGCTTTAAAGCTGCCTACAGGTCCTACAATGGAGTTTAAGCCTCACAGTCATGACATTTTCTCAGTTCTCTCCAGAATAAAAGTGCTTATTCAGCTTCGAAACTGTGGTGGCATTTGAACACTTATATGTCAAAGAGATGGAACACAAAACAACCATTAATAAACTTCACATATTAAAAGAAATGCAACATAACTTTTCATGTCATACACAAAAGGTTTTCAAACTAGGGTTCAGGGACTCAATGGGGCTTTAAAATTGTTTAACACAACATACTTTAACACATCGACCAAATTTTTATATTAACATTTTTTTTTTCTTTCTGGTAAGGAACCATGATAAATTATCCTAAGTATTTTACAGCCTTATTTTTTTAACAGTATTACTAAAAAAATAAAAATAAAAATCTATTTAGAAGGTTTATAAATCTAACATAGATAGAAAAAAAAGATACACTGTTGACTTCAAACAAAGTGAAAATTCTAAAAAGGTGTCTTTATAATATGTGACCCCTGCTGGCAAAATGAGTCATAATGTGCACGGTCTAATTTTGAGCTACAGACAAAAAAGTGAAAAATGTCTGTTTAGGTCAAATTTGAGGTTTTCACAAAAATGAGTTCATTAAGCCCTCTTCTAGCGATCCCAATGCTCCTAATAGTAATTAAACATCTAAAATGATCCCTTTTTTAGTACGTTTTCTGACAGGAGTAGTCTGCTCACTTCTGGACAACTGCTGCTGCTTCTCACCACAAGTTGTTGGTCTATTGTTGCAATTAAGCACAACATTCCAGCTTTGTGAATATTCATATCGAATTCTCAATGACCTCCCTATAAAGTACATTATTCCAAAATGTGTCTTGCCGAGATTCACACAAACATAATCTGTTATGTCTTATATGAATGTTTAGTGTTTTAATGGTTGGGGGAATATCTGATGTGAAACATTGTATTTGATCCACGCATTACAGAAGGTCTTAATATACATCTCTCTCAATGTTAATCAAACATTAAAAAAAAAGACGGAATGACTCGCTGCTCTTGATTAAACTACTATTTATTTGCATATTTGTTCTTATTTTTAATGACAAATATACAATAAAAATATCTGTATTGTGATTAATAATATAGTAATTATTATTAAGAAAAGAATTGGAGGAAAATATGCAAAATTGCTTGGTGATTTTGCTTTGGAATCTTCAGAAAACTTTAAATCAATTTTCCTCAAAAACAACTTCCAACAGGTCATATATAATTTTGAAGGTATTTTAATGAAGAATGTGAAAATAAAAATATCATTTTTTTTAAATTTTTTTTTGAAAATTAGCTCATTCCGACTCATTTTGCCAGCACGGGTCACATATAGAGCTTAATATTTTGTTTTCTTATACAACATAAATGGGTCTTTATGAAAATAATTTTAAGAAGGATGTAGCTTTGTATTTTGGTGTCATGAAAAATTTTGAAAATATTTTTTCCTACACTATGAAATTAATTGGTTAATAAAATATTGCAGTCATTGGTGAAATGTGGGTATTTGATTGTGTGTGTGTGTGTGTGTGTGAGTGAAAGAGAGAGAGCCTAAAATGTCATTCATTACTACCTTCGATGCCACCAGCAAAATTATAAAAGTCAGATATTTAAAATAAAATATAAAAATAAAAAAATTGGAAAGGCCTAATTAATTGTGTCATGCTAAAATATGAAGATATCAATTGTCTCTGCAAACGAAGGCTAATTTCTCCTTCTGTAATTTGGGGAAATAGTGAATTGGCTTGATTAAGAGCTTGGAGAAAAGTGTGATATCATTTTTTAAAACCACTCTTAGAACCTCCTGGGATTCATTGCTTTTCCCCTCATGAGAATTTCAGCAGCTTTTAATTAAAGCTCTCAGTGCTGTGAGTGGTCATTTTAGAAAAAAAAAAAGAGTAAAAAAGCAGGATTTTCAGTCTGCTGTTAAGAAGAATGATGGAGAGTTTAAAACAGATTACACAGTAATGGTGTCCCATTACTGTACGATTGCATTATTATAAAGAAGACTGTGTGTTTGTTAGTGTCTTGGGGGGATAGTGCACTGATAGTCTGATGCAAATGTGTGTGTGTGTGTGTGTGTGTACCTGCAATAATAATCTCTCATCTCCAATGATGGCAGCTTTACTCCAGTCAATGACCTCTGAGAAGGGCAGCTCCCATCCGTTACTCAGCAGCACAGGAATACAGGCCGCCTGCAAAACAGACACACACACACACACACACACACACACACACATATCAAATCCTCAGCCCTCTACACAACTGCCACCAACAACTGTACAACACTTTCACAGTCTTCATTTCAATCGATAAACTGTTGTCAAAATGTACACTGACATCTTGAAACAATGTTATTTCTTCCATGGGTTTTTTTTTCATTTGCCAATAGCTAGTAGTTTCTAACAGATTCTAAAGTTATATCCGTTCTTAAAATTGAATATACCTGAGCTAACTTCAACTAACAATCAACAGTTGTAATTGTATAAACATCAAAGGTATAGTCCACTCAATAAAAAAAAAAAAAAAAAAAAAAAAAAAACGTCAAAATTTGCTCACCCTCATGTCGTTCCAAACCTGCATGACTTTCTGATTTCAGTGGAACATAAAAGATGATATTTTTGGTTCCCATTGACTTCCATTATCTGGAGAAAAAATACAGTGGAGGTCAATGGGAGCTGAAACTGTGGTTCCCCTTTCAGTCGGTCACTCCGAGTCACGTCGGATGACCGACGAAATTGGGATCTCGCCAGAGAGACCAATCCACTTAGAGTGTAACCAAACGAGCCAATGGACATTGGCATGCGATTATTGCATCCAGCTGCCGCTGATCACAGCGTGAGCATAAGAGGCAGCTGATGCACCGCATCAATTATCCTTTCGCTTCGGAGCCAAGCGGTAGTGGTTAAAGCTACTGCTCTCCCTTCCAAGAGAGTGTTCTGCGAGCGAGTGCGGGCGTTACGGCGCGGCAGCGGTGGTCACGGTGTCCGGGAGAGAAAGATCGTCTTCCTGCTGACAGCCACACTAGGAGTGTGCGGTGGCCAGCTCCCCTGCGTGCTTCAGCACTAAAAGAGCATTTCTCTGAAAGAGCAATTTCTCTAAAAGAGCAACACGGGTGATCGCGTCTTTTTAAAGATGTCTTTTCACCCGTGCGTTTCTGGGTGTGGTCGTTTCCTGGCGCCTCAGGACGGTCACGATCGCTTCCTCACGTGTCTGGGCATTCAGCACGCTGAGGTGGCTTTCGTGGATGGTTCATGTTCTTCTTGCGGGGACATGACCATCTCGGAGTGCGACTCTGCTATGTCAAACATGGCAGAGTCCCTCTGCCTGCCGTGATCCGGCGTGCACACTGGATCCGGTGGAGTCAGAGGTGATTTGAGGATTACGGTGAGGGCTTCCCCAAGTGGAGCTCCTCACCCCTCAAACACTCCGCAGCCGGTGGAGCTGCCGAAGGAGCGCGCTGGCCACGCGTTTCCTTCGGTGCCCCCTCTGACGACCAGATGTCGATCACTGCATCGGAGGACGGGCCCTCTCTCTCCGGGGATGACGACCCGGCTGCGTTGCCCCCTTCGGGTGTGGTAGCGTTGTCCGTGCCAGACCCAGAGATGACGGCTATGCTTTCCCGGGCCGCCGAGAATGTCGGGCTCGTGTGGAATCCTAAAAAGCCACCGTGTCCCGATCCTTCGAGGCTGGGCGAGTGGTTCCTCGGTGGGGGTGGCGCTGGTTCTCAGCGCCCCCCTCCGGTGCCATTCTTTCCGGAAGTGCATGAGGAGCTGACAAGATCGTGGAGGGCACCTTTCACTGCCCGAAACACATCTTGTAGTTCTTCCGCTCTCACCACCCTCGATGGTGGAGCCATTTTGGGGTATGCGGGCATCCCCTCGGTGGAACGGTCTGTGGCCATGCAACTGTGTCCAACAGCCGCTTCCACCCTGCGGGGTGATCCGTGTCTCCCCTCACGGGCCTCTAAGTATTCGTCAGGTCTAACTGGCAGTGCTTATAGAGCCTGTGGGGAGGCGGCTTCTGCCCTCCACGCTATGGCATTGCTGCAGGTCCACCAGGCCAAAGCACTGAAAGACCTGCACGAGGGTGGTCACGACCTGGCGGTTCTACATGAGCTGCGTGCTGCGACGGACCTCGCGCTACGAGCGACGAAGGTGACCACACAGTCTCTGGGTCGTGCGATGTCCAGGAGCGCCATCTCTGGCTGTGTCTCGCTGACATGAAGGAGCAGGAGAAGGTACAGTTCCTGAATGCTCCCGTGTCACAGACCGGCCCTTTCGGCGACGCTGTCGAGAGCTTTGCCCAGCAGTTCTCGGCAGCCCAGAAGCAGACTGAGGCAAACACATCATGCGCCGGAGGAAACCTGCTGCTTCCACTCCGGCTGCAGCCACTCAGCCTGCTCGTCGCCGTGGGCGCCCCCCTGCGGCCGCCCCTGCTCCCGCGCAGCCGCAGCAGCCTTTCACCAGGCAGCGTCGTGGAGCCGGTCGCAGGCAGGACGCCCAGCCCGTCCAGGCCCCCGCCAAACCTGGCGGCAAGCGCAAGTGCAAGAGGCCCTGGGACGGTCGACCCAGAGATGGAGGAGACTGCTCATCGGGAGATGGTGACTGCACCACTCCCTCCCCCGGAGGAGGGCCGGGTGGAGTATCTTTTGTTCATTTTGTTCCGCCGCTGGCCCAGCAGCCAGCGGTACCCAAAACATCAGTAAAGAGCGGTCTCCTCAATCTCCGGGTCTCAAGAGGAGGAGAGTGGTGATCCGTGCATCACAGGATCGCTTCCCTCCTCCTCTCTCGCCAGCAGGCAGCGGGTGGTTGCCCAAGAGCACCCCTCCTGCCCATTCGTGGAACCAGGTAAGGGCAGTAGCACTCCAGTCCCCGCTTCAAGTCCTCAAACGCCGGGCTGTCACAAGCCTCAAGCCGGGTTCCTGTGTCTCCTCCCACGCGAGGAGAAATCAGGTGAGTGCTACACTACACACCCAGACCCCGCCCCCTGCCGTCACAGGCCAGGCCGTCACAGGCCCTGGGGCTGGTCCCTGTGTTCCACCTCACTGCCCCACCGCGGGCATGTCGGTGGGCCCGTTGGCCCCGCTGGTGCGGTCTCTCGGAGCCTGGTTAGCGCTCCCCAGCCCGTCCCGGTGGCTCCTGCGGACCATCAGACTCGGCCATGCGATTCAGTTCGCCCGGCGTCCCCCCAAGTTCAGGGGCATCCGGTTCACTTCAGTCAAAGCTGTCGATGCCCCTGTCTTGCTCGCGGAGATTGCAGTCCTACTGGCGAAGGATGCAATAGAGCCGGTCCCTCCAGCCGATATGAGGTCGGGGTTTTACAGCCCTTACTTCATTGTGCCCAAGAAAAGCGGTGGGTTACGACCGATCTTGGATCTGCGAGTTTTGAACCGTGCACTTCACAAGATGCCGTTCAAGATGTTGACGCAGAAACGCATTTTTGGATGCGTCCGTCCCCTAGATTGGTTTGCAGCAATCGACCTGAAGGACGCGTACTTTCATGTTTTGATTCTCCCGCGACACAGGCCATTCCTGCGATTCGCGTTCGATGGTCGGGCATATCAGTACAAGGTCCTGCCCTTCGGGCTGTCCCTTTTCGCCTCGTGTCTTCACCAAAGTCGCAGAGGCGGCCCCTTGTTCCCCTGAGAGAACGGGGTGTGCGCATTCTCAACTACCTCTACGACTGGCTCATACTTGCACAGTCTCGAGAGCTGTTGTGCGCACACAGGGACCTGGTGATCAGGCACCTCAGCCAGTTGGGCCTTCGGGTCAATTGGGAAAAGAGCAACTCGTGCCAGTGCAGAGGATCTCTTTTCTCGGCATGGAGTTGGATTCGGTCAACCAGACAGCACGCCTTCACCCAGGAACGTGCTCAGTCGGTGCTGAACTGCCTCAAGACTTTATCAGGCAGGACAGCGGTCCCACTGAAACTCTTTCAGAGGCTCCTGGGGCATATGGCTGCAGCTGCGGCCATAGTTCCGCTCGGTCTGCTCCATATGAGACCGCTTCAGCACTGGCTCCATGGTCGAATCCCGAGGTGGGCGTGGAAACGCGGTACTCACCGGGTTCAGATTACACCGGCCTGCCGCAAGACCTTCAGCCCGTGGTCAGATCCTTCGTTCCTTCGGGCAGGAGTGCCCCTGGAGCAGGTATCCAGGCATGCTGTGGTATTCACGGATGCCTCGGCCACCGGCTGGGGTGCCACGTACAACGGGCACGCAGTATCAGGGGTTTGGACGGGCCCCCTTCTGCGTTGGCATATCAATTGCCTCGAGTTGCTGGCAGTACGCCTTGCCCTGTGCCGCCTCAGAGGGCGCCTTCGGGGCAGGGACGTTCTGGTCCGTACGGACAACACTGCGACCGTTGCGTATATCAACCGGCAAGGCGGTTTGCGCTCCCGTCGCAACTCGCCTGCCACCTCCTCCTCTGGAGTCAGAAGCATCTGAGGTCCCTTCGTGCCATCCACATCCCAGGAGTGTTCAATCAGGCGGCCGACGAGCTGTCTCGAGCGGCACTTCCTGGGGAGTGGAGACTCCATCCCCAGGCGGTCCAGCTGATTTGGAGTCGGTTCGGAGTTGCTCAGGTAGACCTGTTTGCATCTCCAGAAACCACCCACTGCCAGTGGTTCTACTCCCTGTCCGAGGCAACGCTCGGCACGGATGCACTGGCACACAGCTGGCCCCAGGGCTTGCGCAAGTATGCGTTTCCCCCAGTGAGCCTGCTAGCACAGACATTGTGCAAGATCAGGGAGGACGAGGAGCAGGTCCTGTTAGTGGCTCCATATTGGCCCAACAGGACCTGGTTCCCGGAACTCATGCTCCTCGCGACAGCCCCTCCCTGGCCGATTCCTCTGAGGAAGGATCTGCTTTCTCAGAGACGGGGAACCCTCTGGCACCCGCGTCCAGACTTGTGGAAACTTCATGTGTGGTCCCTGGACGGGACGCGGAGGTTCTAGGTGACCTGCCCCACGAGGTAGAGCTCACTATCGCTTCAGCACGAGCACCGTCCACAAGACAGGCCTATGCGCTGAAGTGGAACCTGTTCGTCGAATGGTGTTCCTCTTACCAGGAGGACCCCCGGAGATGTTCGATCAGAGCCGTGCTTTCCTTTTTGCAACAAGGGTTGGAGCGTAGGCTGTCCCCCTCCACCCTTAAGGTATATGTTGCTGCTATTTCTGCCCACCACGACCCCATAGAGGGGAGGTCGGTGGGGAAGCACGATCTGGTCGTCAGGTTTCTTAGGGGGGCCAGGAGGTTAAATCCTCCGAGGCCTCCCTCCCTTCCCTCTTGGGATTTGGCTTTGGTGCTAAGAGCCCTACAAACTGCCCCCTTTGAGCCATTGCAGTCTGTCGAGTTGAAGTTTCTTTCTATGAAAACCCTACTCCTGACTGCATTGGCCTCAATCAAGAGGGTGGGGGACCTGCAGGCATTTTCGGTCGACAAGTTTGAGTTTGGGCCGGCTGACTCCAGTGCAACACTGAGGCCCCGGCCCGGCTATGTGCCCAAGGTTCCTACCACGCCCTTCAGGGACCAGGTAGTGAGCCTGCAAGTGCTGCCCCTGGAGGAGGCAGACCCAGCCCTAGCTTTGCTCTGTCCTGTACGCGCACTGCGTCAGTACGTGGATAGAACTCAGAGCTTCAGGACCTCAGAACAGCTCTTTGTCTGTTCGGAGGACAGCAGAAGGGGAAGGCTGTCTCCAAGCAGAGGATGGCCCACTGGATAGTGGATGCCATCACCTTGGCCTACGAAGCACAAGGTGTGCCCTGCCCGCTCAGGTTGCGTGCTCACTCCACTAGGGGTGTCGCATCGTCCTGGGCGCTGGCTCGTGGTGCCTCGCTAGCAGACATTTGTAGAGCTGCGGGTTGGGCGACTCCCAACACGTTTGCTAGGTTTTATAGCCTACGTGTCGAACCGGTTTCCTCCTGTGTTCTCACCTCAAACGGGTAGTGGCACTGAGAGGGCCGGCTCAGAGTCGGCTTGCGGCGTCCTTACGCCTAATTCTCCAGAGAGTTCCCTAACCAGGCAAACCCTGTTGAGTCCTCCAGCACTCCGGCGTCCGGACGCGGCGGGGCGTCCGGCGCCAGGCCTTCAGCCAATGAATTCTTGAAATCTGGTGCGAGGCTAGTGCCCATATGAGAGACCCTGTCGGGATCCCATATGTGTATTCCACGGTATTCTTATTAGAGCCATGTTTCCCCTGGCAGACCACGTTCTGCCATCTCTAAAGATGCAGCCTGAGCCATCTCAGAGACTTCCATGTGCAATAGGGCCCTTCGGGGTTACTTCACATGTTTGAATGTCACTTAACCCCCTCTGGGAGGAGGTGACTCCGCAGTGTGCCTCTTCCAAGTGGAAGGGCACGCTTCCCAGTGTTATCCTAGTCCTACTGTTTGGGTTGCTCAAGGAACACCAGTAGTTGACCTTCTCTGTGTAGAGCCCGGTCCTATTGTCTGCCTTATAGGAAGGGTCAGGAGCCCTACACAGGGCACTGGAAGGGGCAGCTCCTGTGGCGCTTTGGTAGGGATCCCAATTTCGTCGGTCATCCGACGTGACTCGGAGTGACCGACTGAAAGGGGAACGTCTCAGTTACGTATGTAACCCTCGTTCCCTGAAGGAGGGAACGGAGACGTCACGTCCCGTCGCCACAGTCGCTGTACCACCGCTGAGCTGCCGGGTCGCTGGCTCGGCTCCTCAGCGAAAACATAATTGATGCGGTGCATCAGCTGCCTCTTATGCTCACGCTGTGATCAGCGGCAGCTGGATGCAATAATCGCATGCCAATGTCCATTGGCTCGTTTAGTTACACTCGAAGTGGATTGGTCTCTCTGGCGAGATCCCAATTTCGTCGGTCATCCGACGTGACGTCTCCGTTCCCTCCTTCAGGGAACGAGGGTTACATACGTAACCGAGACGTTATCAACATTCTTCAAAAAAATATTTTATGTTCCATAGAAAACAGAAAATCATATAAGTTTGAAACTATGCGTGTAGTATGACAGAATTTCCTTTTTTTGGGTAGTCTATTCCTTTAATAAAGGTAAATAAATGCTGTAAAATGTATTTATTTATTTAAATGTATCTTATGGTGTTAGTTATGGTTTCTTGGACCACAACAGTCACATATTTGTATGGTAATTTTTAACCCTCTAACACTGTGAAGTGATTTCCAAACCAGTCAGACGGTTTCTTCCTGTCCAATTGGTTGGTTCTTTCCATAATAAGCTACAAAGTGGACCAAACTTTATGTTGATGCCAATATGACATTGTGACAGAATCTCAAAGCAACATGTGCTGAAATTTGGAACTGACTAAGGTCAGCCTGACATGATAAGGGATCTTGTTAAAAAAATAAAAAATAAAACCAAGCAACACTTTTTAAAAGTGAAGAACCAGAAACTGCACAATGTTTGGCTACTTTCCTTCATTATTTATATGACTGGTATAATAATATCTTCCTCTGGTGTTTAAGAGCTGAAGTGCATTGCCTATTTCTATATTATTCTGATTGTAGGGTACAGTTGTTCTAGAGTTGTTTTTTTTTTTTTTTTCAGTTTGTTTCATAACACTCTGAACTCCTTATTTAAAAAGATAAGGACAATTCAAGGAAAACATGTTCCTCCAGATGTACTTTTGTACTTTATTTTTCCTCAAAAGGTAAAAAAGTCAGTCACACACGAAGGACAAGGACATCCATGTTTACAAAAATTTTTGGTGGAGAAAATAACATTTCAAAAATGTTAATATGCAGCAGAGGAGATGGAGGAACTTTTATTTTTCAGATGTTAAACATTAGCATCAGCTATGCCATAACAAAACCTCAGAAACACTGTGTGCCAGGAACTTGTTGAAACATAAGGTTTTTTTGTTATTGTTATAGCATTTTAATATGCCACACATTTATAGCACACTACTGTAATGGTCAGTTTGTTCGCTAAACAGCTGCCTTTGATTACTGCAATTAAGTATTGTGTGAATGACACCCACTTTTGCTTTGCAGAATGTTTATAAAGTTTATTAATAATAACATGATGAGTGAACCTAACAGTGTACTATACTGTCACCTGGTAATTATTTTATATACAATGTATATTTTATATATAGAAACATTACATATTTGAGATGGGCAAAAGTCACCATTCAGAAATAGTTGACAGCTAAATGCCACTGACCAATCAAAATCAAGCATTTCAGAGTGAAGTGTAATAAAAATATAAACTTTAAAAGAATAATCTTTGAAAAAAAAAAAAAACAACTAAAAAACTACAAAAAACAAAAAAAAAAAACAAAAAAAACAAACTGAATTGAAACTTTAACGTCCAATATGATATGAATGAAAAATGACATTATTCAACTGTGCGGAACTGAGTTTGATCTGTGCAAAAAAGGGGCAAAAACGAAAAAGCAAGACAAATGTTTGTTTATTATTTTTTGAATAAATAAATAAATAAATAAATAAATGAAATAGGTCCCCTCACCCTTTTACTTGTATTTCTATTTCAGTATAAAAAAAACAACAACAACAAAAAAAAAACTGATGAATGAATGACTGACTGACTGACGGATTTATCTAAAGTCTGAATTTAGTAAATTAAAACAAAAAACAAAACAAAACAAAACAAACAATTATGATATTCAGTGGAGTGTAAAACTGAATTGTCAACACCACAGTAATAATCAACAATAATCAGCAGATAATTTGAATCCTTCTACAATACTTACTAAACAAACAAACAAACAAACAAACAAACAAATAACATTTCTATCAAAAATAGGATTTATGAAAACATCGTCAGAAAGTACCATAATGCAGAATATTGTAATGTTAGGGATTTATTGACAAATAAATCTTTGAACTTAAATGTAACTATTGTATGAATGATCAATTTCATATAATTTCAGATAATTAGATTTTTTGATTAACCTCTGTGGGGCACAAACAGATTATATGGTTATATGGAGACATACAAATGAGATTGTATTGTCGTGTTTGCTCTCAGAGGCAGATGGAATGAAATATTTGTATGAAAAGTAAAACTACAGTGAATTTAAATAAAATTATTACACATATCCTAACAAAAATATTTATGTGGCATTAAAATTATAGACTTGTATAATTGTTCTTCAGGGAGGCAGGTAGTATTTTGGTAGAGACTGTTCATAAATTCCAGACCGCACCTCACCGTCCAGCATTCAAAGGTGACAGTCATATGAAAGACTTAAGGAGGTTTGTGCCAGATATCAGGAGTGAGGCAGAGACCACAGCTTTGGTAATCCCACCTGACCTTTCATCCACACACACACATGCACACACACACACACACACACATACCCCCACACACACACACACACACACACAGTCCTGACTCCACTTCCTCCATGTTTAAATGGAGATGGTTGACAACAGAAGGACTGCCCCACATGCACCAGCATCTAAAAGCCTTTTGATGTCTCTTTTCAAAGTGCTCCCATCAGAGAGCACAACACAGGGAGCCTCACACAACTGCTGGAGAGATGTGAAAAATACTGAGGAAAGTCAAACACCCCGTCTTTACCTCCCATACCTGACTGACAATATCAGCTATGACAGGCTAAAGATGAGACAGAAGCGTTTCAGCATGTGGACACATTTTTATTAATCCACTTACTGATTTTATGCAACTCTTTACTTATTAGAGGATGGAACAGTTCTTGTAAAGTGACCTTCATAATTAACAGATGCTTTTCAGAAATGAAGTAACATCATTCAAGTGCTTCACACACATATACATACATACAGGTGCATCTCAATAAATTAGAATGTCGTGGAAAAATTCATTTATTTCAGTAATTCAACTCAAATTGTGAAACTCGTGTATTAAATAAATTCAATGCACACAGACAGGTTTTTGTTAAATGTGAGCCAAAATCATCACAATTAAAAGAACCAAAGACTTAAACTACTTCAGTCTGTGTGCACTGAATTTATTTAATACACGAGTTTCACAATTTGAGTTGAATTACTGAAATAAATGAACTTTTCCACGACATTCTAATCCTTTAATGCACGGCTAGCCGTTGATTATCCCGCTTATTCCATGGTCATTTGCCAAGTAATAGACAAGTTAAAACTTGTCTTGCTCTTTGCAGCGCAATATTTGAACGAATGGGTAAAAATGAGAGTTAATTTCGTCAGCTACGGCTCGTTAGCGCTAGCATTCTGCCAGCTTCAAATCAGACACAGAGATAAATAGTGCGGTAAGACCACATTTATTTGAATGAATTATAGCATGTATTTCAATTAATTATCGATCGATCGATCGAGAGAGAGAGAGAGAGAGAGAGAGGGAGAGAGAAAGAGGACAGTTGTGTGTACCTGCTTGTAACCCAGCAGGCACCAGGCGTCTATGTAACGTCAGATTGACGTTGGACATGACGTCGGACAGACGTTGCATTTTGGTTGAAAATGAAAATCGGGTTGACGTCAATATTTGACATCAATTTGACGTTGACTTAACGTTGGATTTTGGTTGCACAACCTAAAAACAACAAAATCTCAACGTCAGCTGACGTCGGTATTGGACATCAATTTAACATTGACATTAGACGTTGAATTTACGTTGAATTTTGGTCACCTGACGTCGCAACCAAAATTTAACCAAATATCAACGTCTTATGACATTGTGTGCCTGTTTTGTGCCTGCTGGGTTGCGTCTGCGCTTCTCTCTCTACAAAAAAAAAAAAAAAAAAAAAAAATACTTCAAAAACAGCGATTTTATCACCTCGTTGCTGGGGAATATAATGTAGCGATCTAGTGTCTATCTTTTACTTTATTAATAAAAATAACAGGGAAGCGTTGGAAGTTTATGTGTGTGTGCAGCACAATCTGCGATCTCTCGCTCTCTCTCTGTGTGTGTGTGCGCGAGTGAGTGATGCATGTTGGTTAGTGTGCATCAATTAAAGCAGCGCATTAATATAGAAGAGTGATTAAACTGACTTGGAACTACCTGTGCATTAAACGGTTATACTGCATACCTGCCAGCCAATCAGAATCCAGTATTCAGACAGACCATGGAATAATACAGTATAATTGACCGTTCGAAAATCCCACCCACCCTTAGTTACTGTTGCCAAGACTGACATACAATTCCGCTCTCACACTACACAACATGTTCTCACGCAATGAAAAATACATCGCAGATCAAAGGAAACTGACAATACACAGACAGAGAAGACAGAGCAGGTTAATTCTGATATGAAAAAAAGATCTCAGGACCCTCAGCTTTTAAATTGAGTCATTTTTAAATAAATCCAAACAATAAATACCGTTTTGTGGCTCTTCAATGTGTCATGACAGATCACTGTATTGCCTCAATTCAAACACGTGAAGCGATCATCTTTTCATATTTACTTAAAGCACGAAATGAACATGAATAAACATCAGAAAGTGTTTTATTTCAACCGCGGAACACACCATTTTTCAAGTTTAAGTCCACCGAATTTAATCTACTCTCCTGTCTGATTTGTGGTTAAAGCTAGAAGGGATACAGCTGCAGCTACTGGGCATGCACATTTACATATTTTCCGAGCCGACAATATAAGGTGAAATGGTTTTTAAAAAGTTCATAGCGCCATAGTTTCATCACTGAGTGTCACAGTGACCATCTTTTTGCAGTAAAGGACCTGTCATAGTTTAATGAGTGGGAAGATGACATGAAGTGTCGCGGTTAACCTGCATTGAAAACAGATGAGCGCACGTGCATATAAAGCTCCCGATCGGGGCGAAGTTCACAGGATTTTTTTTCCGCAGAATGATAAGAGCACACGTTTTAACATTATTTTATTATTTAACACTCAGTATTTAACTTAAGCGCTACAAGCCATGCATACAGCGTCGGACATGCCAGATTTTCTGGTATGCAAAACAAGTATTTAAAGGAATACCTTAGCTTATTGCCATTACCTTGGCAGACAACAACAGCACAGCTTAACCCTCTGCACGTTTTTATATTTAGTGATATCGAAAAAGTTTCAATTCAGTCGATCTCTTTTACCCCGTTTTAACATGTATTTCTATGGAGACAGACCGTAGCTGTCGGGCAAGATGGCGGATAGCAGCGGCGGCACATAATATCCACGTTCTGATTGGTCAGATCGCCTGTCAATCAAGCTCTCTGCCAACGGTCAATTGAGAGCTATCAATTTAGCATTTATTAGACTTTAAAAAATAACTTCTAATTTAAATGAACTTAAAACAACCTTCACATAAAGTCATTATAATAAATGTCATATAGCCTATACCTGTGCCCTTCAGCAAGAAAATATAGCTTAATTTAATAAAGTTATCAGACACTAAATTCTAAATTAAATAAAGATAAAGCTTAAAACTACAGAAGTTATTGACTTCCTCTTTTTAAATTTGTTCTTTGATTAACAGACACCACAGCAGCTGGTTATTAGGTTATTTTGGCTGCTACTTTAAAAATTGCCGCTGCTGAACTTGACGATCTGACACTGCTTTAAATGTGACTCATAAATAATAAATACTTGCATGCACAGTTTTAAGGCAGCTTTAATCGCCTTCTTTTGTAACTTCCTTCATGACTTAACTGACGACAAAACTACAACATTGCATACTCGTAGTTTCATTTGGGTTTGAATGTGATACAGCGCTTTAATACAGCCAGACAATGGCCACTTGTGCTTTTAGGGGGCACAATTTTAAAATTCATCTTAACCTACTTTAAGTATTATTCATTCAGTCATTTTTCACCATGTCATGTATCACTGCAATCTCTGGAAGTAATCTAAAGCCCGGCTCACACTGTACGATTTTGGCCACGATTTGGTAGTCTGGGACAAATTTTGAAAATCCTAAAAGGTTCCTATAATCCTAGGCTAAAGTCTGTAGTCTTTGATCGCTGGTTTGACATGTTCACCGACAGCCGATTAATGGTCAATTGCGATCAAATTTCACCTCCAACGAAATTCTGGCAGTGTCAGAAGATTTGGAGCACAGTCCTGCAGTGTGACTACCCCTACGATGAATGTCAAACTGTCTCCGTTTTTCAAGACAAGCTTTGAGCAGAATTAATGCTAAATAATTATTCTATCAGCCATAAACTCCAGCGCTCCCGTCCTCCGCTCACGGAATTCATCTGGACTGCGTTTCCCAAAAGCATCGTAAGCTTAAGTTGATCGTAAAAACGATCGCACGAATCATCTTAGACTTGCGGACCGTATCCCAAAACCATCGTAACTTAAGTAGTACTTGAAAATCTTCGTAGATCAACGAGTGCTCTGGAGTAATCGTAAATCCCTACGTGTATCGTAAGAAGACAGAATTATGAGGTCACCTGCAGGACAATCGACAGATTACACTTTATTCAAGTGCAATGTGATTATAATTAAAGCTTTTGATTGTACTTTATTGTACACTTTATTACTCGTTTTTTTTTTTTTTTTTAAATTTATAAATGAAATAAATAAAGAGGCAGAAAACCAAAAATAGAAAAACACATCTAAATTAAATGACTGAAAAAAAAAAAAAAAACGAATAAAAAAGTAATGTAGGAAATATGCTTCAAAGACTAGGAAAAACAGGGATAAACTCAAAAAAAATCTGTCAATGACTTACTGACGTACACGAAGACCATGACCGGGAAATAACGTCTCTACAGATATAATATAATATAATATAATATTAATGTACTATATATATAATATATAATATTATTATATATAGTAGATTAATATGTATCCGTTAATACCGATACTGTAATAGCAAGTCGCTTTGGATAAAAGCGTTTGCTAAATGATTAAATGTAAATGTTAAATGTAATATTATAACTATTATATAATATTAGGCTGTATTATTATATTATATTATATTATATTATATTATATTATATTATATTATATCCGAGCTGTCTGGAACGCAGCATTAGGTTAACATTTCAATAAACGAGCCTGTACTACAATTAAGAGCCATTCTATAAATTGCCATTTCAGCACTTGACAAATATAGGCTTATGTCCCTACTAAAAAAAAAAAAAACAATACAACAACAACAACAACAACAACAACAACAACAACAAAAAAACAATAAAACCATCACAGAAAACTGTAATGGTTTCCACTACAAATACCATTACAAACAATCAACTTTTAACCATTAAAAAATGGTTTTCTGTAGTGTTTTTTATTTATTTTTTTTTTGGTTTGTTTTTTTTTTTTTTTGGGACATATTCCATTAGGATTTATTGGTTTTAACAAGCCACCAATAGAAGGCAACCAATTACCAGTAGAAACCCACAGGGTCCATTACAGTTTCCAGTAAAACCAATACAAGTCCCATTATAACCAGTAAAACCATTACAAATTTTATAATGGTGTCTATTGTTTTTTTTCAGCAGGGGTTTTATTTATTTATTTATTTATTTTTAATTCGATATATCCCTAAAATATATCATGAAATATCTCAATTATCAAATATGTGTAAGAAGTAAATGTATTTTGCACCTTTATAGATTATGTTAGTTGATTTATAACGGGCGATAGGCAAAGCAGCCTAACACTGTAATCTATTAACTATGCATAAATGCCCATCTTTTTACTTAAGTACCAGATATGGGTGTCATGCCATAAAATACTTTTAATACGACTGACTTTGTATTTAATTTGAATTTAATAAAAACATTGTGAGTTACTAATTAGCCTATAACACTTTCAGTGTACAAAAAAGAGAGCAAAGAAAGTTTACATTATCAAAGAACATTTTCACTTCAGTCCAGCGATATCAAGCACTCTCAAAAACTGTCATAATAATCTCTAAAGCTGTTTACACTGTGAAATTAATATCTTACTTACATTTGTACATCTTCACTTTGTTATTTCTGATGAGAGAATTAGACAGAGAATTCAGTCAGCGAGCGCGCGCGGTGACGAAACAGCGTGTTTCAGCGATGACTCATCTGAACGCTTCTGATTGGTCCTTGAATTCATAAGCTCAACAGAATCGTATGTGATTGGTTATAATGCGCAGCGCTTTAAAAACGTCAAGGGGGCCAAGCTTGTTGACAGGTTTCCTCAGTGCGCCAAGGGATTTTTATTTATTTAGCATATTTGATATATTAATATCTCATGCATGCATTCAGCATCACTGACCATAGGTGTTATTGATTTCCATGCTTTTCACAAACTTCACTATTCACACAACAGCTCAACATCTTAGATTCAAATGATTGCTTAATTAATATAATGAACATCAGAATATAATACAATGCTCAAAAGTTATGTTGGTAGAGACAGTGGACTGTATTTTTTCCTACAAGAAAATAAGATGTAAATTTTCTGGACTTTTGACTGCATCATTAGTTGATTTTCTTTACTAAACTGATAGTAGACACTTAGAACACAACTAATGAATAACCACAGAGAGAGTGAGATAAATAGAGTGAGTGTGTGAGCGAGAGAGAGAGAGAGAGAGGTTTATTAATAGATCTCTTCACCTCTCCTCTTCAATATAATAAAAAGAATCTTCTCTGGGTGTTTTCAAAATGATGACAGAATGTCAATATCAATAACCTCTACGTTTGGATAGAGCAACCTCAGGGCTCCAAACGGCTGAGACCTAAAAACATTCAGGCCAATCAAAAACACCTGTTATGAAAGGAAGCATGGCGTGACAGAGTTTTAGACAAGCAAACTTCAGAGTCACCAACCTGCAGCGCCTCTAGAAAGCGGAAGGACCCGAGCCGTCTGCCCCGAGGAACAAGGCAAAAACTGGAGTTGTGTAGCAGCTCTTGATAATCAAACCTGTGGACACAAACATAAACACAACATTTCAGAAAACATTAGAATATGCTCATTAAAAAATCCTTACAAAGACATCTTGCTTTACATTTTGTTTTCATAAATGGTTACTGCCAGTGTTAACCTTGAGAAAAAACTGAGACTGCTTTACATACACACACATACTCATACAGCAAAATGCACACACACAAGTGGCCAAAATTGGGTGGGGCTAATGGTAAAAACAATCAGCAATCAAAAGGATGCCCACAACCATCAATAATACTGTTTGACAAAATGCCATTGTTTCTCGAGTTAGAAAACAAAAACAAAAATATATATATGTAGTGGACAGCACATTCCAGGGCCCAGTTTATGGCGGGGCCCCTCTCTGACCACAATAGTGGACAAAGGTTTGCTATATTTTGATTGGATCTTGGTGGACTAACATTAGCAAACTGTCCAACGCCATCAGATAAAGATGCCAGGACAACAGCCAGACACCTCTTAGAGGGCAAGAAGAAGACCTTTGGTACAAAGCCCGGGAAGAACAGGACTTCCTATTGGTCAAAATGCAGTTTCTGCCCTTCACCCGCCAACAGACTGATTCCTCAGGTTTTGGCCTGTGACTGCCATAAAAATTCCTTAGGACCTCTGGACACAGCAGCAGTGGGTGAAACAAACAGGGATCACAGAGTTCCATCCAAATCCATTCATAACTATGTTATCAAACCTTAAACTGATGCAAACTACAACACACACATCTTATACCTATTCAGAGAAATAAGTATTCTCAGTGACAGCGACGTGTAGTGCAAGAAGACACAGACATTTGCAACACGGTTAAGCTCCTGAGAGCAAACCTTCACTCCAAGGTACCTTTGCTTGCATGTTCCAGGCTAAGGACTTTCTGCACCTACTTCAGGGTCACATCTGCGTGTTCCAGATTTTAGGACCCTTTGGTGCTCCAGGAGATCAGCATCCTCCAGCGCTTTGTGTTCAAGGCTGTCGAAACGGATCTCTGCTCCTTTCCCCACTGCATTGTTACCAGCACAACCAGTGGATGAAGTCACTGCCACCGGACTGCTCACTCAACCACGGAGAACGTAACTATCAACTATCCAAACCTCTTCCAGAGACCTTGGCATTGTTGTGTATTATCAGTATATAGATTTTCTAATTTGACATTAGATGTTATATAGCTGATTGCAGTTTATAGCAAATCTTTCATGTATTTGTTTGATGCATAATAAGGTTCTTCACCTTATTTCTTTCAGAGTAGCAACAGATTATCTTTACAGATAACATAGCTCTGACATAGCAACATCCAACATAATCACTTGCATTTTATGCATTTTATGCACTTTATTCCTTTTTCATTCATGGTATTCATTTAGTAGTTGTTGATACTCTTGTCTATCTTTTGTAATAAAATTTATTTTATTACACTTGTGTCTTCCTTGTGTTGATAATGCAGTAAGGTTCTACAAGTTAGGTATCCCACCAATCTTTCTTATGTGATGTACTCCTAACCACACCTTAAGTGACACGTGATCCAAAAATCATAACGTCACCTGTGACGTGAGTACCCATCACTACACTATTTCGCCTCCTTAGGTTGGCGAAAGCAAAATTCACTACATATAAATATATATATATATATATATATATATATATATATATATATATATATATATATATAAATAAATATACAGTGCCTTGCGAAAATATTCATACCCCTTCATTTTTTTTTTCACGTTTTGTTATGTTGCAGCCTTATGTTAAACTGCTTTAAATTACTTTTATTTCCACATCAATCTACACTCCATACACCATAATGACAAAGCACAAAACAGGTTTGTAACAACTTAGCAAATTTATTAGAATTAAATAACTGAAATTATTCTATTGCATAAGTATTTATACCCTTTTCTGAGACACTTGAAATTTAGCTCAGGAGCTCTCATATCGCTTGTAGATGTTACTACACTTTGAGTGGAGTTACACTGTGGAAAATTCATTTGAATGTGTATGATTTGGAAAGTAACGCACCTCTCAGAAAAGGTCTAACAGCTGAAAATGCATATCAGAGCAAAAACCAAGTCCTGAGGTAAAACAAAACAAAACAAAACAAAACAAAAACAAAAACAAAAACAAAAAAACGGCCTGTAGAGCTTAGAAACAGGCTTGTGTCAAGCCACACATCTGAGGAAGAGTTCAGAAAAACAATTCTGCTGCATTGAAGGTTCACAGAAGCACAACCAGGTCTCTTCCTAGAGCAGGCCTCCTGGCCAAACTGAGCAATTGATGGAGAAGTGCCTTGTCTAGACTGGTGACCAAGATCCTGATGGTCACTCTAGTTGAGCTCCATGATCATATATGCAGATGGCAGAAACCTGCAGAAGGACAAACATCATTGCAACACTCCAACGATCTGGGCTGCGTTTCTCGATAACGATTGATCTTAGCGCTTAAGAGCGTTTTCTACGAGTTATTTTACGAATGTTCGTTATTGTTTCACGTGCGTTTCCCAAAAATGCACTTAACACGATCGCACGTAACCCTGCTTTAAGTGTTACTTAGGGGTCGCTATCCATTTGTCAAGTGCTGAAATGTCAATTTATAGAATGGCTCTTATATATAATATAATATAATATAATATAATATAATATAATATAATATAATAATACAGCCTAATATTATATAATAGTTATAATATTACATTTAACATTTACATTTAATCATTTAGCAAACGCTTTTATCCAAAGCGACTTGCTATTACAGTATCGGTATTAATGGATACATAATAATCTACTATATATAATAATATTATATATTATATATATAGTACATTAATATTATATTATATTATATAATATCTGTAGAGACGTCATTTCCCGGTCATGGTTTTCGTGCACGTCAGCAAGTCACTGACAGATTTTTTTTGAGTTTATCCCTATTTTTCCTAGTCTTTGAAGCATATTTCCTACATTACTTTTTTATTCTTTTTTTTTTCAGTCATTTAATTTAGATGTTTTTCTATTTTTGGTTTTCTGCCCCTTTATTTATTTCATTTATAAATTAAAAAAAAAAAACAACAAAAAAAAAAAACAAAAAAAAAAAACAACGAGTAATAAAGTGTACAATAAAGTACAATCAAAAGCTTTAATTATAATCACATTGCACTTGAATAAAGTGTAATCTGCCGATTGTCCTGCAGGTGACCTCATAATTCTGTCTTCTTACAATACACGTAGGGATTTACGATTACTCCAGAGCACTCGTTGATCTACGAAGATTTTCAAGTACTACTTAAGTTACGATGGTTTTGGGATACGGTCCGCAAGTCTAAGATGATTCGTGCGATCATTTTTACGATCAACTTAAGCTTACGATGCTTTTGGGAAACGCAGCCCTGGACTTTATGGCAGTATGGCTAAACTCAATCCTCTCCTCAGAGAAGATGCATGAAAACACACTTGGAATTTGCAAAAAAAAAAAAAAAAAAAAAAAAACCCTAAAGAAACAATATTTTCTGGTCTGATGAACCTTAATTCTAAGCATCATATTTGAAGGAAACCAGCTCTGCTCATCACCTGCAGAGTACCATCCCAAAAGTAAAGTGTGCTGGTAGCAGCCTCATGCTGTGGGGTTGTTTTTCAGTGGCAGGGACTGAGGGACTCGTCAGAGTAGAAGAAAAGTTCAATGCACCAAAATACTGAGATACTGAGAAATACTTAATGAAAACCCAGTCCAGAGCATTCAGAACCTCAGACTGGGCAGAAGGTTCACTTTCCAACAAGACAATGACCCTAAGCACTCAGCAAGAGTGGCTTACAGACAACTCTGTGAATGTCCTTGAGTGGCCCAGACAGAGCCTTGGCTTGAACGCAATCAAATATTTCTGGAGAAACCTCAAAATGTCCGCCAGCCCCCATTCAACCTGACAGAGCTTGAGAGGTGAACAGGTGAGGAGAAGAATGGCAGATAATTGCCAAATGCAGATGTGCAAAGCTTGTCACATCATACCCAAAAACACTTGAGGCTGTAGGATATCAGAACGAATCAGACAAATTTAAGATTCGATCAGAACATCGAAACATGAGGAGCCAAAATTCCACAGAGAGGCCCCGGATAACAAGACAATGTCATAAATTTGTCCACGGTACCCTGGCGCCATGAGTCTGGAGCAAGCCTAACCAACAAGCTTCTTTCACAGAACAGCTTGCAACATTAAGACAAAAGAATACTTATTGATAAGTCCAATGCAGGAAGGAGATCTTCAAATTTGGGGCAAGTAATCAAGATTAATGGTCAAAGACACAGCACATCATGGCGATCACATGAGGAAAATCCTTAGTAGAAACTTTGTTGAGTGGGTTCCCCCACCTAGAAGACCCAGACCAGACTGGCATTCCTTTGTTCACAGAACACATTCTCACATCCACAGAATGGCACAGAAACTTCTATGTGTATATGCACCAAAATCGTCTTAAAAGGACTTATGAGCAACTAATCATTTCTATGCATAACTCCATATTATGTATGTAACCCACACATTTGACTGTCATGTTTTAATCACTTATTGTGTATGTCTTTTTAAAAACTATTGAATAGCGCAAGGGTTCATATCCTTGTTTGGTATGTAAGAGTTTGAAAAATCATGCTTTAAACGTTTCTTCCAATCAATTCTTTTTCAAATGTATCATAGTCTTGTTACAGAAATCCTGTCCAAAATTATACTCTCCAAGGGCGGGAAAATTCGGACCATGTGACTGACAAGATAACATGTGATTTATGTTTTGGGGAGGAGAAACATACAACACACCGAGCTAAGATCATATCTAATTGGTCAAGACACCCATTGGGACGTGTCCAAAAGCCGACTTTAAATACTCAGGACACCATCAAATCATGCTTTTCGTCATTGCTTTTGCTTTGTACTTTCAGCCATGCTCTCTTCTTCTTTTTGCTTTTGCCTTTTTGCCACAGCGTTTTGACGCTGCTTTTTAGCGCTCTTTGAGCGTGCTTCGGCCTGCTAGCTAACACCACGATGAGAAGAAAAACCACCTTGTCTCGTTACATCCTTTCTTTCTTTTACTTTAGTTTCTTTCTTTTCCGTTGCGAGTTTCATGTTCTCAGTTTAAGTTTTGCCGCCACGCCTTGTCTCCGAGTTCAACTCGAGTCTGTGACTGCCTCAAAACTTCTACCAGCCACAACTCCGCATCTTCAGCCAACGCCCAACCATTGGCTTCTCAAGACATCACTTCAAAAACTACTGAACTTCCAGCCAATCAGCAACCTTGGGAAACTCCCTTTCTGCAACAAGGACAAAATGGAATTCCTTAACACAAAGGCAACGCAAGCAAGTACAAATCCAGATTTTTGCTGAGCTGTTGCATTTAATATAAATTTTAGCCTCATTGAGAAGCTCAATGCGAGGGTCAAATAAGTGATTGATGGTTGTTCAGGTCTATGCAATAGCACATATTGCTGTAAACTTGGGATTTCACATTTTCATTCTCTTAAACTCCTTTCCTAACTTTCTGTCTTTCTGCAACTTGTGTGAATGTGTGAATGCGTGTGTTCGTGTGTTAGATTAGTTTACATGTCTGAGATTTATACATAAATTCTTATTTATATTGAAAAGAGACATATCTTATGTTTTGTGCTTACAAGTTAATGTCTGAAACAGCCGATCTTGTTACTGTGCTATTTAATAGTGTTTTCACTATATTTTGGAATTTAATATCCAGTGCAGAGTTGATTTTTGTACAGCTCATCCACTGAATCGCTGATGACTCAGTGATCATCCATGAAACAGTGATTCTGTTCAAATTCCCTATAAAATCAGAAATGATTCCCTTTGAGCTAAACTGACCTGTTTCCCTTACATTACATTACAAGGATGTAAAGGTGCTTACATTACATTACAAGGATGTAAAGGTGCTTCAACTAAGTACTGGGTTAAGGGTATGAATACTTATGCAATGTACTTATTTAAGTGTTTTATTTTTAATAAATTTGTAAAGTTGTCACAAATGTTTTTTTTTTGCTTTGTCATTATGGTGTATGGAGTGTAAATTGATGTGGGGGAAAAAAGTAATTTAAAGCAGTTTAACATAAGGCTGCAACATAACAAAATGTGAAAAAAAAATGAAGGGGTGTGAATACTTTCGCAAGGCACTGTGTGTGTATATCTCATCATATCATATCATATAGCAATATTATAAATGACACCAAGTTATATAAATATATTTATTACTATTTATTATTATTAATTGTTATTTGTCAATCCCCCCCCCCCCCCCCCAAAAAAAAGTATAAAGTAACATAGTTCATGACAGTTTTAAAGGGTTAGTTCACCCAAAGATGAAAATTAGTTAGAATGGCAGTGGGTGGGTGTTTTTGTTCAACAGTCCAAAAGTAGTCAAATAAATCATATCCATCCATATTAAAACATGCATCACACGGCTCCAGGGGGTGAATAAAGGCCTCCTGTAGCGATCACGTAGGACATAGGCGTAATGCATGCATGTATGAGTCAAAGGAAGCAAAGTTTCCTTACTTTACCAAAGGAAAACCAGTCTCCTCTTGGCTTATATCGAAATCCTCCAACATTTTTCTTTACAAATCCTTGTTTTGTGCTTCCAATTCGAGACTGGCGTTTTGTTTTGTTCTCTCTCTGTCGTGCTACCGCGTTTGTCATTAATCACCGAAGCATACGTCCTACGCCATTCGCCGGCATAGGTGGAAATCCCGGGAGAGTCCATCTGAGGGTTGTCCCCCCTAAAAATATGATTAAAAACCACACTGTGCGTTGTAAATAACAATGTTTTATACTTTAAATAATTGTGTAAGTAGTAAAACAACACAAACGGGGCAAAAATGTGTTTTAAGTTTAGAAAGATTTTTGAGTCTCCTTTTCCCTTGCCTCACAGTGCTTTGGCCCAAATGCCTGCTTTCCTCTTTTACATCCCCTTCACACACACACAAGTCCAGTGAGAGAGAACAAAGTCAATAGTTATGGAACTCCACACTCTAAAAAATGTTGGGTTAAATACAACCCAGCGCTGGGTAAAATATGGATGAACCCAGCGACTGAGTTGTTTAGACCCAGCGGTTGGGTTACTGCCCAGAAGTTTGGTTTAAACATTTAACCCAACTGTCGGTTGAAAACAACCCAGCATGTGTTCTGTCCAATATTTACCCAGCACTGGGTTGTATTTAACCCAGCATTTTTTAGAGTGCAGTAAGT
This sequence comes from Spinibarbus caldwelli, assembly GCA_039654775.1. NCBI lineage: Eukaryota > Metazoa > Chordata > Actinopteri > Cypriniformes > Cyprinidae > Spinibarbus > Spinibarbus caldwelli. The sequence continues at coordinate 8,367,248 of CM077240.1, forward strand.
AAGTCTGTCAAGGCTATTTTATTCACTTAAACATCGATTGAAGTGATTATTTTCTTTTTAAAACAGATGATGCCAATGCATTTTTACATGTAGTCCGCTATGTAAGCAATAACAACGTTACCTGCTTGATGGAAAGGATTGCCAGGTTTTCACAATAAATCCCGCCGAATTGCTACTCAAAACTAACCCAAACTAACCACGTAAAAATCGCGTTCAGGGGGCTAAAATACACGTTATTGGGGTCGCTTCAACCCGCGGACATGAAAAACAACCCACGGCAACAGTAATAAAGTAGCCCAATTCCACGGGAAAAACCACGGACTTGGCAACACTGTGATGGATAGTAATGTCTACAACAGATACGACCGCTGTCACGGCGTGACCACAACAGCTTGAAGTTGTCTAATTTTTTATTTATTTAATTAATTCATTATTTGACAGGGACAATAGACAGTCAGAAAACTGCCTTTACAGAGCTAAATTTCATCTGCTGTCCCTGGGCAGGAGAATACCAAAACAAATTATGTGACAAAAACATCAGTATAATACCATGTACAATAAAATCCCCCCAAAATTTAACAGATAAAAAGTATAATCCCCCCAATTAGAAAGTACAATACAAATTTCTACAAAATATCCCTATAAATACTACAAAGCATCATCGTTCAAAAAAATTATACAAATTTTACAACTCACCAAAATTTCATTCAGAATACAAAAATACTCAATGGTCACACTCCTGACTCGTCTTTAACCATATTTTCAAATGTAACTTAAACTGTGCTAAGGTGGAACACTGTCTTACATTAATTGGTAAATTATTCCAGTTATTAACAGCCCTTACAGAAAAAGCTGAACGACCAAAACCAGTAACTCTAAAATTCACTGCACAATCACCTCTTGGTGAAGCTCTTGTTTGTCTTATATTTTCAGTACAAGAGAAAACAAATTCCCTCAAGGGTGAAGGTGCAAGATTGTTAACAATTTTGTACATTAAACAACAATTTTAAAACACAACAAAATTGTCAAAAGTAAAAAAATAAAAAAATAAATTACTTAATAATCAAACAATGATGATATCTGTTAGGTTTCTTGTCAAATACTTTTAAAGCACGTTTATACAAAGTATATAAAGGTCTAAGAGTAGATCTTCCTGCTTGTGAACACCAAGTAATACAATAGGAAAAATGAGAAAAGAGAATTCAAAAAGACTCTTGAAGCTTCTATTGAAAGTTGACGCCGTATAAATTTAAAAATTCTAAGTTGAGGTGTTACTGCACAGACTATTTTTCGAACATACTTTTCAAATGTTAGATGAGAAACTAAGATAACTCCAAGATATTTAAAATCTGGTACAATTTGTAATTTTTCACCATTAGCTAATATATCTGACACGGGTCTCCCTGCTGCACTAATAGTAGTAAGGTTTTCCTCTGTGTATACATATCCTTACAAGTAAAATTTTATTATTGGTGTCCCCTTCAAAAATTGCTCTTGAGAAATTGTGTTTATTGTCCTCCCCCCAACTGTTAGACGAAATTTATGCCCGTCTGCTGGAACGGCTTCCGCCTACGACAGTTAGCAGAAGTGAAAGACCGGTGTTTATAATGTTTTAATATGGATATTTTTCTTAAAAAACGCATTGAAAAATCAAGATTAAGCTGAAGATGGAGGGATCGCAGTGAGAGATCCTGCTATTTGCTCTTTCCTTCTGTTCTGACAGTCAGCCTTAATCTGTCTAGAGCTCACTCTCCTCCATTTAATTCTCTTATAATTACTGCCTCACTCTCTTTCTCTCCCTTTCTTTCCTCTATTATCACCATCCTGCATCAGCTATCCAGCCAATAAGTGGAAAATATGTTGTTATCTTTCATTTCTTTAATATAAATCCACAGGGAATGACGAAGGAGACATCCACACACACATAGGGAATCAAATACAACAGCGGTTCTTAACCTTTATTCATGTGCGATCCCCTTTCATGAACGACAACGTTTTGTGACTGACCGTATTTTAATATTACATTTATTTTTGTTTCAGCTAGCTGCCAAGGCATCTTTTCTCATTTTTGTTTAGTTTAAGTATCCAGTGAGATTATTATACTAATTATACTAAAATCTGCCAAATGCATAAACATGTAAAATGTAAAAATAAAATAAATAAATAAATAAATAAACATACAAGAAACTAAAATGTAATAAAAACTATATAAACATATCTAAACCAACAACAACAGCAAAACAAATAAAAACTAATACAAAAAATCACAACTAAAACTTAAAAAAAAAAAAATCTAATTCAAAATATTAACAAAGATTATTATAGTGAAACAGTAAAATAACACTAATGTGAAGTGAGCATATTTATTCTAGCAGGTGAACATATAAAGAATACAAATACATTATTTGCATGCATTTACTTGATTGGACAACACATTATTACATTTATTTGAAACTAAGACATCTGAAGTATGACCAGAAAAAGCAGAAACACTGGATCAGGCAGTGTGTTGCTAGCTACTGTATATGCCACTCAGTGCTTTTGAATTCATGTTTGATGTCATCAAAATCAATTGGAGGACAGCATCAAAAATGAATGACAGTTCGGATTTGACAGTCCTGCTCTACAGCACGCTCTTAGAGGGTCATTCAGGAGCCATAAACACAATCTGTTTTGGTCATTCAGGTATATGACTGCATTACTGATAGCCTCATGCTCACACCTACACATCCCTACTTATACATGCACACACTGTAAACTCAAACACACTGAAATATCTGATTTGCTTTCACAAAGATACTGCCAAAAAGCTCTGCATGCTGGTGGGTGGAAATCCAATCTCTCCTCAGTCGTGTTGTGTGGAGCACTTCCCTCAGTCAACAAACCTCACAAGATCTCTGATTCTCCACAACTTGTAAGAATAAGGGTCTAGACATCTGAGACTGTTTGCCCTGCAAGTTTGTGCTGAAACTGTTGCTGCTAGAAGCAGCAGAGTTGTAAGAATCACTTTGGGACTCGTTTTCTCAAAGATCAAACCTCCTGGCCTCTTGCTGTGTCAAATAAGGGTCTCCAACAAGAAGATTGGACACAACCTTTCATTAGACTGAAATTGCTATAACATTCTCTCTCATTCTCAGAAAATAGAGTTGTCAGTTAATTAAAGCATCATATTGCAATCAAATGAATTACACTGTGGTGTTAAGACCAAAAGTATACAACAAATAAAAACTTTACTTTTTGCTAAAGTTACTTTAGAGTGCAGACGTCAAACATTTATTAAACCACACTGTTTTTCTTAATTGTTTCTAAATTAACAGCCTAAGTAAAAACATTATTGAGCACCAGTTAAATTTGAAATAAAAATTAAGAAGAGAAAGTAAAAATGCTTTTCACTTGTGTTGGTGATTGACCTCTTTTGTGCTCTGTAATTAAAATGGAAAGCTTGACAAAAAGTCAATGTGTTTTTCATACTTGTGTGTGTAGAGAATAACCTTTGTTTGGACAAATTAACATGAAGTGAGAAATACAAATGAGTCTGATGTTCTGAACAGTGTATGGAAAGCTTTTTTACATTTGAAGCTATTTTAATACAGTAATGGCAACATCTTAATTAGACATGTATTAATTTAAAGGCGACCATTTGGCTAATGTTTCCAGTGAGGATACGATAAACAGGGTTGCCCAGGGCAACATTTTTCTGAGGGTGGCACAGGGCGGCACAAAAAAAAAAAAAAATGTTTTTTGCGTGGTTCTATTTGCATGTCACATCAATTATATAACTGCATATCTATCAAGTGTCTTTCCTCTAACTTTGTATAATACTAATAATGTAATTGGTAAAACTAGTCACTATGAAATGCTACCAAATTAATCGCAATACATTCACAATTCTGTTTATGCAGCAGATTCTTCTGGTTCTTGAATCTGATTGGCTGAGAGCCTTTCCCCAGCAGTGCGATATTCCAGTAGTTTTAGCACTCTAACCGATGTCGACTCCACTTGTTGTCGGATCTACTGTATATTGGCAGCATTTGTCTCAGTGAGCGTCAATGGCAGAAGAGCGAACCCACTATAATTTTACAATATTATTACTGTTTTTGTGTGACAGAATGCAGTTTTAAGAGATTTTTAGATTTGTAGTTGCCTAGGCTTCAAATATGTGATTTATATATAAAGACAGCGCTTATTTGACAATTTTAGACGTTTTCGGAGATGTGCGCTCCAGGTCGTCAGTGGCCGTTCGGCGCACATGTACCCACCGATAACAGCTTTATCTCGGCCATTTATTCTGGAATTTGCTGCTTGCTCTTATGTTGATGGTGTTACATGAAGTATAATTAATTTTGGTTATATTGAATGCCAATTTTTGGTTTTATTAATCTATTATTAATCTATTACTTGCAATCTATTAATCTATTACTTGTTGAGCAAATCGATTTGGCTTTATAGGGCAAAGTTAAGTTCCATATCTTTTTATTTATATGTAATTAAATCCTGTACTAACTATAGCACTGCTTTTCTACTTTTGACTGAATTGTTTGCTTGCATTTATTTCCTATTGTGCAATTATTCTACTTTTATAATGGCTGCTGTTGTTCATTTATTTATTATTGTTCAATAAATAATATTTTATTTAACTAATATGCCATATTTGGTACTGAGAAAGGGTCCATTATTGATTATGATGTCATCTTCAGAGAAAGTTACATTATTGTAACTGTCTTTATGAATGAGTCGCAATGACTTTTATGTTGAACGGGACTGAAACAAGGACATTATTAGTACTTTAAATGGCCTTCTAAGATGCAACCACGGGGCAAATGCACTGACTATCGCTGTCACGGGAAATCCCCTTAACTGTTAAAAGGACAAAGACAAGGATATTGCTTTCATCAGTGGGCATTCAAACTGATTTTGTGATTATGAATATAAGATCGACCTGGAGAATGAATGCTGTAGCCTATCAGATGCAGCTATTTTCTGCACAGATTTTTATTTGTACATTGTTAAAATGTTATGATTATTTCTTGTGTTGTTCCAAATAAAAATACATATGTTTTTTTTTTTTTTTTTTTTTTTAGTTTGAATAAACACTGAAAGTAATGTCAGGTGCAAATCTTCACATTAACAATGAACATGATCCACTAACGTTTACCATTATAAAGTGTCTAATTACTATTTGATAAATTTGTGAACAATATACTGTATATATACACTCAAAAATAGCTAATTGGTTCATACAACAAAATTTTGGCATATTTGCACACAGTTGAATTTTTATTTGCACACAGTTGTGACTATCTGATCTGACACTGAGTGAGTTGTAATGACAAGTCAAGTGTTGACTGAGATCACATCAGTTTCATCCTTCTTGTAAGGGAAAATAACCACAAAATGCACAGTAAGTCATTGATTTTCCTCTGTGTATTCTATTCTGGTCAGGCACAGAAATGGCAGCCGTGGCCTTGAGAGGCACTTCTCAATAAGGCGGAGGAACGTGATACATATTCAGTTTCAACACTAAGACACCATGACAAATTCAGGTGCACCTGAATGCTTACATACTCTGCAGCTGTATTACGCATACATTGATAAACTAGCTTTGGATTCTTTCGGTGTGACTTCCCCATACTATAACCTGCATACTGAAGAAAACTGCCTGAGATGAATGCTAAAAATAACTAGGACTGACCATGGAATAAAAAAACGGAATCAATTATATGCTGATTAATTAATCAAAAAAGCACCAAAATGAAGATAACACAATTGAGAGTATTAGCAGAGGTGTAAATCAGTAAATATATGATAAAAGTAGCTTTAGAAGTATATATAGTGTGTTTTATTATCATATCATTGAACATAAGCCTATCGCTGGCCTACAGTTAAAAGAAATCCAATTTGTTCTATTTTTAAATCATTGGTATAACTTAAAAGTAGATTAGCGATTTCATGTGTTAGTTTTCTAATGTGTTTTTATAATTAGTTGTAATTAATGAGTTAAATTGATTATTAATATTAACTACAACAACACATGCATGCTCTGTATATCAAATAATTTCCACGCTATACTGAGGAATAATGTTTTTATATGCATTGTATTGTTTTTCTACTGGATAATTCTATTTCAACAACTGCACCCTACTCTATTTTTATGTCTTCATCCTAGAAAAACAAAAATGATACGATTATAAATAATACAATATGAGTGGTGCACATTTAGCTCTCTGGTAGCTCAATAACACATAGCATCGGGAGCAATTTACAACTATAACATGAACCGACGGAGGCCTGTAAATCTATTTCTTTTCCCCAGCCTAGAGCATCCTGAAGAGAGTGGGAAAAAAGACAGAATGTGAATGAATATGCAGGTCTATTTCTCATTCTCTGCTCAAAGCGCAGCATAAAGGGCACATGAAGGAAAGTAAAGGCCTGTGACAAATGCGGTGACTGCAAGGGCGGCGCTATGCATTTTTTATTAGCTGTTAATCCATTCCTTGTGTAACTCAATATAAATCAAATTACCGGCCTACCATGCTGTCAGTGACTACAGTAATTAGATGGAAAAGTGGCTCGTAGAGGTACTGCATTCTTTTAAGGTGGAAAAAAAAGTGAAGAGTGACACCATATTTACGCCTGTGCTTTCTGCTCCTCACTGGCAGGTGAACGCAGTTATTCAGTTGACCAAAGGAGACGTTGGACATGCTTGTGATAGCATACCAGAGGAAAACAAAAACAGATTATTTAGCTAGTTAGGCCTATTCATTCACTATGTGGTGAATAAATAGCACATAGTCCATGATAAAAACATGAAAAAAAAAAAAAAAAAAAAAAAAAAAATATATATATATATATATATATATATATATATATATATATATATATATATATATATATATGCAACCCAGACTTATTTGGAAATTGTGCCTGTGGTGACAACTGACATTACATTGCTTCTTGCATGTTTAACTGTATGACACTTTTTAAGTGAATTGTCCAGTAACTGACGCTGACACAGTGTTAACCAAAACACATGAACATGAATCTGGCTGTGTTTTATTATGTTGGTTGCAACATACTGCAGCAGTTCGGAAACTAAATGTCCAGTGAGTAACACTAAAAGCTTCGTAAAATTAAGGTTGAACCACTGACGTCACATGGATTATTTTACCGATGTCCTTGCTACATTTCTGGACCTTGATCGTGTTAGGACCCTTGCTGTCTATAGGAGGGTCAGAAAGCACTCAGATTTCATCAAAAATATCTTAATTTCTGTTATGAAGATGAACGAAGGTCTTACGGGTTTGTAGCGACATGAGGGTGAATAATTAATGACAGAATTTTTATTTTTGGGTGAACTATCCCTTTATTGATCTATGAAAATAACTTACAACACCAACGCTGAACTCTAAAAGTGTTAAAGGAAAATATGACATAAAAACACTTTTGTTGAAGCAACCATGCCATTTTAACTTTAATCAATGTCACGGCCAGGGTTCAAAAACAGAGTGTGTTGCAGGAAGCCCAGAATACACTATGGAGCAATGAATCATAAGAGTCAGGACTTGAGGAAAAGAAACAGCCTTTACTTAAATGTCCTTCTTAAACACAAAAGCAAGTCAAGCATCAAAAGAAAGGCTGAAAAAGTGTACAAATCCACAATGACTTGATGCAGGCAAAAATGTCCAATAACAAAAATTATAATTCTTAAACAAGCAGGTCAAAAGCAGGTAATACAAGCATGGGTCACAAAAAACAGGAGGTCTACCTTTACAAAGGAACTTCATCAGCACAGATACCAAAAACAAAAAAACAAAAACAAAAACAAATTGCAAATTATAAGCACACCCCAACAAGCCAGGCACAGGTGATACTGAAACAATATCAGTAGGAAATCAGAAGGAAGCTGGGGAAGGTCTTGTGCTCTCAGTTTCCCACTGCTGGACAGACACCCTGGTGTGACAATCATGACTCACACTCAAGTGCAATGCTATACCAGGTGAGTTACTGAGCAAGTTTACTTTGCTTTAAAAAGCTATACATATAGAGCTGGTTAAGTGATGCAAATCTCAAAAGGTACAAGTTTACAAATATGTTGTAAAAGTATTTTTAGGACCATGGTGTGATAATTGTGACTCGTTCTGTGTCACAAGTGCAATGCTATACCAGGTGAGCCACTGAGCAAGTTTACTTTTCACAGATGGGACTTAAGCCAGGACTAGGCCTTAGTTAAATTAAGATATTTAAGCAGCTTTTATAAAAATGCCTTAGAAGAAAACGTTACAGGTGTGCATCTTGAGACAGATCAATGGCACTGACATATTTTAAGATATGTCAGAGCAAAGTATTTTTAGTTGAGACAGCTCAAACATGCATTTTAGTCTGGGACTAGCCTTAAGCCTTGTCTGTGAAACTGGGGGATAGAGCTGGTTATTTGATGCAAACATCAAAAGGTATGAGTTTACCAATATGTAGTAAAAGCATTCTTATCACACAAGGAATCAAAATTAAGTCTTTACTAATTATTAATCTGTTCCTGTAATCATAATTTGTGTGAAAAGGAATACAATTTCTTGATGTTTTACTGCCAGCAAAGGGGTTCTATTCAGCTTGAAACTGCAGTGAATTGTGTAGGTGTGTTTTGTAGGCATTATTCCAAAGAGCCTATGTTGCTTACATGAACTCTACATGTGTAATTTTTCTTCCTAATCCATTTTAATACAAACCCTGCCCCACAGTTAATTTCACAATGAATGAGAAACCATTATGGGTATAAAAGAAGAAATTATAATCAGGTGACACAACAAAACAGCTTAGAATATAATGCTATAGAATACTTAAAACGAATACAAAGTGATTTTGACAGAGTATCTGAGGAAAATGAAGGCTGTTACACTGTGTCAGCGTACCCAGTGACACACTGAACACAAAACACAAAACTGATATGTGACGCCACACAATCACAGCCAATTAGAAGATATTTGATGTTTAATGTACGGGAAGCGAGCCTTTGAAGATGTAGGGCTGCCCAGCGTGGAGCCAAAACCAAACGATCAACAAAATGTTTTGCCGTTGCAGTGGTTGGTTATTACAAAAACAAAAGATTTACATGAAAGAGATGCTTATTGCATCCCGCATGGTTAGAAGCAGGTGTTTTTGCAGTGGAAAAGAGTACAGCATAAATGGATCACAGTAATTTGGAATCAGATAGCTAATAAGTTCACATCAATGTCCTTTCATACTCTAACTCACAGCATACCTCTCAAATGTGATACTATTATTGGTAACGAGCCAGCAGTCGGTACACCCCCACAGAGAATGATTTTAGCAGAAAAGGACAGAGCGATGATCACACTTTGAGTTAAGACGCCGCACTTATCAGGCTTGTCTAAAATTTTTTGTCATCCACTCTCTAATTCTTAAATAATTCAGAAGATAAAGTGACACTGATTTTATGGCAGTGACATTTCAGTTCTTTTACAGATGGTTACAAGCTTCTGCCACTTGTTTTATTCAAGCTATATTTATGAATACTTCTTTTTTTCCAGATATATAGAGAAGATTGGATCTTATAACAAGTGTGGTAAACACACACACACACACACACACACCTCAGTCGAGCTGCAAGATGTCAAGCAGTTATAAAATATAAATCATACATGAATAATTATGGTTCAAAACCAAATCTTCCATCAACGTTTATTGTATACCAAGTCTGTATCAGCAAGAGCTAACAGGGCCATGCTAATCAGCCAAACTTTGACCCTTAGGTATAGACAGGCTTGTCAAAGAAGACAGAGTTTTCCATTTCACAATGAGGAGCACTGTTACCTTTATTCCTGGTGGAGCTTTTTTAGCTTTAGTTCACTTGTGACTTTTTTCAGTCTTGAGAAATGCTGTCATTATTCATTGAACCTACTGTACAGCCAAGTTCAAAACAGGGTCTCGCTGCCTCTCTGTCTGTATAGGCTTATTAATACTTAATGTTCAAGCTTACATGTGAATATTTATGCTGGCACAGAGTTAAATCTCACTCAGGGAGAAACACATTGATTACCCTTGGAAAGGTATTCTCCTCTTGCACTGTATAACATCACTTGGCTAAAATGAGTGGAATAAAGGAGGAGGCGAAAGCTCCTGTCAGAGTGCATAAAGAGCACTCAGAGGAAAATCTCAACATTAGTCACATTCCCCTCAGTGCAGCCATCTCATACTTTACCAAGTGATTTATTATTCCCTGTATGGTGGTTGTAAGTGAAATAATGCAGGGCTGGATTATTACTGTACCTTGATATTCAGGACCATATTCTGTCCTTGGTAAACCGAATGATAATAATAATAAAAGCATTGGATTCTTTGAACAATGTAGAGATTAGGTATAGATTAAAACAGATGAGGTACAAAAAAAAAAAAAAAAGGGAGAGAGAGAGAGAGAGAGAGAGAGAGAGAGAGAGAGAGGGAGAGAGAGAGAGAGAGAGAGAGAGAGAGAGAATTTCCCGGACTATTATCAAATAGAATTGCACATTGTATTTTCAATTGCGTTTTCCATATGTGGACGCATAAATTGTGACAATCCAAATGCAATTACAAATCTTGCATTACTGTTTGCATTTTCGCTTTCGCGAACACACAATGACTGCCACATTTCAAATGAAAAAGCAAAGTCCATTTGCAACTGTATTTACATAACATTTAGTCATTTTGCAGACGCTTTCATCCAAAGCGACTTACAACTGGGGAATACATAAAGCGATTCATCTTAAAGATGCAAACAGACAGAGGAAGTGCTCGTAATACCAAGTCTCAGTCATTGTTCAAATAAGTACAAGCTAGAAAGAGAAGGAATAAATAAAGGAGAAAGACAAAGTTTTTTTTTTATTTTTTTTTTTTTATTTTTTAATAATTTAGGATGAACTCAAGTAGTGACGAAAGAGATTCAGCTGTGAAAGAGGTTTTCAGCTGTTGCTTGAAAATTGTCAGGGAATCAGCATTCCGGATAAGCGTGGAAAGATCATTCCACCAGCCAGGAGCGGTGAACGAGAATGTTCTGGAGAGTGATTTTGAGCCTCTCTGTGACGGTACCACGAGGCGTTGCTCACTAGCGGATCTCAGACTTCTGGAGGGGGTGTAGATTCATAATAGTGAGTGGAAGTAGGCGGGTGCTGAGCCTGTGGCTGTTCTATATGCAAGCATCAATGTCTTGAACTTGATGCGAGCTGCAACCGGTAGCCAGTGCAAGGAGATAAAGAGAGGTGTAACATGGGCTCTTTTGGGCTCGTTGAAGACCAGTCGTGCCGCTGCATTCTGAATCATTTGTAGAGGTTTGATTGTGTTTGATGGAAGGCCAGCCAGAAGAGCATTGCAATAGTCCAGCCTAGAAATGACAAGGGCCTGGACAAGAAGTTGTGCAGCATGCTCTGTTAGAAAGGGCCTGATCTTTCTGATGTTGTGTAATGCAAACCTGCAAGATCAAGCAGTCTTTGCAGTGTGGTCTTTGAAGGTCAGCTGGTCATCAAAGATTACACCAAGATTTCTGACCGAAGTTGATGGGGTAATAGTAGAAGAACCCAGCTGGATGGTGAAATCATGCTGTAGAGCTGGAGTGGCAGGGAAGACAAGAAGCTCAGTCTTTGCCAGGTTGAGCTGTAGGGGATGTTCTTTCATCCATGCAGAGATGTCCGCCAGGCAGCCTGAGATCCGTGCAGCTACCATTGGATCCTCTGGTTGAAAAGAGCGATAGAGCTGTGTGTCATCAGCGTAGCAATGGTAGGAGAAGCCATGTGCCTGTATGATGGGACCCAGTGATATAGTGTTATGTGGAGAAGAGGAGGGGTCCAAGAACTGATCCCTGAGGAACCCCAGTGACCAGTTGATGTGCTTTGGATACCTCCTCTCCCCAGGCCAACCTGAAAGACCTACCAGTGAGATAGGATTCAAACCAGCGAAGTGGAATCCCAGTGATGCCCAGTGATGAGAGGGTAGACAGCAGGATCTGATGATTGGCAGTGTCAAAAGCAGCAGATAGATCCAGCAGAATGAGAACTGATGATTTGGAATCAGCTTTTGCAATCCGCATGGCTTCCGTGACGCAGTCTCAGTAGCGCAGTCTCAGTTGAATGGCCAGTTTGTTGTTCTGTGAAAGTGTCCAGTTTGTTGTTCTCCTTTGTTATTGTATGTCAATGCAGTGCTGTTTCATGTTTTCTTTTTGTCTTGCAATAAAAAAAAAAAAAAAAAAAAAAAAAAAAGCTTTGATCAATGGAGGTAATCGGTAAAGCCTCAGCTAAAGGCAGCTGCTAACGAACAGACAGTGCAACCTTCTTGGCATAATACATAATTCTTTCTTTTTTACCCCAAATACAGTGATTATCCTCTGATAACAGAGCCACAAACGGTACGCACAATAGGTCAAAATTCACTATTACCCAAACGTTTTTCACCTGTCTCAACATCTCTCACTGTTTACACTCCGATTGATGCAAGTGAGAAAACAGACAGTGCAAGACAAAGCGTTTGGGTAATAGTGAATTTTGACCTATTGTGCATACCGTTTGTGGTTCTGTTATCAGGGGATAATCACTGTATTTGGGTAAAAAAAGACAGAATTATGTATTGTGCCAAGAAGGTTGCACTGTCTGTTCGTTAACACAGCCACAAACTGATTGGCAGCTGCCTTTTTTTGGAGAAAAGTTGTGCACATAACACAATTTCCAAGCAAGTAAAGCTTGTTGGTGAAAATTAGAGAGAGAAATCGGCAATTTAGAAGGGGTGAAATTGCATTTTAAAAGAAAATCTAGACCACCTAATCTACGAAATATAGTATTGGGGATATAGTACCAAACTGAATCATAACTACAGAGACATGTTTTTTAACCAACTAAACTTCTAAATGAACAAACTAATTCTTTGAAATCCAAAACTTCCAATCCACCTTCAGAATGCCTGTTAGACAAAACAGATTTCCTAATTTTATGGGATTTATTCTTCCAAATAAAATTCAGTAACATTTTATTTATATCATCAGCAATTTTGTCACTAACAGATAAAGATAAAGCAGGGTAAACACAACGGGACAATCCCTCCACTTTAGATATTAGAACTCAACCATAGATGGATAGATCTCGTTGAAGCCAAGAATTAAAGATTATTCTAGTTTTCTTTCATTTAGGAGAAAAATTGAGATGTTGACGAGTCAATCTATCTTTAGTAAGGAAAATCCCCAGGTACCTGACACAGTCTTTAACCGGTATGTGATGTATAGATGCTTGTTGGGTATCATAGAGACAAAATAGTTCACACTTTGATAAATTTAAATATAAGCCTGAGGCTTCAGAAAAAGACTGAATAATATGAATACTTAAAGGAATTTGACTTTGATCTTTAAGAAATAAGGTAGTATCGTCAGCAAGTTGAGATATTTTAAATTCTTTACCAAATACAGAAATACCTTTCAAAGTGGGATTTTGTAAAATATTAAGTGATAACAATTCAACAGCCAAAAGAAAAAGAAACGGGGAAATGGGGCAACCTTGACGCACTCCTCTATCACAATTAAAACTTTTAGTAGTTTGCAAGCTAACCAAAACTGCAGAGTTAATACCATTATAAAGCATTCTCACCATGTTACTAAATTTATTTCCGAAACCAAAAACACAAAGAGATTTAAACAAAAATTGGTGCTCTAATGAATAAAATGCTTTATAAAAATCCAAGAACATTATAATAGAATCTGAATCAATATTCTCTGAATAATCAGTGAGATCAAGTACAAGTCTTTTATTTGAACTAATGTGTCTATTCTTCATAAACCCATTTTGTGTTTCGCCAATTATATTATTAAGACCAGATTTTAAATGAGTTGCAAATATTAAAGCGAGTAATTTATAATCAACATTTAACAATGATATTTGTTCTCCAGTTTTCAATTAAAAGTGGATCTTTATCTGATTTGGGGATCAAAGAAATTAGTCCCTGCTTCATTGTGGGCGTCATCTCTCCTTTGTGAATACATTCTTTAGACAAACAATATAAAGGCTGCTTTAAGAAGTCCCAAAAATGTAAATAAAATTCACCAGACAGGCCATCAGTACCTGGAGATTTTCCCTTTTTCATAGATTTCAGTGCCTCTTCCATATCAGTAATAGAGATGTCAGAATCACATAGTAATTTAAAATCCTCATTAATGCCTGAAACGTTATCACAAACATTCAAAAGAAAATAATCGCATTTTTCTTGAGAAAACTGAGAAGTATACAATTCTTTGTAAAAGTTGTATACAAAAGCTGAGATCATTCCTGGATCTGTACATAAATCACCATTAATCTTTAAGGCAGAAAGAGATGTTTTTTTTTTTTTTTTTTACAATTTCTTTTCTCTAGAGCAAAAAAGTAATTAGTGTTTCTTTCACCCTTCTCGATCCATTTTGCTCTAGTACGTATGAAAGCCCCTTTAACAAGCTCTGTGTACATATTTTCAATTTTCATTTGACAGACACTATATTCTACCTCATCTTCTTTACTGGGATTATTCTTCTGCATTAACTCACCTAACCTGTGAATAAGTTCAAATTCTTTATTATTTTTTTCTCTTTTAATTAGTTTACTCCTGTTAACAGCAAAGTCTCTAACTTTAAATCTGAAGAACTCCCAACTAGAGCAAGGGTCACCTTCAATTTTACTAAACATAGTTTTAGCTAAATGAGTAACATAATCATTGAAAGAAGCATCTTCCAACAAACAGTTATTAAATTTCCAGTAACCTCTTGTACTTGGCTTTCTATATTGTTTAAGGTACAAATGAATTAACATATGATCAGTAAATGGAGCAAACTGATGATTAACAGAAATGACATCTTTCAAAATAGAATGAGAAATAAGAAAAAGATCGATTCTAGCCTTAAGGGATCCAGATTTGTTGGACCAACTAAAGCCACTACAACCACTGTTAAAGAAACGCCAAGCATCTACAACCGAAAGATTTTCACACAACCATAAAGTAATGTTATCATATGCATTAGAAGTAGTTCTTGAAGGAAAGCTATCTTGTACTTCGTCTGGAGTTTCATTAAAATCTCCAGCTATAATCAAATAAGCATTAATAAAGCGACGTTGTATACTAATAAGCTTTGCTCCCAATTCTTTGAACATAGATACATTGGCGTTCCGTGAGTTGTGCCCGTAAACATTACATAAAATGAATACCGCATTTTCAGTTTTACATACTAAAATGATCCATTTACCCTCATCAGATAAAAAAAAATTCTAAAATGTCCCCCCTAAATTTATGCATCAAAATTAAAGTACCAGCAGAACGGTTAGATCAGTGACTAATAAAAATTGAATTTCCTCACTGCGTTTTCCAAAAATTGGAGTCTGATTCACATGAATGACTTCCTTGCAGGGTGTCTACAGATATGAACAAGTTAAATTTAAGACTTTTTAAGACCTTTTTAATGCCACCTTATATGAAATTTAAGACCAAACCTCTGATGGAAATCACATTATTTTACATACGTATAATGTAATATTTAATTTTTTAAATGTAATATATATATATATATATATATATATATATATATATATATATATATATATATATATAGCTGTCAAAAATGCTATTTATTATTATGATATACAGCAAACTTTTCACATCAGCAGACAATTTCTCATACAAAATATCCCCACAAAAGCACCGCAAGACCGAGGTTTCTAGTAATGTAAACAATTTATTCTGAAGCAATATTTTATCTGTGTTCTATTAGCTTTTACATTTATCTGCATATTTTTTATATTAACTTCAGGATGTTATTTGGGCCATTTTTTAAACCTTATTAAATTTATGCATCATATTTCATGTCAAATTCTTACAGTTGATCAATAGATTCAATTTATACTAGGCTGTTATCAAACAAATTAATTTACATTGCACAATTACAACTGCAATAAATAATGTTATGAGATTAATGTTTTAAATGCAATTTTGAATATACAAATAAGAAGTGTTGGGGGGGATACATAATAATAATAATAATAATAATAATAATAATAATAATAATAATAATAATAATAATAATAATAATAATTTAATTTATATAGCGCCTTTCCCAGGTTCAAGGATGCTTTACCAAAGCAGGAATACAATGGACAGTCATTTCACATAGTCACAAACAGTCAGCACAAATAATCAATTAAGTTGGACAGTAGACATTTGCCCAGTCCAAAAACAAGATGAAACAAGATGAATGCAGTTGCATATCATGATACGGCAAAGACACATAGAAGCAGCATAGCAACACATAACAACATAGAAAATACATACTTTTACATACAAACAACATACTTTTAAACATACTAACCCTGCCAGTAGGTGGCGGTAAGTCACTTAATGAGTGAGTCATTATTGAGTCATTAATTCAACCATTCACTGAATCATTCAGTAAAAAACACCGCTGTGTGTTGCTTGGAGATTGTGCAATACTTCTGCTGTGATCTTTGTTTGGAACTATTTTAGTTGGTGAAACAGAACAAAACAGTCAATATTTTGTCTAAAATGTAAGTAACTTAATTATGTGACTATTTAACTACTTGTTTATTTAACTAAAATCAATGTAACATTTGCAATCGTGAGAAAAATCGGCAATTAGCTCCCTTGTCATGGTATGTTGCTTAACTACATCATGTTATAAATAAAAACTCAACATTATGAAATTTTACCTCAGTAAAATGTTCCGTTCAGCTCTTTTGCTCATTTCATACAGTCATTTGATTTGATTTCTCCATAAAAACCTCTTACAAAGAAACAGGCAGCGCGAGCCTGAACAGCGCGACCTTGATACCAGAAATACAATATAGCCATTATCAATCGCTGTTTACGTTGAATGTGATAAAATCAGAGCAATCATTCTTGCGTTTCCATGCTTCACTGTTATTTTTATTTATTTATTTATTTATTTTTTTTTTTTTTTTTGTCACATAGGCTATTTGTCCGGTCGGGCAAATAAAATTCTCAAGCCATTTTTCAGTAAACTTTATTTAACCCATTTTAAACTATCTAGGAAGCTGGTCAGTTAACTGTAGCATGCAGTAACTACAGCGGGGGAAAAATCTGTCTGTCTAGTTACTGTAAACAGTCACAGATCCATCAGACTGGAGAAATTTTTGCATAATTGGGACCAAAAATATTTAAGACCCATCGAATCTGAATTTAAGACATTTTAATACTTTGTAAGGCCTTTTATAAGGAAAATTTTATTTAAGACATTTTAAGACTTTTTAAGGACCCGTGGCCACCCTGTCTTGAACAAAAATAAAATCTGCGTTGCTACGTTTACAATACAAAAATAAGGCTTTCCTTTTTGTATGATCTCTTAAACCTCTAACATTAAGAGAGGCTAAACTAAAAGAAGAAAGCTCAAAAGAATGCATAGCAGGCAAATAACGCTAAATACAGTGCAATAAAACTCAGCTGAACGGCTGGTAAACGCAAAAGTCCTTTGGCTAAGAAGCTGACTTGAACTTCCTTGAACAGGGTAGAAGGTGATCAATCAGTAATGTCTTCTACATGACACCAAAAGAACACTAAAGTGCATTAACGAAATTGAGGGAATTTAGCAAACAGTTTCCTTAAATCTTTGTGAACACAGTCATCATCACTAAACGTTCAGTCTAAAGTTTATAAGGCCTCGATTTTCTGACCATCAATGAACGCAAAATGCCCTGAGAAGGATACCTTCTTACCCTCCTCTCTTGCCTTTTTAACAACTGGCCATAACACAGCCTACCTGAGTATTGTTGCTGACCATAGTCATACCTTTTGACCACAGTGTACCCATCTTGTGATGGCTACTTACAGCAGAATAACATGCCACATCACCCTCAAATCATCTCAAACTGGTTTCTTGAACATGACAATGAGTTCACTATACTCAACAGTCATCCACAGTCACCAGATCTCAATCCAATAGAGCACATTTGGGATGTGGTGGAATGGGAGATTCGCTTCATGGATGTGATGTACAGGTGACAAATCTGTAGCAACTGTGTGATGCTATCATGTCAATATGGACCAAAATCTCTGAGAAATTATTCCAGCACCTTGTTGAATCTATGTCATGAAGAATTAAGGCCGTTCTAAAGACAAAAAGGTTCCATACAGTATATACGACTTTTCTGCTGCAGTAAACTTGCTTGTTCGCTCACCTGGTACAGCATTGCACTTGCAAACTGTCGTGATTAAAAAAAAAAATAAAATAAATAATAACAAAAAAAAAAAAAGAAAAGTACCTTGCATATTGCTTCAGCAAATGTGTTTTTATCTTTTGTTAATGCTACTGGTTAGTTTTAAGGTAGGGTTTTGTATAGGCGGTATGTTTCAAACTCATTAACCTTCCAGCACTACTCACCATTTCATTTCCAAACTGCTGCAATACAAATGACAACCAACGTATTAAACCACTGCCAGATCAGCAACCTAATATCATTCTGCAGAAAAGTCGCCACAGGTGTTTTTTTTCCAGCAGGCTGATATGTTGATATACTGGAATATTTACAAATCAAAGACCATCCCCCAGGCCAAACAAACCATTTATTCAAATTACGCTCATTTAGAAGTAAGTATTTCATACTTGAAGAGGTTAGCCAGTCATAAAAAGGTAATTTATGTATTAAAATCTTAAAGGTCCAGTAGTAAAAACAATCTGTTCAGTTATAAAGGTCAGGAAGAAGAAGAAGGGAAAAAAAGTGGACATGAGGAAAAAAAAAGATGCAACGTAAGTTATGGTTTCTTTCAGAAGGATATACATCTTCGAAAAAGAGGATAAGCAAAGAAACAAAAATGAATCCGATGTTCTGAAATTTCTGTCTGAGAATCATCTCTTCTGACATCATCCAATTACGCTCAAGCAGAAATCAGGTGATCACTAGAACATGACTAATTATGAGTTCACTTGGAACTCGTGTAAAACTCTGACAGCTTTAGCTAATTCCTTCGTTCTGGTTAGGCCGTACCACCATGTAGCCTGCATAATCCATTCAGACAGTTTACAAGAGGTTTGACACGCTGAAACAGCTTTTCCCATTTAAGGGTGTGTTATCTGAAACGTCTAATTGAGCAGCTGTCAGGGAACGCGGACTCTCGCCAAACCCTCTCCAACATAAATCCCCACTGCTGTCTACTTCATTACCATCCTCCACTGCTGTCTGAGCTTCAGGAAGCTCAAAACACTTTCTACAAGTGCTCTCAGCCAAAGACAAAAGTAGAAAATACAATACACTGAGTTTTTATTTATTTATTTTTTTAAGTGAACTGTTCCGTTTCTGTGCCAATAGTCTTACCAAATGTAATTGCAAAAATAATAACTCCTGAATAAACGAACAACCCAAACTCAAATTCACATAATTTGTTGAGCTATTGAAATTGCTTTTGATTTTTTAGGGATATCAACTTACAAATAAAACAAAAAATCACATATTTAAGTTTAAAGCTTGGAGGATGTGTGAAGAAATGTTTAACTGCCTTTTCTTGTTAAAACTAAATAGCTGTTTGCTGTGACATTCAGTTAAATCACACTTTTACTGCAGACCTTAAGAGCTTAAAAAAAATCATTCATTCTGGTACAGAAAGAGAAAAGAAGTAATGACATCTATAGAAAGGAGAACTTGATACTGTCACATGTTAAGCTGATTGTGGCTTCAGTCTTTGGCCGAGATAAAAATCAGTGCAGCTGAACCTCTTAAATGAAACTCAGATAAAGGTTGATGTCTAATACAATATATATATATATATATATATATATATATATATATATATATATATATATATTTATAGAGAGAGAGAGAGAGAGAGAGAGAGAGAGAGACTGAGAAGCTAAACATAACTTTATCATACATGCAGGCGCATTTATCCTAGTTCCGAAATGGCACTTTATTAATAACCCTCCGGGAAAAGTGACAAGCCCATACTAAAATTTGCCATATCTAATATAGAATCTATCTGTTCCTGAAACAGTATCTGTGTGAAGTGCTGGTAGTCTGACTCTAAGCACTGCATGACATTGTGATGCTAAACAGTGGTGTAGGCCGCCCCGCGTCTTTGATCAAACACTGCAGCCGGGCCGTGGTGCTGTAGAACTCATTACAGCGCGGTCTGAGCCGGATCCCGTTCATTCGCCATCCCAGATATGCATCAGCGCTTTGCTCAATCTCATCTGCTCCAACACTGCCTGCTTATCAGCTAAAGCTAGCCTAGCTTATAGTGTGCTCTAACACCAATTTATTCCAGCCCACCAAATACAATTCTTTCTCTGTTCTCTCAGCTCTTTTTAAACAAACCACGGCCAACAGATATACCAAAGTTCAACCTATATTACAGACGACAACACACAAGCATAAGGAAACTATGTCTTATTTATTGGATGCACTGCTGTAGCACCAGATTTACAAAGTTTATTAAGCAAATATGGTAACTATGCAAATGTAGCAAATAAACAAACAAACAAACCCCTGCTGAACTATTTGCATGGCATAGTTCCTAATTTTACTGGTCAATTCCAAACACACTAGTCAGAAGTTCTGATAGCAAGAGTTGTTTTTTGAAAAATGTATCAAAATTAAGTGAATGGGAAGAAATGCCAATAGGCTTAGAAAAATAAACTTTTTACTTAAATTAAGTTTGTTTTTCTTACACCATTGCAGGATTCTTTTTTAAGTATAAAGTTAATTAATTTTGATATGTCTTACATAATTTAATCTAATTTTGCTTCTCAAGTAAACATTTCTTTATTTAATAATTGTTGATATTTATAATGGAAAATATGATAAAAAATGCTGAGGAAGAATTTTTTTTTATTTTTTTTATTATTATTTTTTTTTTGGCAGTGTATCTGGAAGATGTAGCAGATTACTACAATTTGGCGTACTTACTGGGATTGTAAAATCCATTACATCACCACAATCGATTCAAATTGAGTCGATTCTTTAAAATGGCGAAGTATCCCCATCTACATCACACATCTGCTGTCATAATCCATAGAAAGTGTAAACTAACATCACTCTTTTAAATTAAATTTCATAAACTGCCTGCTTTCTAGGTAACAGCAGGAATAGCACTGAGCATTGGCATGGTCTACTATGACTTTCGTCTCAATAAACTCATAATTACAGCTTATTATTAGTTTGTAAGGATGTTAAGTTTAGGTAATTGGTAGGAGCAAGGTCATGCAGAATAGGCATTGTGCTTTATAAGTACTACTAAGTAGCCAATATGCTAGTAATATGCATGCTAATAAGCAACTAGTTAATAGTGAGAATATTGTTTTATTTGACAAGAAAGTGCAAAATGTTCAAACATGTTTACATCTGTGAAACAAGTAAAAACCTGGGTAACCTGAGATCCTGAAACAATATTATGAGAATACGATATAATATGTTGTGAATTCTTGATGTTTTAGTTCTTTTAGTTGTTTTAGTGAATTCTTGATGTTTAGTTATTCATTGTCTATGTAGATGTGTTTTTGTGCATTGCTATGGAAAGAACATATTCACAACATAACACATTCTGACTAGCACATTAACTTAGCAGATAATATGCTTATATTGTGTACATATCTGATTATTCTCATATTTATAGGATTCATTTGTGTGAGTTCATTAAGCAGTAAGTTCAAATACACAGTATTTATGAAGCACTGGGCAAAAAATATTCAGATTACCTAATATTTTTGAGATTCTGAAGAGCGCATCCGATGGACACTTTACTATTCCCATGAGGCCACGGGAAGATGTACATATTTTAATAACAGATGAGAAGTTCATCATCAAATGCAGCACAGACAGACCGTACAGTATGCAAATTCAGGCAAAGTGAACCACTTAATTTAAATGCTCATGGGACAACACTATTTCAGTGCATTTACTGTAGTTTCTGTGTAAACTGCTTTGTCAGTGGTTGGTGAATAAAATTAATTGAAATACAGTATGAGGCATCTTTTTACTGAATTTGCCCAAAAGAAAGTGAAGCAGTTATGGTATAGTAAGTGCTAGCTCTTCATGCTGCTGGTTTTCTAGCTTCCAGAGGACAGTTGAAGGTTGTGATCGTCCAGTAGGACCTTTAAAAGCTTGTAAATGTTTTTTGTTGCTCTGTGGTCCATTGAAGCAAACAGCCCATAAAACGCAGAAAACAAGTCACACTGGGATATTAGACCTCCTCAAATACAGCAACTCAAACAAACTCCAAAATCCATAATAGTTCTGAACTTGTTCATTGACCCTACAGTAGATGGCCCACAGTAGATCACCTACACTGAAAAGGTACTTCAGTGGTTATTTGCTGCAACCTAACTTCATCAAACAATAATACTGAAGCTTACTTATATCAGCTGCATAATGAGAAGAGAAGACTCCTTGGGAAAGACTATTATGCTTGGAATGATGGAAGAAAATAGAGAAGAGAAAGACCAAGATCAAGTAACTAGACAAGGAGTTTCCAAGATCGAATAAGACCTAAAGGTCTAAAGACGTTTGGACTAATCCAATGGATTAACAAAGCAAATGATAAAACTACTATAAAAGCTTAATTAAAGAACCTGCTTCAAATAATTAATTTGGCTTATTGGAAAAATGTGCCTGTGGTTTTATTTATGCAAAATGGTAATTGTGTTGCTTTTTACATGTTTCCTGACACGTATAAAGTGAAATGTCCAGTGAATGGCACTAATAGCATGCTTAGTTTTGCTATTATTGCAATTATTATTTGCTATTATTATTATGTTGGTTGTTGTAGATTTCATGGCAGTTCAGAAATTAGATGTTTTGTGAGAGGGGCTAAAAGGTAAATGCTACAATGAACCCTACCCTAAACCTAACCAATAGTGTCACCGAAGGCAAATATGAGATTATAAACATTTGCTGTAGCAGCATTTGAGCTTTATGGAGCTGGTTATGTGATGCAAACTTCAAAATGTATTAGTTTACAAACCATTCAATATGTTAAATATGTTTAGCAGTCATAACATAGTATTGTGCAAGGAAACATGCAAAAATAAGTCTTAATTAATTGATAATCTGCTCTTGTAATCATAATTCATTCAAAAATAATAACATTTATGGTTGGTTTACTGGCACTAATGTTCATTTCAGTTTGAACTTGCAGTGAATTGTCAGTATTGGTATTTAATTTTAGTTTTGCATATAGGTAGAAGGACATTATCCATGAGTCTGTGCTTAATTAATCTCTGAATTGGTTATATAGTTATATAGGACAATATTGGTGGTACATTGACAGTTGGAATATAGCATACAAGTCAAGACATGTAAAATAGTTGTGTGAACGTCCTTTGAAGGAAGGAAGGAAGGAAGGAAGAAAGGTGGAAAATCGCTTTCGCACCAACTTTAAAAGAGCCGTTCAATGCTTCTCTCTACAGTGGTAAACAAATCTAAACAACATCAATCCTTTCGTGTTTAAATGGCATTCTGGAAAAAGGCCAGCCACCATTTTCAGCAAAATAACAATGTATGAAATCTGTTTGAAAATGACGATCCTGCTGTTTAAATATCACTATTATTCAATATATGTGTTTTGTGTGTAATACATCTGAAGGGATGTTTGACTGGAGTCGGCCCCTGTGATTTCTACCCAGCAGGGCGCAGCACTAAGGCTTAAATGTACTTTCTCTCACAACAGGAAGCAGCATCAGTCATTCATCACAAATCAAAGCCTTTCAGTGTTATTATTTTATGATGTGTTGTTGCCATGGGAGGTGAACACATCTAGAGAGGCTTCATTTTACAGACAGTCACAGATAGGGCATCTATAGGTTGGCACAACAGGTACACACACACATACACGCACACTTCTTACTTTTGTCTGGATTTCACTTTTTCCCACTTTTTTTGACGAGACGTCAGGTTTTAATTGCAGCTCTGAGATCAGGGAAGAGTAATGAAATCTTTATTGGGCTTAAGGTGAGAGGAGATGCTCTCATCCAATCCTCTATTTATTGGGACAGTGGGAAACATCAAAGAAGAGGAGCGCCGTGTCCTCATTCCCCTGAGAGAATTATTTTCGTAGCTTTATGCGTTTATATCTATGAACACACTTTCTCTGTGTGTCTGTTTCAGAATAGCTTCTAAGTGTTAATGTGCATTGTTGAAACAAAATACTTTGGGAAGTTGACATGTCCTGGGTTGTGATATGCTACATTCCATCAATTTTTTTTTTCCATTTGTTTTAGAAATAATGTGCACGACTCATTAAAGTACAACCTGAATTCCGGAAATGTTGGGATGTTTTTTTTTTTTTTTAATTTGAATCAAATGAAAACTAAAAGAATTTCAAATCACATGAGCAAATATGATAACATGAACATAGATAACATAACAAATGTTTAAACTTAGAAATTTTCAAATTTTCTGCACAAAATGAGCTTATTTCAAATTTCTGCTACTGTCACAGTGCACACAAGGGAATCGAGGAGACGAGAGGTAAACTTCTTTAATCCCAAACAACAGGGCAAATCAAGGCAGGACAGAGACACACAGGGAGTGTAAGAGTAGACCAGATCAAACAGAACTGAACAGACAGGAACTTAAGTACACGGGATAAAACTAGATAATTAATCAAACACAGCTGGGGACTAATAAACTAATGATGAAACAATAAAGATAGGAACAGGAACATAACCAAATATGGGCATACATGAGGGAAAACTAAGTCTAGGGGAGCACAAGACAGAAAACTACAACACAAGACAGGACACAGGTCTGACAGCTACAGGTCTCAAAATAATTGGGGCAGGGGCATGTTTGCCATGGTGTAGCATCTCCTCTTCTTTTCAAAACAGTTTGAAGACGTCTGGGCATCGAGGTTATGAGTTTCTGGAGTTTTGGTGCTGGAATTTGGTTCCATTCTTGCCTGATATAGGTTTCCAGCTGCTGAAGAGTCCGTGGTCGTCTTTGACATATTTTTTGTTTAATGATGGGCCAAATGTTCTCTATAGGTGAAAGATCTGGACTGCAGGCAGGCCAATTCAACACCCGGACTCTTCTACTATGAAGCCATGCTGTTGTAATAGCTGCAGTATATGGTTTTGCATTGTCCTGCAGAAATACACGTTGTCTGGAGGGGAGCATATGTTGCTCTAAAACCTTTATATACCTTTCAGCATTCATAGTGCCTTCCAAAACATGCAAGCTGCCCATACCGTATGCACTTATGCACCCCCATACCATCAGAGATGCTGGCCTTTGAACTGAACGCTGATAACACGCTGGAAGGACTCCCTCCTCTTTAGCCCGGAGGACACGGCGTCCATGATTTCCAATAAGAATGTCAAATTTGGACTTGTCTGACCATAGAACACTTTTCCACTTTGAAACAGTCCATTTTAAATGAGCCTTGGCCCACAGGACACGACAGCACTTCTGGACCATGTTCACATATGGCTTCCTTTTTGCATGATAGAGCTTTAGTTGGCATCTACAGATGGCACGGTGGATTGTGTTTGCCGACAGTGGCTTCTGGAAGTATTCTTGAGCCCATTTAGTAATATCAGTGACAGAATCATACCGATGAGTGATGCAGTGTCGTCTGAGGGCCCGAAGACCACGGGCATCCAACAAAGGTCTTCGGCCTTGTCCCTTACGCACAGAGATTTCTCCAGTTTCTCTGAAACTTTTGATAATGTTATGAACTGTAGATGATGAGATTTGCAAAGCCTTTGCAATTTGACGTTGAGGAACATTGTTTTTAAAAGTCTTTTTATGCACTCTTTCACAGATCGGAGAGACTCTACCTCTCTAAGACATCCCTTTTATGTCACAGACCAATGTCAATTAACTTAATTAGTTGCTAGATGTTCTCTCAGCTGAATCTTTTCAAAATTTCTTGCTTTTTCAGCCCTTTGTTGCCCCCGTGCCAACTTTTTTGAGACCTGTAGCAGGCATCAAATTTGAAATGAGCTCATTTAGTGGATAAAAGTGTAAAATTTCTCAGTTTAAACATTTATGTTATCTATGTTCTATTGTGAATAAAATATTGGCTCATGTGATTTGAAAGTCTTTTAGTTTTCATTTTATTCAAATTTAAAAAAAACATCCCAACATTTTCGGAATTCGGGTTGTAAACTTGAAGATCCACAATATACAGTTTGCTTGTTTTGGTGATTTCTGTTCAGCCACTTTTGTATAACGTTACATTTCAATATTATAAAATGACCATAAAAAGTCTGTTTGGAAAGCAGTTATTTAGTTGGTGTAACATGGGGTTTTGAGTTTTGTTTCATGTTCTTGTTTACACGTCTTTTATTTTGGAGTTTAGTCATGTTATTCCCTTGTCTGTGTGTTATGTTCTGATTGGTTCTCTTGTTCATTGTGTCATGTTCTGATTGGTTGTCTTAGTCATGTGTCCTGTCTCTCATTGGTTGGTTCTTGTCATGTGACCTGTATTGTTTGCTATAAGTAGCCATCATGTTTCCATTGTCTCTCGTTGTGTATTGATGTTGTAACCCGCTGTCGGTGAGTCAAGTTTGAATCATTTTTGGAATAAATTTACATTTGGGTTCATCACTACGCTCACCTCGGTGGACTAATGTTACAGTTGGCTGTTTCGCTAGATGGCATAGCTTTGGATGTTTATTTTATTGCCATTAATCATGTATCATTCATCATATATTGTCCCACTTTCTTTCACCTGTAAAATTTTGCTGAGTAAATGTCACCGCACCTTCAGACCATTTAATAAAAACTAGTGAAGGCAAAAATGAAACATGGTGAAAAACTTAAATGGTGACCAGTCACAGAATCTCAGAGAAACACTTTCCCTTATTCTTTGAAACCTGAAATCTTGACGTTGATAAAAAAAGAAAGTCCATGTTATGCATCAGTTACCCATGTATATGAATGTGTGACTCATGCACAGTTGTCAGGAGCGCTGTCACTCACAGAGAAACAAATTGACTCATTTTAGAGGGTGAGAAACAAAGAAGCAGAGCTGTCAATCACAGGGGATATGTTCAGTGCTGGCAGACCGAGCTCATCGAATGTAGCATACTGTTCCTTCAAACATACAGCAGAGTCCTGCGTACATTCCCAGCATGCACTGCTTCAGTATTCCATTTAATGTCAATATAAAATCAAAATGGACTCCATTTACTTTCTTAATACTCATTCTTAATATGAATGATTCATCACTGCATGTTATTTACAAAGAAAATAACCACTTTACAGCTGATGTCACTTAAGTGAAAATGATTTATAGTTTCAATTCATAGTAAATGCAGTTAACTTACGAGTGTATAAGTAAAACTTATGTACATCTATCTATCTATCTATCTATCTATCTATCTATCTACACTCTAATATATATATATAAATTCCATAATTCTGTTTTTAAAATATAGCTAAAATGTACTGCTGAATATACTGACAGGCATTTATGCTAAACTAAAATATATTTTAATGGCATTTCTATCTAAACTTGTACTGCATATGATGTATGTATATTTAAATATATTTGTAATTACAAATTTGTAATGATGAAGGTTTAAAATATATTAAATGTAGGTATAGAATCAAATAACACAATACAGCTAAAATTATTATTACATGTTATTATTATTATTATTATTATTATTATTAATTATTATTACTTTACATGTGCTTTTAGTCTGTTAGTCAACACATCGGATTATCACTATACAACTTTATAATGCACTTTAAAAGTAAAACTTTTAATTTGACATTATTAGAAAGTGCACTATTTTATTTTATTTTATTTTACTTTACACTGGAGGACCTTTAATAAATGGTTATTTGTAAGGAGTGATTACACAGCCTTTCATACTCCTCTGGGTCAGGGAGATTTATTTATTTATTTTTCTTAGCAAGCCTCTTTTTAATACTTGAACACTTCACTTTCTGTTCCCTATGCATGTGGCATTTGTGCCCCTGCAAGTGAGAGGCTGGCAGAGTAGAAGAAATATATGAAGCAGTTCATTAATGTATAGGTTTATTGCTGTCAGAAATAGCATCATTCTCTTAAGTGACTCTTGAAAATGTGACAGAATATGCCTGTTTTATTTCAGCTGTTCCCCTTAGACACTGACTGACCTTCAGCAGGTTGAATCCGGTGAGGGCCACTGTGTTATTACAGGATTTACAATATGACATGCTTTAAATGAATGCTGGCGTACTATGACAAGTGACTACTGTATCTTACACCAAAACACAGGGGTATCCAAAGTTTCAGAAGTTCAAGGATCTAAATTCCCTTCAAAACAAAGGTCCAAGAAATCATACTATTTTACAAAGTTTCATCAAAATATAAATATGTTGTGTGGCTGTGAATTTAAATATACACTATGTGCAATTTTTAATTGGTAAATGTCCTATATTGTAAAATAATAATAAAATGAAATAAAATAAAATCAGAAAAACGGCGTCTTCTTCTTTCAAGTGAGTGTTATTTATCATTTTGACTGTGGTATTATAAGTAAATCTAGGAGATTGTATATGACTCTACACATGTCTCTATGCTGGGCCACTGTTATGACATCCAGTATTCATTTTCTGTCAGCTGTGTATGAAACACCAATCTTGGGTCCAGATGTGCACAGCAAGCCATTAATTGGTTGGTTTCTCGTTGGTTTCTTCTTTCATAGCATCAGGGAGCAAACTGGGTTTACAGACACAAGAAATACTTCACTCAGAAATAAAAATTGTCATCATTTACTCATAAGACTTACAGTATACAGTTCATATAGATTAATTGTTTTTAGTCGCTTTTATGCTGATTTTTGTCCTTTAACTCTTTACTCCTTTCGGGTAGCCTACTATGGGGGAAAAATGTTTTAAGTTTTAAGCCACTTGTGGGTGTGTAAATGATGAATGATTTGTAATTGTTGGTTAAGCTATTCTGTTAAATGTCTTGTGAATGAAAATGAACTAGATGTGCCATCAGAAGAATATTTGAGTGGGAAAAGAGTTTTAAAGTAGCACAGAAATTAAATCTGATCATTCAGCTGCCTTAAAACATTTAGAAATTAATTTCCTAAACAATTTTGCAAACTGGATTGTAGTGCAAAATCCTGAATCTTATTCACTAACCCAGCCTCTGTTTTTTGTTCAGCTCAAACATGCCTCTTGTTAATGTAAATTCCATCCTATTTAGAGTTAAAATTAGAGTCAGTGTTTTTTTTGCTAATAGCACAATTAACAGTTATTTTACATTATCATTTAGACATTTATCAGATGCTTCTATCCAAAGCAACCTATATTACATTCAAGTTATACATTTTTTTTTTATCAGTTCATTACAATAATAATAATAATACATCTTTTTAAAAAAAAAAAAATTATGACACAGTGCCAGTCTCTGTGATTGGAAAAAAAGGGAAGAAGAAAATGTGTACAGAATTGTGCGTTTTTTAAGTATAAAAGATCAAAGATCTTTGATATTCAGGAATATTCAGTTCTGCTTGTGGACATTTAGTTTACTTACTACAAAGTTTCTTAAAACTCTTCTTCAGATCTTTTAAAACATCTTTCAATCGTTCAATAATACATACCTGGAAAAAAAAAAAAGTCATTGTAACTACCTGGTATTTTTTTTTTTGCTTCTGGACTGAAAAAAAAAACAAAAAAAACGTCTCGGTTACGTATGTAACCCTCGTTCCCTGAAGGAGGGAACGGAGACGTCACGTCGGATGACCGACGAAATTGGGATCTCGCCAGAGAGACCAATCCACTTCGAGTGTAACTAAACGAGCCAATGGACATTGGCATGCGATTATTGCATCCAGCTGCCGCTGATCACAGTGTGAGCATAAGAGGCTGCTGATGCACCGCATCAATTATGTTTTCGCTGAGGAGCCGAGCCGGCGACCCGGCAGCTCAGTGGTGGTACAGCGACTGTGGCGACGGGACGTGACGTCTCCGTTCCCTCCTTCAGGGAACGAGGGTTACATACGTAACCGAGACGTTCCCCTTTCAGTCGGTCACTCCGAGTCACGTCGGATGACCGACGAAATTGGGATCCCTACCAAAGCGCCACAGGAGCTGCCCCTTCCAGTGCCCTGTGTAGGGCTCCTGACCCTTCCTATAAGGCAGACGATAGGACCGGGCTCTACACAGAGAAGGTCAACTACTGGTGTTCCTTGAGCAACCCAAACAGTAGGACTAGGATAACACTGGGAAGCGTGCCCTTCCACTTGGAAGAGGCACACTGCGGAGTCACCTCCTCCCAGAGGGGGTTAAGTGACATTCAAACATGTGAAGTAACCCCGAAGGGCCTATTGCACATGGAAGTCTCTGAGATGGCTCAGGCTGCATCTTTAGAGATGGCAGAACGTGGTCCGCCAGGGGAAACACGGCTCTAATAAGAATACCGTGGAATACACATATGGGATCCCGACAGGGTCTCTCATATGGGCACTAGCCTCGCACCAGATTTCAAGAATTCATTGGCTGAAGGCCTGGCGCCGGACACCCCGCCGCGTCCGGACGCCGGAGTGCTGGAGGACTCAACAGGGTTTGCCTGGTTAAGGAACTCTCTGGAGAATTAGGCGTAAGGACGCCGCAAGCCGACTCTGAGGCGGCCCTCTCAGTGCCACTACCCGTTTGAGGTGAGAACACAGGAGGAAACCGGTTCGACACGTAGGCTATAAAACCTAGCGAACGTGTTGGGAGTCGCCCAACCCGCAGCTCTACAGATGTCTGCTAGCGAGGCACCACGAGCCAGCGCCCAGGACGATGCGACACCCCTAGTGGAGTGAGCACGCAACCTGAGCGGGCAGGGCACACCTTGTGCTTCATAGGCCAAGGTGATGGCATCCACTATCCAGTGGGCCATCCTCTGCTTGGAGACAGCCTTCCCCTTCTGCTGTCCTCCGTACCAGACAAAGAGCTGTTCTGAGGTCCTGAAGCTCTGAGTTCTATCCACGTACTGACGCAGTGCGCGTACAGGACAGAGCAAAGCTAGGGCTGGGTCTGCCTCCTCCAGGGGCAGCGCTTGCAGGCTCACTACCTGGTCCCTGAAGGGCGTGGTAGGAACCTTGGGCACATAGCCGGGCCGGGGCCTCAGTGTTGCACTGGAGTCAGCCGGCCCAAACTCAAGGCACGACTCGTCGACCGAAAATGCCTGCAGGTCCCCCACCCTCTTGATTGAGGCCAATGCAGTCAGGAGTAGGGTTTTCATAGAAAGAAACTTCAACTCGACTGACTGCAATGGCTCAAAGGGGGCAGTTTGTAGGGCTCTTAGCACCAAAGCCAAATCCCAAGAGGGAAGGGAGGGAGGCCTCGGAGGATTTAACCTCCTGGCCCCCCTAAGAAACCTGACGACCAGATCGTGCTTCCCCACCGACCTCCCCTCTATGGGGTCGTGGTGGGCAGAAATAGCAGCAACATATACCTTAAGGGTGGAGGGGGACAGCCTACGCTCCAACCCTTGTTGCAAAAAGGAAAGCACGGCTCTGATCGAACATCTCCGGGGGTCCTCCTGGTAAGAGGAACACCATTCGACGAACAGGTTCCACTTCAGCGCATAGGCCCGTCTTGTGGACGGTGCTCGTGCTGAAGCGATAGTGAGCGCTACCTCCTGGGGCAGGTCACCTAGAACCTCCGCGTCCCGTCCAGGGACCACACATGAAGTTTCCACAAGTCTGGACGCGGTTGCCAGAGGGTGCCCCGTCTCTGAGAAAGCAGATCCTTCCTCAGAGGAATCGGCCAGGGAGGGGCTGTCGCGAGGAGCATGAGTTCCGGGAACCAGGTCCTGTTGGGCCAATATGGAGCCACTAACAGGACCTGCTCCTCGTCCTCCCTGATCTTGCACAGCGTCTGTGCTAGCAGGCTCACTGGGGGAAACGCATACTTGCGCAAGCCCTGGGGCCAGCTGTGTGCCAGTGCATCCGTGCCGAGCGTTGCCTCGGACAGGGAGTAGAACCACTGGCAGTGGGTGGTTTCCGGAGATGCAAACAGGTCTACCTGAGCAACTCCGAACCGACTCCAAATCAGCTGGACCGCCTGGGGATGGAGTCTCCACTCCCCAGGAAGTGCCGCTCGAGACAGCTCGTCGGCCGCCTGATTGAACACTCCGGGGATGTGGATGGCACGAAGGGACCTCAGATGCTTCTGACTCTAGAGGAGGAGGTGGCGGGCGAGTTGCGACATGCGACGGGAGCGCAAACCGCCTTGCCGGTTGATATACGCAACGGTCGCAGTGTTGTCCGTGCGGACCAGAACGTCCCTGCCCCGAAGGCGCCCTCTGAGGCGGCACAGGGCAAGACGTACTGCCAGCAACTCGAGGCAATTGATATGCCAACGCAAAAGGGGGCCCGTCCAAACCCCTGATACTGCGTGCCCATTGTACGTGGCACCCCAGCCGGTGGCTGAGGCATCCGTGAATACCACAGCATGCCTGGATACCTGCTCCAGGGGCACTCCTGCCCGAAGGAATGAGGGATCTGACCACGGGCTGAAGGTCTTGCGGCAGGCCGGTGTAATCTGAACCCGGTGAGTACCGCGTTTCCACGCCCACCTCGGGATTCGGCCATGGAGCCAGTGCTGAAGCGGTCTCATATGGAGCAGACCAAGCGGAACTATGGCCGCAGCTGCAGCCATATGCCCCAGGAGCCTCTGAAAGAGTTTCAGTGGGACCGCTGTCCTGCCTGATAAAGTCTTGAGGCAGTTCAGCACCGACTGAGCACGTTCCTGGGTGAGGCGTGCTGTCTGGTTGACCGAATCCAACTCCATGCCGAGAAAAGAGATCCTCTGCGTTGGCACGAGTTTGCTCTTTTCCCAATTGACCCGAAGGCCCAACTGGCTGAGGTGCCTGAGCACCAGGTCCCTGTGTGCGCACAACAGCTCTCGAGACTGTGCAATTATGAGCCAGTTGTCGAGGTAGTTGAGAATGCGCACACCCTGTTCTCTCAGGGGAACAAGGGCCGCCTCTGCGACTTTGGTGAAGACACGAGGCGAGAGGGACAGCCCGAAGGGCAGAACCTTGTACTGATATGCCCGACCTTCGAACGCGAATCGCAGGAATGGCCTGTGCCGCGGAAGAATCGAAACATGAAAGTACGCGTCCTTCAGGTCGATCGCTGCAAACCAATCTAGGGGACGGACGCATCCAAAAATGCGTTTCTGCGTCAACATCTTGAACGGCATCTTGTGAAGTGCACGGTTCAAAACTCGCAGATCCAAGATCGGTCGTAACCCACCGCTTTTCTTGGGCACAATGAAGTAAGGGCTGTAAAACCCCGACCTCATATCGGCTGGAGGGACCGGCTCTATTGCATCCTTCGCCAGTAGGACTGCAATCTCCGCGAGCAAGACAGGGGCATCGACGGCTTTGACTGAAGTGAACCGGATGCCCCTGAACTTGGGGGGACGCCGGGCGAACTGAATCGCATAGCCGAGTCTGATGGTCCGCAGGAGCCACCGGGACGGGCTGGGGAGCGCTAACTAGGCTCCGAGAGACCGCACCAGTGGAACCAACGGGGCCACCGACGCGCCCGCGGAGGGGCAGCGAGGTGGAACACAGGGACCGGCCCCAGGGCCTGTGACGGCCTGGCCTGTGACGGCAGGGGGCGGGGTCTGGGTGTGTAGTGTAGCACTCACCTGATTTCTCCTCGCGTGGGAGGAGACACAGGAACCCGGCTTGAGGCTTGTGACAGCCCGGCGTTTGACGACTTGAAGCGGGGAATGGAGTGCTACTGTCCTTACCTGGTTCCACGAATGGGCAGGAGGGGTGCTCTTGGGTAACCACCTGCTGCCTGCTGGCGAGAGAGGAGGAGGGAAGCGATCCTGTGATGCACGGATCACCACTCTCCTCCTCTTGAGACCCAGAGATTGAGGAAACCGCTCTTTTACTGATGTTTTGGGTACCGCTGGCTGCTGGGCCAGCGGCGGAACAAAAACAAACTGAAACACAGGATTCTCCACCCAGCCCTCCACCGGGGGAGGGAGTGGTGTGGTCACCATCTCCCGAAGAGCAGTCTCCTCCATCTCTGGGTCGCCCGTCTCAGGGCCTCTTGCACTTGCGCTTGCCGCCAGGTTTGGCGGGGGTCTGGACGGGCTGGGCGTCCTGCCTGCGACCGGCTCCACGACGCGGCCTGGTGTAAGGCTGCTGCGGCTGCGCGGGAGCGGGGGCGGCCGCAGGGGGGCGCCCACGGCGACGAGCAGGCTGAGGGGCTGCAGCCGGAGTGGAAGCAGCAGGTTTCCTCCGGCGCATGATGTGTTTGATCGCCTCAGTCTGCTTCTGGGCTGCCGAGAACTGCTGGGCAAAGCTCTCGACAGCGTCGCCGAAAAGGCCGGTCTGTGACACGGGAGCATTCAGGAACTGTACCTTTTCCAGCTCTCTCATGTCAGCAAGACACAGCCAGAGATGGCGCTCCTGGACCACTAACGTGGACATCGCACGACCCAGACACTGTGCGGTCACCTTCGTCGCTCGTAGCGCGAGGTCCGTCGCAGCACGCAGCTCATGTAGAACCGCCAGGTCGTGACCACCCTCGTGCAGGTCTTTCAGTGCTTTGGCCTGGTGGACCTGCAGCAACGCCATAGCGTGGAGGGCGGAAGCCGCCTCCCCACAGGCTCTATAAGCACTGCCAGTTAGACCTGACGAATACTTAGAGGCCCGTGAGGGGAGACACAGATCACCCCGCAGGGTGGAAGCGGCTGTTGGACATAGTTGCATGGCCACAGACCGCTCCACCGAGGGGATGCCCGCATACCCCAAAGCGGCTCCACCATCGAGGGTGGTGAGAGCGGAAGAACTACAAGATTTGTTTCGGGCAGTGAAAGGTGCCCTCCACGATCTTGTCAGCTCCTCGTGCACTTCCGGGAAGAATGGCACCGGAGGGGGGCACTGAGAACCAGCGCGACCCCCACCGAGAAACCACTCGTCCAGCCTCGAAGGATCGGGACGCGGTGGTGGATTCCACACGAGCCCGACATTCTCGGCGGCCCGGGAAAGCATGGCCGTCATCTCTGGGTCTGGCTCGGACAACGCTACCACACCCGAAGGGGGCAGCGCAGCCGAGTCGTCATCCCCGGAGAGAGAGGGCCCGCCCTCCGATGCAGTGATCGACATCTGGTCGTCAGGGGGACCACCGAAGGAGACGCCTGGTGCACCCCGAGCAGAGGGCCCAGCACGCTCCTGCAGCAGCTCCACCGGCTGCGGAGTGCTTGAGGGGCGAGGAGCTCCACTTGGGGAAGCCCTCACCGTAATCCTCAGATCACCTCTGCCCCCACCGGACCCAGCGGCGTGCACGCTGGACCGCGGCAGAGGCAGAGGGACTCCGCCATGTTTGACATAGCGGAGTCTAAGACGCAACTCCGAGATGGTCATGTCCCCACAAGAAGAACATGAGCCATCCACGAAAGCCTCCTCAGCGTGCTGAATGCCCAGACACGTGAGGCAGCAATCGTGACCGTCCTGAGGCGCCAGGAAGCGACCACAGCCAGAAACGCACGGGTGATAAGACATCTTTAAAAAGACGCGATCACCCGTGTACTCTTTTAGAGAAATTTGCTCTTAGAAATGCTCTTTTTTGAGGTGCTGAAGCACGCAGGGGAGCTTGGCCACCGCACACTCCAAGTGTGGCTGCCAGCGGGAAGACGATTCTGCTCTCCCGGACACCGTGACCACCGCTGCTGCACCGTAACGCCCGCACTCGATCAGGAACACTTCTTGGGAAAGGGAGCAGTAGCTTCACTACTACCGCTCGGCTCCGAAGCGAAAGGATAATTGATGCGGTGCATCAGCTGCCTCTTATGCTCACACTGTGATCAGCGGCAGCTGGATGCAATAATCGCATGCCAATGTCCATTGGCTCGTTTAGTTACACTCGAAGTGGATTGGTCTCTCTGGCGAGATCCCAATTTCGTCGGTCATCCGACGTGACTCGGAGTGACCGACTGAAAGGGGAACAATATGTTATGCCCTTACTGCTGGAGGTTAAATAAAAACAGGCAGTCAGATTAGAGCTTTCCAGATCTTGAAAGTATCTGTAGCATTTTTCTATTTGCGTGTGCAGTATGCATTAGTATGCATGGGTCAGTAAACAGACTCCTGCTTCCTCCACAACTGAGATCTCAGAACCGGCCTGCGTGGAGAAATGTGCCACAGAAATTGTTCACTATTTCTTTAACCTTGTTTGTGCCATAACCTGATATGCAGAATTCCTTTAGTGAATAATACAGAGTCTGTGTGCAAGAAAACGACACTATCAGTGAGCACAGTTCATTCTTAGTGAAGCTGTAGAGGAAAACAAGAATAAGAAAGAGAGAGAATTGCTCAGTTTGTCCCCCCACTGAACAGCCTACGGCAATACAGCTGTTGAACGGAGAATGCAAATATCACACACACAGACACACTCATTTTGTTACCTTAAATTAAATTATGCTTTAAAATAATTTCCGTTCAAGATCAAAACAGCATTTGAAACACATGTGCTGACCCAGACAGAGAAGCAAAGATAACAAACAATGAAAGAAAGTGTTTGTGTGAGACAAATTAAGCTAAATGAACGAATGAACGAACAAACAAAGGGATCCTTCTGGAGAACAGGTAGGGATGTGAATGGCACTTGAGTCAATCTCTCCAGTTGGTCTTTCTCTCCAATTTTTCTCTCTCTTTATTGTCTTTCTCTTCTCTTCCTGCTTCATCAAACACTTTACAGACAGGACACTGATTATAGCACTCCATCTCAATCAGACAGCCACACACACACACACACACACACACGGAGGGGAGAGAGAGAGAACTGAACACGGCCCTTCATGCCACTGCCCCACCAGTTAAATCTTAAAATCTGAAACCAGTCTGGTATATTACGGATTATAGACTCATATTTTGACCAGAAGTAATGGTTTAAAGTTAAAACACCTTAACGATGGATTTGTTGTTTACAAACATGCAACTTTTGGCTTCACAAAACATTAATTGATGGACTGGAGTGCTGTGGATTGCTTGTGGATTATTGTGATTTTTTTTTTTTAATCATCTGTTTAGACTCGCATTCTGACGGCACCCATTCACTGCAGAGGATCCCTTGGTGAGCAAGTGATGTAATGCTACATTTCTCCAAATCTGTTCTGATGAAGAAACAAACTCACCTATATCTTGGATGACCTGAGGGTGAGAACATTTTCAGCAAATTTCTATTTTTCTATTTTAACTCAGCAGCAATCCAAGTATGCAAAACCAATTTAAAATCTGAATTAAATATAAGCACTGAATTCACCTGAAGTACAGAAACAACCACAACCACTTCTGATAGACAACATACATATATATATATATATATATATATATATATATATATATATATACAGTCATGGCCAAAAATATCGGCACCCTTGGTAAATATGATCAAAGAAGGCTGTGAAAATTAATCTGCATTGTTAATCTTTTTGATCTTTTATTTAAAAAAAAAAATAATTCACAAAAATCTAACCTTTCATTGGATAATAAGAATTTAAAATGGGGGAAATATCATTATGAAATAAATGTTTTTTCTCTAATACACGTTGGACACAATTATTGGTACCCCTAGAAATTAAGTACATTCCCATTCATATTCACAATTTTGAGCACTCCAGGGTGATTATGAACATGAAATTATCCAGCCATGGCTTCCTGTTTCACAGAAATATAAATAAGAGGGAAACCAAAGCCCAAATTCCCTTAATCATCCATCACAATGAGAAAAAACAAAGAATATATTTCTGATGTGCAGCAAAAGATAACTGAGCTTCACAAATTAGTGAAGTGGCTTTAAGAAAAGAGCTAGAGCGGTGAAAATTCCCATTTCCACCATCAGGGCAATAATTAAGAATTTCCAATCAACATAAGATGTTACGAAACTGCCTGGAAGAGGACATGTGTCTATATCATCTTAAAGCACGGTGAGAAGGAGAGTTTGAGTGGCTAAAGACTCTCCAAGGATCACAGCTGGAGAACTGCAGAAAATAGTTGAGTATCTGGGTCAGAAAACCTTTAAAAAAAAATTGTCAAACAACACCTACATCACCACATGTTGTTTGGGAGGGTTTCAAGAAAAATTCTCCTAGCTCATCCAAAAACAAACTCCAGCATATTCAGTTATCAGACACGACTGGAACTTCAAATGGAACTGGCTTCTATGGTCAGATGAAACTAAAAAATGAGCTTTTTAGCAGCAAACACTCAAGATGGGTTTGGTGAAAATAGGGATAAAAAGTACCCCACGTGTACAATGAAATATTCTGCTGTATTTTCGATGTTGTGGGCCTATATTTCTGCTGGAGGTCCTGGACATCTTGTTTAGACACATGGCATCATGGATTCTATCAAATACCAACAGATAAAAAATCAATAAGTGACTGACTCTGTTAGAAATCTTATAATGGGCCATACTTGGATCTTCCAACCGTACAATAATCCAAACACAAACCTCAAAAACAACACAAAAGTGGGTCACTGAGCACAAAATCAAGCTTCTGCTATGGCCATTCCAGTCCTCTGACCTGAACTCTATAGAAAATGAGTGGGGTGAACTGAAGAGAAGAAGCACCAACATGGAGCTGGGAATCTAAAGAGTCTGGAGTGATTCTGGATGAAGGAATGGTCTCTGATCTCTTGTCAGGTGTTCTCTAACCTCATCAGGCATTATAGGAGAAAATTTAGAGCTGTTAAACTGGCAAATGGAGGTTTCAAAAAGTATTGACTTAAAGGGTGCCGTTAATTAGAGAAAAACCTTTATATCATAATGATATTTCCCCCCATTTTAAATTCTTATTATCCAATGAAAGGTTAGATTTTTGTGAATTTTTAAAATAAAATATCAAAAGGATTAACAATGCAGATTAATTTTCACAGCCTTCTTTGATCATATTTACCAAGGGTGCCGATATTTTTGGCCATGACTGTATGTATATATATATATATATATATATATATATATATATATGTTTGCATAAACTTTCTCCATTCTGCTGTCAATCCCACAATCCCTGATACAAGCTTGTAGCTCAACACTTTTAGAGACTGAATTGCAAAAGCACAATCCCGCTCACTTCACGCCACTGGACACATACATGAGACGCCCGAGAGGTTCCATTAAACCCTGAATGTTTTTAGTAAAGCCCAGAATGTATTTTAATAACGTTGTCTTTACAAGGTGTTCATGCCTGGTCATTTTTCTTTCACTAATAAAGTTATTCAGAACTGCATTCTGCTTTGTATATCAGTTGCACATAAAATGTACGACATTTTGGAGTAAACACACTTCTAACTTTCAGGCATGTTTGAGGTAGAGACTAAATTTAGAGAGTAAATCTAGTATTAACCTTGCAAATATAACATTTTCAACATGTTACATATGTATATGTAAAGACTGATCACAACAAATCATAATTATTTTGTTTTAAAAAACAAAATACAAAACAAATTTGCATTTAGTTTTGTGAATAAATACATACATATATATACATACATACATATACATATATATATATATATATATATATATATATATATATATATATATATATATATTAAACATTAACTCAGATGTAACTTGCACATTTATATAAATGTGTTGCAACTGTTAACTTCTATACTTAAATATAGCAGGAAGAAAACAACATTGTAGATTGTTGATACTTTAGGTTTAAATTGCTCTAAAGAACACTGAATCTGAATCTGTCTTTTGCACAGACCTACAGAACAAATACAGCCGGCACAGAAACAAACTAGAGATGGATTAATGTGGAGAATTCTTCATCTCTGTCGGATTGATGGACCCTGCAGTGGTTGTGAGATTATTTGAGTGTTTGATGAGGGATGGAGGTTGCTGGAACATTAGTTTGGTATTGATGTTTCTGTTGGGATGGTTAATTGGGGTGGATAGTGGGACATAATTGAGGCCTGTGTTAAGGAGGGAAAATAGCACCTCCTTCCCCCTTCATTTCTTACACTGATGGCTTTTCGATGGTGATGCCCCAAGCGTGTGAGACAGGTGATGTATGGTGAGGTTATAAGCAGACACAATTCAATGTTTCCTGGAGGTATTTGTACCTCTGCAGTCTTCATAGTACTGCACTAGTAATAGATGCATAAGAATGAACCTTAAGAATACAGTGAAATATCAGCCAATACATCAGCACCACCAGAATTGAATTTATTGCTTCAGGAACTATTCAAGAATTCAACAATGCTAATTTAATTCCACAGTAATGCACATATAAATATATTCCTTACAGATGCAGAAGTGTTTGTTGCTACATAATTAGCCTTATGCATACAATTTGTTTTGCAATGTGTAAATGTGTCTCTGTCTGTCTGTCTGTCTGTCTGTCTGTCTGTCTGTCTGTCTATCTATCTATCTATCTATCTATCTATCTATCTATCACATCTATCACCCTTTTGACATTAATATATGAAAGTAATTTATTTTTTTCTGTTTTTGTTTTAATCTTTCTCAACCTTTTTGCCTTTTGGTATCAGACTGAAATTTCCTGTCCTTCTTCTTTCTCTCTATCCCTAAACTGTGTGACCTAAAGGTTTTTTTTTTTTTTTTTTTTTTTTTCATATCACTTTTTTTTTCAGGACCTTATAATGTGTTTCAGTGCCTGGGGTCTGAAACAAATGATCATAAGGCATTACAGAGAAACACAGTGAGAGTGAATGTGTGTATGTGTGTGCATTTATGTGCATACAGTATGTGTGTGTCCGTGTCCCAGCTATCATATTCATACCTTCCATTTATAATACTCATACCGCTATAAAAGCACCTCCAGGACTAAACCGCAGACCAGAGAGAAACCTGTACATATTATTACCAGACTTATTTCCAGTGCTTTAGGATATTGATTCAATTTTAGAATGGCATTATAAATGAGTAATGTTTTCCATTCTGTAAAGTGATTTTGGAATGATGTTTAAACGCATTATTGGAACATTTCACAATTGGACTGGGGTGAAAATACTCTGACAGTCAAATAAAACAAAACGTAATAGCAATATATATATATATATATAATTAAAATGCAAAAAATACTGGTGTGAGAAATGTATTTAATTAAAATACAAGTAATTTGTAATTTGAAAATACAAAAATGCAATGAATATTAACAAGCAATCAAGTGCAAGAGACAGTGCCATTGCATTTAGATACACATATAAGAGAAAGATAAGTGCTTTCCCCTCCTTGAAAAACTTATAAACAACATACTCTTTAACCCTAACACTACAGAATATATACAATATATTGATCCATATTTCTTCTAATTTCTGTTTACTTGAATAATACCATCAAGCATTTCTCCACTTTATTTTTTGATGTTTCTTTATCGCTTGTTTTTCGTTTCTTTATAAGCATGTCAAAAATTAAGCAGTCCTGCGAAACTGTATTGTCATACCACGTAATCCTACTCAAGAGAATGGCTCAAGCTATTTCACTGTCAACAGCAAAGATTAACTCCTAAAAATGTTGATATTTAGCTGTTAAAGGGCTCTATGTAGATTACAGAAACCCTTGTTATTAGCCACGCTGGTGGCCGTTAAGTGAGCTGTGGTCAGTAACTCATTGCTCATGCTCTTGTACACACTCCATAGTAATGCCAGCGAGCAACGGTCAGTGAGGTTCACCGACATCATGTTGACAGATGAGGTTCATGAAAATTACACTGTAATTACAGTTTCCTTTGGATTTTACAAGCAAAACCGCCCTGAGTTATTCACATAATAATTAGTCTACAGGCTTTCATTTTTTAATTTTCGTTACATGCTGCTCAGACATTAGCAATAATATTTATTTTAATTTAATACTTGAAAATTTTCAGTTTGTCTATAGAAACA
The DNA here is from genome assembly GCA_039654775.1 of Spinibarbus caldwelli. NCBI lineage: Eukaryota > Metazoa > Chordata > Actinopteri > Cypriniformes > Cyprinidae > Spinibarbus > Spinibarbus caldwelli. The sequence goes on from CM077240.1 coordinate 8,409,074, forward strand.
AGTAGCTAACTTTTGCCAAGCAAGCTAACGTCACTTGTCAGCTAGCAAGTAAAGTTCTAGAGCAACATTTTCTTCTGTCCTGTAATAATATTCAGTGAGCAATATCTCATAGTATATATTTTAATGCATACTTAGCCAGTTTGCACTGAGCACCAAAACAGCTTCTTTCATTTTATTCCAGTTGGAACCATGGACGAATTAAAGGTTTATTTCACCCAAAAATGGAAATTATGTTATTAATTACTCATCCTTATGTAATTTCACACCTGTAAGACCTTCTTTCATCTTTCTGATGAAATCCGAGAGCTTTCGCTTTTGCATAGGCACCAACGCAACTTATACATTCCAAGCCCAGAATGGTAGGAAATATATCGTTAAAGTACTCCATGTGACTTCAGTGGTTTAACCTCAATTTTGTTAAGCGACGTGAGTGCTTTGTTTGCACAATAAAACATAATTTACAACTTTATTTATGAAAATATTGATCTGCATTGTGTTCACAAAAGCATTAAAACGCATTTGTGTTGTGTTCATGCCATAGAAGACTGGCGTCAACACAACGCACATGAGTGCGAATCTTAATTTATGTTCCAAAGATAAATGAAGGTCTTACAGGAGTGGAATTACACAAGGGTGAGTATTAACAACAGATTTTTATGTATTTATTTTTTTTATTTTTATTACCAAAAGCTATGATAGGCTATAGTTGGCAATACTATTAGGCTAACACAGGTGAAGAAAGAGCCAGGTATGTTTACTCACACAATGAATTTGATATGGTGACAGAGGCTTCCACAGCACAAACAGAATGACAGTGACACAGATAATAAAAGTAGAATAAGTAAGTAGACACTTTTTCCTTCCACTCAACTTTCTGTTAACATACTTGGATACAGCACTCTGTGAACAGCCAGCTTCTTTGGCAATGAATGTTTGTGGCTTACCCTCCTTGTGAAGGGTGTCAATGATTGTCTTCTGGACAACTGTCAGATTAGCAGTCTTCCCCATGATTGTGTAGCCTAGTGAACCAAACTGAGAGACCATTTTGAAGACTCAGGAAACCTTTGCAGGTGTTTTGAGTTGATTAGCTGATTGGCATGTCACCGTATTCTAATTTGTTGAGACAGTGAATTGGTGGGTTTTTGTTAAATGTGAGCCAAAATCATCACAATTAAAAGAACCAAAGACTTAAACTACTTCAGTCTGTGTGCATTGAATTTATTTAATACACGAGTTTCACAATTGGAGTTGAATTACTGAAATAAATTAACTTTTCCACGACATTCTAATTTATTGAGATGCACCTGTATGTATATATATATATATATATATATATATATATATATATATATATATATATATTTGCATTCATGCTTCATAATAAAATAGTAAACATCCTCAAAACAAGATTAAACTTTAAGTAGCAAAACAACTTTATTTAACAGAATTTTAATCTTAAATAAGGATAGAAAATAGTTCCAAGAATGAAATGTATGTATGTATGTATGTATGTATGTGTGTATTTAGAAAGAAAACAAAAACATCTATTCCACTGCAAACATTTTTTTAAATGCTTTCAACTGATTCAGAACATTTTTACTTTGCTCAGATCATTTCTCCTGAAATAATTTTTCACAGCATATTTTTTTTCAAAGAATATGCATGTAGCAGTGTTGTTTTAGTATCACTGATATACTATTATAGTTTCTGTCAATATTTTTAATTAGATTTTAGTTTTATATTTTCTGTCTTCAATTTAATTTTAGTTAATGTTTTAGTAATGTTGTTGTTTTTTTTTTTTTTGTAATTTTTAGTTTTAGTTTGTGTGTATGTGTGTGTGTGTTAATAGGTCTACACAGTTTGTATTAAGTTTTAGATTTACCTTAAATTAGTTGTTATTTTAGTACTTTAACTATTATATTGCATTATATTATATTATATTATATTATATTATATTAAAATATGGTCTATTCTATTCTATTCTATTCTATTCTATTCTATTATTGTCACACCCCTGGAATTTGTGTTGTTTTGTCCTGTCTGATTATGTCATTTGGTTCAGGTGTGTGTTGTTAATCATCCTCATTTGCCTTTGTATTTAAATTCTAGTCTGGTCAGTGTTCCCTCGTCCGGTATTGAATGTACGTCCCTATGTGTGCCTCCAGCATGCCTGATGTAGATTACCTCTTTGTGGATTTATTAAAAGACTTGATTTTGATAAACTTGACTTGATTTACCTTCATCTTCTTCGTGCGTGAGTTTATCTTCGACACTGTTCCGTGACAGTTCTATTATGTTATATTATAAAAATTATATTATATTATAACTGTGGCAAATCGTTATATATATATAACGTGTATATATATATATATATATATATATATATATATATATATATATATATATGGAATAAATTGGGATTAAATTGCATTCAGAAATAACCATTATTTTTCATGATGTTTTATAAAACGCCAGTCATTTGAAGAAATATAGTTTTAACAACCACAATACAGCAATGCCAATGTTAGGGGCAAATGCCACCTAATTCATATTCATGATCCAGTCTGGTAAAGCTTGTGCAAACAGAGTAAATGCTACAACCTGTAAAATGTGCAGTGAAATGAATACACATTGTTTACGTGCTGCAGACATGAGATAACACACCTAGGATGACCTCGCTAAAACAAAAAGACTGATAGGAACTATCCAATGCCAGTAATGACAGAGTTTTAGAGGTCTTGTGGGTGAAACGGCTGAGAAAATTGCAAGCCTTGAGGAAGACGTATGTGTGTTTGCCAGTGTGTGTGTGTGTCCCTGCTGATAATAGAAAGTGTCACAACCTACAAGACTTTTTCTTAAATGGATAGAATGGCCTTAAAAAATAGGCAGATGTGCATCACGTATCACATGCATGTCAGTGAGAACATCAGACACATACAGTAGGCTATCCCCCTTACCAGATGTGTGAAGCACATGAGTAAACACAAACAAATCCTCTCTTTATTACCTCTATAAATGCATAGGTTCAAATGCAAAGGGATGCATAACTGCAAACAAAATTGTTAGTCATAAACTGAAGGGTGTGGGAACATTGTCAGCTGTCAGTCTTGCATGTTTGTGGCTCTAGCTTTTATTTCACACTCTCTGCTCTAGCTAATTACCACTGTAATAACAACAATGCCAATTTACATAGCAAACACTATCTGGAGAAGCACAGACACTTGTGAATGAGCTCTCTTGTGCGCTCAGTTTGCGTGTCGGTGTGTGTGACACGGGTTAGTGCGTTTGTTCGCTGCTGCTTTGAGGCACACGGGGCACATCGATTTCCCCTCTTCCATTATAATGACACAGATAATGTGCTTGCTTCACGCTCCACTGTAGCCAAACACTCTACTGTTTCTTTATTTAAATCCAAAAAAAAAAAATCAACCTTAAGAGATTTGTTGATGTTTGCTGGATTTAGAGAGTTAGACCATAAAATCTAATCAGTGAAAGTCACAATGCATAGCAGCGAGCTTTACGTCAGAACTGGTGTGTCATGATTCAAAAATGGTTATTGGGTGTGTTATGATAGGGTTGCGAATAACAAGGAAAAAACAAATGTAAATGCAAATAGTAAAATGCAACTTAATATATAATTATCGATAGTAATGACAGGGAAATAAAGAGGCTGATCAACTTTTGAAAATGCTAGATTTGGTTGTTGATGTCAAAGGTTGTATTTTGGTGTAAAGCCATTTTCCACTTTGTATAAAGTAGCAAAACTAGGCAAATGCCAAACATTTTACATTAAAAAAAAAAAAAAAAAAATGGAGAAAATGTAGCCCAGACTACATTAAAAACATTAAAGTAGTATTTTGGGTTTGGTACAAGTTAAGCTCAAACAACACTTCCTCCCTTCCTCACTTCCTTCCTTCCTTTCCTCCTTCCATCCTTCCTTCCTTCCTTCCTTCCTTCCTTCCTTCCTTCCTTCTCGCAAAAAAAAAACAAAAAAAAAAAACTGGGTTATACTGAGTGTCATATGTATGTTCTGTTTTGGTTTAGTTTTCTGTGTTTCTGTTCTACTGCCTTGTTTGTTTCCATGGTTTTTGATTATTTAGCTCCACACCTGTTTCAGTTCTCCCTGATTAAGTTCCCTGTGTTTATAAGCCCGGTGTTTTCCTCTGTTCCCTTGTCTTGCGTTGAAGTTTTATTGTGGTAGTTGTCTACTGCATTCTCCAGTGTTTTGCTCTTGGATTTATAATTAAAGATTCTATTTTGGATTACTCCTTCGCCGTGTACTTCATCTTAACCTACCACTGACAGAACGCAAGACCTAGATTAGATTTATTTTGCGGCGTTTTTCCTTTTTATTTTTCTCTCCTCCCAGATGGACATACCTGCCGTCCAGCTCCTTTGCCTGGAGCAAGGAGATCGCTCCCTCGAGGACCACACAAGAGACTTTATTGAACTGGCAAATCTCACCACCTTCCCGGTCTGCTCGCTGTGTATTTTCTATCAAGTCAGCCTCAGTGAGTGGTTCCGCGCTCCCCTTCCTGTGGATGGTCCTCGAGGGAATTTCACCGCATTTGTGGAGTGGATGCTGGAGAGTAATGGACTATATTTCTCCGTTTGCCTCGCTGAGGAGGATATTTCCAGCCCCACTCCCGACCCAGAGCCCAGTCAGTCTTCACCACTCCGCTGAACGGAGATGCACCAGAGCCCACCACAACCGCAGAGCCAGAATAAAGCGACAGAGCTGAACATCGCCCTGGAGCCTGAGCTCGATGGCGCGATTGACCAGGTGTATGAGCCGATGACATCATGTATCGCCGTGGGACTTTTGGTGGAGATCGAGGGCTTGGAAGGAAGCCCCGCCCACACTCCCGCCGCTGAGGATGAGCTGCAACAGGCCTCTGGGAGTTATTATGAGGAACTTTTGGACATTTTTTAAGAGAATTTGATAGACTGGTTTGGGGAGGTAATACCCAGTTCTCCTGTGTTTCCGCTGGTTCTGTCCAGCTCTCCTGTGTCTCTTGAGCTCCCACCCATCATTCCTCTCCTGCCTCCTCTAAAACCGGCCAGTTCCTCAGCCCTATCTCTGCTGGTGCCTGTCAGTCCCTTAGCTCACGCTCAGTCAGCGCCATCTGGGCGCTCTGATCCACCACGGGACTCCAGTTTCCAGCTCTGCCTAGGCGTGAGGATCCTTGTCTCCGCTTCCAGCCTCCGTGTCCTGGACTCCACCTCGGTCCTTCGATCCATCGCCTCCGCTTTGGCTCCTAGCTCCCTCATCTCCACCGTGGCTCCCTCAGTCCACCAGCTCCACCTTGGACAGTCGTCGACCATCCACCGCCTGGGGACTCCACTCCTCTGGCTTCACCTCTTCACTCTGTCCCTCTGGCTCTGTCAGGCTCCTCCTTCCCTCCAGCTCCACCTTCGTCCTCTGTCGCTCCGGCTCTGCCGCGGTCTTCCGGATCCCCCCCCTCCACCTCGGTCGCCTGAGCCTTCAGCTCTGCCTTGGCCCTCCGGATCCTCGGTGTCACCTTGGCTCTGCGGCTGTCCATCTCCATCCTGGGCTCCTCTTCCACCGGCTCCGTCTCGGTCTCCGTCAGTCAGACCCCTGGTGTCGTCGGCCCCATCTCCGCCATGGCTCCTCCCACCGTCAACTCCACCGTGGGTCGCTATCCTGGCTGGTCTCTGGTTCCCCACCTGACTCCTCCTGCTCCGGGCTCCTACCTGGCTCCTCCCTCCATCTACTCCACCCTGGACTTATGAACTATGCCCCTTTGCCATTACCTGCCCCTCGCCTGCCCCACGCCCGCCTCCTGAACCCCCACCCTCCCTCCTCTGTTGGACTGTTTGTCGGCGTGAGGAAGCGCCTTTTCCAGGAGGGGGGCAAAATGTCACATGTATGTTCTGTTTTGGTTTAGTTTTCTGTGTTTCTGTTCTCCTGCCTTGTTTGTTTCCATGATTTTTGATTAATTAGCTCCACACCTGTTTCAGTTCTCCCTGATTATGTTCCCTGTGTTTATAAGCCTGGTGTTTTCCTCAGTTCAGTTGTCTTGCGTTGAAGTTATATTGTGGTAGTTGTCTCATGCGTTCTCCAGTGTTTTGTTCTTGGATTTACAATTAAAGACTCTATTTTGGATTACCCCTTCACCGTGTGCTTCATCCTAACCTACCCTGACACTGAGACAGAAGCAGTGTTTTTGTAATTTTGTAGTTTTAGTAATTTTATTGTAAGTTTTAGTATTTTTGTGTATATTTTCAATATGTCTATATTTTGTTTAAAACAATTTGCAATTTAATAGTTTTAGTTCATTTATTTTTTTTTTTCAGTACTTCATGATAAATTAAACAAAAAGGAGATTTTGTTTATGATATAACCCTAAATGGGAGTGAATGGAGCCAAAACAAACAATATGTTAACATGATTGTAGCATGAAAAAAATAAATAAATAATTTTTACAACTTTCTCGCCATGACAATCTAACACTATAAACCTTAAAAAGACTGTAAAATTATTTAAATAACTTAACAGCTCAAATCATTCACAAGAATAATTACTCTAAGGGCTTTTATAAATGTATTATTGACTGCAGAAAGCATGGACGCAAATATCATGTCATTGGTTCTATGAAGTTATAATAATAATAATAATAATAATAATAATAATAATAATACATGTTAATTATGAAGACCTTTGTCAACTGAAATCTTAGTCCTGGAGCAAAAGCCACTTAGAACCACTGATCAAGTTGCGATGAAGGAACTCAGAAGAATGACAAAGTTCTTGAGATTGTTTCAGTGAGGCAGGAGCCAATTCAGCAGCTCTGTGTGAATTCACACTGGGGTACAGTAATGTGAATCACACAGATTGTTCAGCAGGAGGTAACAGAGGAAAAATCTATCTTTTTAACATTCATTTTCACCTCAGTGAAGCCAGGCTAAAGCTAATTACAGCAGGATAAAAAGACTGTACGCATCGACCAGAGAAAAGAATGAATTCAGACAGAGAACAAGTGCTGATTCAGTTAGAGTAACTACAGTATATGCTGTTATTACACAATTAATTAAGACTCAATAGATGGTTTTCAGCTGCATCCAACACATAAGACTGGACCCTAACTATAGTCATTTCTCTTTTTCTCTCTCTCTTTATAATCAAGATTCTCAAACACATCTAAAATGAAGCAAATCATTGTGAATGATAATGCAAAACTTACCCTCAGAGGCCCAAGCATTGTTATAAACATCATGATGTTAAAGCATATTCTGGCGTGAATTCTGGAAATGAACTAAAATTTCATACTGTAATTAAGTATACACATGCATGCTTTTACATTCTTCAGAAGTCTTAAAAGCAAGCTAGGAAGCTGAACTTTGGATATGATCTTCTGAGAGTATTCATGCTCCTGAAATATTTTTACACTCCACTGACTTCCTGTAAAATATCTGAAAATGCATACAGTGCCTTGCGAAAGTATTCACACCCCTTCATTTTTTTCACGTTTTGTTATGTTGCTGCCTTATGTTAAACTGCTTTATATTACTTTTTTTCCACATCAATCTACACTCTATACACCATAATGTTAAAGAAAAAAAAATAGGTTTTTAATATCTTTGCAAATTTATTAAAAATAAAAAAAACTTAAATGATTCCATTGCATAAGTATTCATACCCTTATCTGGGACCGTTGAAATTTAGCTTAGAAGCATTTATATTGCTTGTAGATGTTGCTACATAACCTGTGGCAAATTCAATTGAATGGGTATGATTTGGAGGCACACACATCTTAATAAAAGGTTTAACAGCTGATAATGCATATCAGAGCAAAAACTAAGCCCTGAGGTCAAAAGAACTGCCTGTATTGCTCAGAAACATGTCTGCGTCAAGCCACACATCTGGGGAAGAGTTCAGAAAAAAATTCTGCAGCATTGAAGGTTCACAGAAGCATGTAGTCTCTGTTACCCTTAATGGAAGAAGTTTGAAATGACCAGGACTCTTCCTAGAGCTGGAGAAGAGCTTTGGTTAGACTGGTGACTAAGAAGCTCACGGTCACTCTAGTTGAGCTCCATGATCATATGTGGAGACAGGATAAATCTGCAGAAGGACAAACATCACTGCAACACTCCACCGATCTGGGCTTTATGGAAATGTGGCCAAACTCAATCCTCTCCTCAGTGAAGACACATGAAAACACACTTGGAATTTGCAAAAAAGCACCTAAAGGACCCATCAGACTGTGAGAAATAAGATTCTCTGATCTGATGATCCTCAATTCAAACATCATGTTTGAAGGAAACCAGCTCTGCTCATCACCTGCAGAGTACCATCCGAAAAGTAAAGTGTGCTGGTAGCAGCCTCATGCTGTGGAGCTGTTTTTCAGCGGGAGGGACTGAGGTACTCATCAGAGTAGAAGAGAAGCTCAGTGCACCAAAATATAGAGATAGCCTTAATGAAAACCTAGTCCAGACCATTCAGAACCTCAGACTGGGCAGAAGGTTCACCTTCCAACAGGACATTGACCCTAAGCACACAGCAAGAGTGGCTTCTAGACAACTCTGTAAATGTCCTTGAGTGGCCAAGCCACAGCCTGGGATTGAACCCAATCAAATATTTCTGGAGAAACCTGAAAATGTGCATCTGCCCCCATCCAACCTGACAGAGCTTGAGAGGTGAAGAGGTGAGGAGAAGAATGGCAGATAATTGCCAAATGCTGATGAGCAAAGCTTGTCGCATCAAACAAAAAAAGATTTGAGACTGTAAAGGTGCTTCAGCTAAATATTTATTTAAGGGTATGAGTACTTATGCACTGTACTGTTTTTATTTTTATTTTTAATAAATTTACGAAGTTGTGACAATTCTGTTTTTGCTTTGTCAATATTTTGTATGGAGTGTAGATTGATGTGGAAAAAAAAAGTAATTTAAAGCAGTTTAAAATAGGGCAGCAACATAAAATGTGAAAAAAAATGAATGGGTATGAATACTTTCGCAAGGCACTGTATTTAGAGGCTAACAGCGAAATTAGACTGATCTCTATAAAAGCCTTTTCAGTAAACTAGAAGATGTTTGAAGTGTTATCTATCAAATTTCAAGAAAGAAAGAAAGAAAGAAAGAAAGAATGAACAAGCAAACAAATAAATAAATAAATGGTAACACTTTATTTTGACAGTCCACTTTAAACGTTCTATTAACAGTAAGTAACTTTGCAACTACATGTCAACTAGCAGTCATTAGAGCAAGGCTATTCAATTGGAGGCCCGCGGGCCCAATCGGGCCCGCCAATCATCTTCATTCGGCCCGAGGAAGAGTACGCAGGTTGCACATTCGCCTTGAATTGTTCTTGCACTAATTAGTTTGTCCACAAGGTTGCCCGGGCCAGCCAAAAAGAAAAGGGAGAGACGCAATAACAACAATCTACCGGAGACAGCAACATCAATAGAGCTATGACGTCACTTTGTAGGCGGATCGGCTGTTAGCATGAAACTGGTTCCCTCACAAAAAGCCAATGGGATTTTTCCATAGGCTTTTGGATTATCGCAAAAGATAAGCTCTGTGTTCAATCATAGTTCATGAAACTTACACATTTTGTCTATCAAGATAATCTTCACAAAATAATACAACTTTGATGAATTTTGAAGTCTAAATAAAAGCGCCAGAACTTAAAAGCTAAACTTAGGCTATAAACGAACTACAGCACCACGGTCGCTCGCCTTCAGCGTCACCACCCCCGCATCCAGACAACTTTCTCAAACTTATTTTTAACATGTTCAGAGAAAAGGATTTACTCTGTATATGAATTTTAATCCACGCTACATGACCCTTTTCATATAAACTGGAATAAATACAAAACTAGAGCCAAACTACAACTGAAATGAGACATTAGTAATAAATAATTTAGTGAATAAATGAAATAATCTTCACTAAATAACATTTGAAAGCACGTATTTCTGTACATTTCGAAATAAGGTGCATTAAAAATCAATAAATCCTTGATTAATATGAATATTTTAATTAAAAACGTATCCCCACGTACTATTCAGTAAAATTCTAGTGCATTTCATCTATTAAATAACAGCAGAGTTAGCGAGTTTTTGGATATTAAGCTTATTTTAGTGAAGTTTTGTAGTCATTTTGTTAGTGTGGTTACACAAAATGTTATTTTATCCTTGCTTCGAGGAAATCTTCAATCTATATGCTCAATCTATATTTAATTTTAACGTGGCTTTAAGCACTGTGCATCATTAAAGTTTGACTTTCACCACGTAAAGCCGGTAAATGTGGTGTTTAGGATGTAATAATCGTAATATGAGTTTACCTTATGGTCTGAACCCAGAGTCTCTGCATCAGTAGGAAAGCGATTAAACGAGCATCTTCCATACAAAGACTTGTGTTGCATTTCGGGGCAAAGCAAAAAAACATTGTCGAACAACAGTATAAAATGTGCGAAACTATTCATTGGTTATTCTACAATTAATTGTATTACAAATTATACTACAACTGGAAAATACTCTAAAATTGATCAACTGTTCAGCGTGATGACGTTGAATGTCTCTGACTGCGCCTGTAGTCCCATTTAGCAACTTGTTAGCAACCGTCTTTTTTAAGAAATATAACAATTTAAAAAAATCACGAGTGGTGTATTTTATGTTGTAGAATAAAACGTGAAAGTATCTTGTGCCTGTGTGAACCAAGGAGCTTATTTAAGGGATTTAACCAAAATCCCATTCAAAAAACCCATTGACTCTGGGATGATGGAACCGGAAGTGCTAAAATGCTAACTCACTTCCGGGTTTTCACCTACAAATTGACATCATAGTTCCACCACTCTATATATGGCAGTTTTGACAAGCGCTTATTGTGAGGGAGTTATGAGATATCCACAATTCTAAAGTTAGTTTAAACAAGTTTAAAGACAGTGTTATCGGTCATAACTGCTGGCGAGAAATAGCGCCGACACTGGACGAAGATTTTTATCAAAGCAGGAAGTATAGTTTGAAAATCTGTGCGTTTGGCTTCACTCATAAACTGAGCCCCTTCAGACAAGCGTGCCAGCGCTTCAATGGACAAAACCACACTCAATTATGTAAAAATCCGTGGTTTTGGCGAGTTACCTCATAAACACAGTCTTAAATCAGTTATAAAATCCTAAATGACCGTAAAGAGTTGGGAGAAACTTGGATGTGTCATCCGCGTCATGTGCATCAGGTTTTATTAAAGAAACAACACTGCTTTTAAAGTGAAACCTGCTGCAGTCTTTGATTGATGGAAATCAAACAACTAAAGAAAAAGAGAATCACTTGACTGCTCTACTTGCTGATTAACTTTTGTAGCTTGAATAAAGAATAACCAATATAGCTTATGCATACAATTTATAGTTTGTGAAGATTGTTTTAAGTTCACTTATAAAAAGTTGTTATATTTTTCAAAGCCTATTAAATGTTAAAAATAATATCATAACATTTCAATTATACTGTAATATTAAATGTGAATAGTTGACATATAGTTACAGAATAGTTGACATGTAGTTACAAAGTTACTTATTGTTAGTAGAATCTTTAAAGTGGACTATCAAAATAAAGTGTTATCATTTATTTATTTGTTTGCTTGTTTATTCTTTCTTTCTTTCTTTCTTTCTTTCTTTCTTTCTTTCTTTCTAATTAGTAGAATGTCTAAAGTGGACTATCAAAATAAAGTGTAACTAACTAACTAACTAACATACATACATGCATGCATACATACATACTGACTGACCGACCGATCTGATCTGAATGAGTACTGATCACTAGCCTAGACGTACCAACAATCACATTATAAATGTCTTCCAGTTGGACCAAAACACCATCTACAGTACACATTCATGACAATAAAATTTATAGCACTGTTAAACTGAAAATTCATTCAGAATTACGTGTTATGTATGATCCAACACAGAAATGATTTACAGCTGCTTTAAAGCAGTATACATCCTTTCTGCTCCAAATGTGTTATTATTTAAGTTCAAGTATAATCATGTTCCTCTGATAACACAGTTCCCAACAGTTATTCAAGACAGTGTTGTCAAATACATTATTTCTAAGCACATTATGTCAACTGTATCTGTCTTTTTCCTCATTTTGTATTTACACATCACCATGGCAATGTTTCTCCTGCAGAGGCCCAGTTTGTTTCTCCCAGATTTACCTGCAACCTTCAGGCGGCACGATGTGATGGGAATTACTGCAGCGATCAAGGTAAGCAGCACTCTATTAAACCTGCTTCAACTTAGAGGGAGGACGCTCAATAAACTGTACACAAGAAGGACATTCTAGACTGCAGTGCGACCTGGATCCTTGTATTTGATGATTGACGCTTCTAATTATCCCTTGATTTCATTAAAGTACGGTGACATTGGATTGTTAAATGATACCTTGATTTTTGTTTGTTTGTTTTTCTTTTTTTCTGTATCTCTGTATTTGCAGAGAATCTCTTTGTGGTTTCCCTGTGGAAAAACCTTGTTAGCTCGCAGCGCTTAATCTCACACACTTGGTTAACCATGTGCGAACACTCTGAGGCAGTGAAATATTGAGTTATCAACTGGACAAAAATACTTAACGCTAGTCAATACAAATTAAGCAAAATCTCAGGGTGTTTAAGGGAATAGTTTACACAAAACTGAAAATCAGGTCGTTACAAATCTGTATGCGGTTATTTATGCCATTAAACACCAAAGTAGAACTTTTTGGGTATGTTTACACGACAATGATGTATTGGAAAAATGAAAGATCATTTTTTATTTATTTATTTTTTTTAATGTTATAGCTTTGAAAAACTTGCACTTCGAAACCCATTCACCTACAATGAGCCTATAATAAGTGTTTATATTTGGACTATTTTAGACCTGTCGGGTCGGTCCCTGCTGTGGAGTAGCTGTACCTGTTGAGTATGTGACTCTTCATACATGTAAACAGAGCTCTGACTATAATGTTCTTCCACAAGAAGCATGCAGTTTTATTTATTAATCGTTTGCAGCTTTAAAGGGTTAGTTCACCCAACAATTTATTAGACAATTCTTCTCCCCGAGTTACCGTCTTCCACCATTTTGGGTTAACCAACGTTAATCAGCGTTGTTTACGATTAGCATCCGTGAGCTTTATCCTGAACGTAAACAATGCCGATTACATTGATTACATTCTGGGGTACTCTAAAAAATGGCAGAAAACAGGAATTAATTTTGTTATTATTGTTTTCTTTGCACACAAAAAGTATTCTCATAGCTTCGTAAAATTACGGTTGAACCACTGATGTTACATGGACTATTTTACCGATGTCCTTGCTACGATTCTGTGCGTGGATCGTGGTAATATCGTTGCTGTCTAAGGGAGGGTGAGAGAGCTCTCATTGCTCTTTTGATCTTCCATCAAAAATATCTTAATTAGTGTTCTGAAGATGAACGAAGGTCTTACGGGTTTGGAACAACATGAGGGTGAGTAATTAATGACAGAATTTTCATTTTTGGGTTAACTAATCCTTTAAGTAAGGATTGTTAGACAGACTTTCAAGCTCCAAAATTTATTATTAGGCACTTTTTCAGAACTGTAGTTTGTTTGTTCCAATATATTGTTTTCACAAGGCAACATTTCAAAAATTGTTTTGATAAAGGTCACGTGAGCAAACTGGTCAGAAAGTTTATGTCCTATCATTTATGATATAATTATTATTTATACAATGAGTTTCCATTTGTTAACATGAGGAGTTATTTTACATTCATTGACATGAACTAACAATTAAAATATATCTGAAGCATTTATTTATCTTAGTTAATGTCATTCAACATGTAAATTAGTTTTTTTTTCACTGGAAGAGATTTGGAGAAATTTAGCATTACACAGTGTATTGCATGGATCGCTGGAGTCATGTGAATTACTTGTGGATTACTGTAATGTTTTTATCAGCTGTTTTATCATCTCATTCTGATGGCACCCATTCACTGCAGAGGATCCACCTCTCCTGTGCCCGTGTAAAGAGAAATCAGGAGTGAGGTGCAAAGGCAGCCTGAGGCATATTAATTTCACCTTTGGTGTGAAAGGGCCTTTGCAGTTGACAAAAATATAATTTTTTTTTGTTAATAAACAAATAAGAAAGCCCAGCTCAGGTGACAAAAAGTAATGCAAAAGTAATGTTTAATGCATTACTTTCCATAAAAAGTAACTAAGTAAAGCAATTAGTTACTTTTTAATGGAGTAACGCAATATCGTAATGCATTAGTTTTAAAAATAACTTTCCCCAACAAGACTTGTATTGTAGCACAAAAATGGTTCTAATATTCTAATTTTATTATCAAAAAATATACAGCTTGACAGCTGTCATCACTAACTACTGTATCATGCTGAGGGATGAGTGCCCAAGTAACTGGATTCCCTAAGCCAAAGACTCAAAGGAACATCATCCCTGCCCCAGCAAATCGCTGTGGCCAGAGCCAGAGCCAAAAAGCCTCCTACAGGCTAGCTCAAAGCTCGCCAACGTCATAGACTAGCTCACCCACCAAAGCAAGGAACTCTAAGAGTGGAGGTCTCAGCAAAATGACTCTCTAGAACGAGAGGAGACCTGGCTACACTCAACACTAAAAACAGTTATTGAGGCTCAAAGGAAAGAGCCTACACATTAATACTGCCTAAGCGGAGTTCTGAAGAGCAGAGACTTCAGCAGAATGACTCTCTTAAATGAGAGGAAGCCTAACAACACTCAGCTCTAGATGAGGAGCTCTTAAGAATGGAGGTCTCAGTATAACAACTCTCTAGAACGAGAGGAGACCTAGCTACACTCAACGCCAGAGGCAGTTAGTGAGGCTCAAAAGAAAGAGCCTACAAACTCATATTACTGCCAAAGACGGAGTTCTGAAGAGTGGAGGCTTCAGCAGTATGACTCTCTTAAACGAGAGGAAGCCCAATAACACTCAGCCTTAGTTGACGAGCTCTCAAGAGTGGAGGTCTCAGCATAACAACTCTCTAGAATGAGAGGAGACCTGGCTACACTCAACACTAGAGACAGTTAGTGAGGCTCAAGTAAGAGCCTACACATTAATACTGCCTAAGCGGAGCTCTGCAGAGCGGAAGCTTCAGCAAAATGACTCTCTTAAACGAGAGGAAGCCTAACAACAATCAACCCTAGTTGAGGACCTCTAAGAGTGGAGGTCTCAGCATAACGACTCTCTAAAGCGAGAGGAGACCTGACTACACTCAACGCCAGAGGCAGTTAGTGAGGCTCAAAAAGAGCCTACATACTCCTATTACTGCCAAAGACAGAGTTCTGAAGAGTGGAGGCTTCAGCAGAATGACTCTCTTAAATGAGAGGAAGCCTAACAACGCTCAATTCTGATAAACTCTTAAAAGTGGATGTCTCAGCATAACAACTCTCTAAAGAGAGAGGAGACCTGACTACACTCAACGCCAGAGGCAGTAGCAAGGCTCACAATAGAGCCTACATACTAATAGTACTGTCTAAGCGGAGCTCTGGAGAGCGAAGGCTTCAGCAGGATGACTCTCCTAAATGAGAGGAAGTCCACAAGACTCAATCCTAGTTTAGAAGCTCTAAAGAGTGGAGGTCTAAGCATAACGACTCTCTAAACGAGAGGAGACCTGACTACACTCAACGCTAGAGACAGTTAGTGAGGAAAGAGCCTACAAACTCATATTAGAAAAGAAAAGAAAGAGCCTACAAACTCATATTACTGCCAAAGACAGAGTTCTAAAGAATGGAGGCTTCAGCAGAATGACTCTCTTAAATGAGAGGAAGCCTAACAATACTCAGCCCTAGAGGAGGAGATCTCAAGAGTGGAGGTCTCAGCATAACGACTCTCCAAAAAGAGAGGAGACCTGACTACACTCAACGCTAGAGACAGTTAGTGAGGCTCATGATAGAGCCTACAAACTAATAGTACTGTCTAAGCGGAGCTCTAGGGAGTGGAGTACACTGCATAACGACTCAAAAGCTAGAGTACTGACCATGCTCCTAAGTGCGAACAGAGCTATAGGGAGCAAGCACTCAGCATAACACTTTTTAGAACAGTAGGAACTGTGACCTCAGCATAGCGACCCTCAAAGGGAGGGGACCAGGCTCAAGGACAGCTGATCAGGGAGGCTCACAGAGAGCCTCACAACCTGAAATAACTGCCTTTAAAACAAAAATACTAGGGAGCAAAGTGCTCAGCACAACTCTCAGGCGAGAGGAGCAGAAACCATGCTCAACCTAAATGTCACATACCTGGGCTGAGAGGATGAGGAGGCTCAGAGTACAGACCTCTGCTCTAGTGGTCCCGAGAATGCAAAAAGTGAGCGCATCCTTCTCTCTCGTGAGTCAAACGCATGTGCTTCCATACACAAAGCTTGAAGACAAAGACGAGGATGACGTATTCCACAGGTGCGCTTGTATACCCGCAGTCGCTTTATTGTTTGCGTCATAGGCTGCCGCCTGCCAATGTCAAGTTCATTGTCGTTTTTTCATTCATGCTTCAGACACCGGTCACGCTGAAGGCGTTCCCCTAGCGCTCTCTAGAGGACGCAGTGTGGAGTTCCCTTTCGAAAGGGAACAACTGTGTTCCATCGAAGAAAAAATGTCATACATGTTTACAACAACATGAGGGTGAGTAAATGATGACAGACTTTTCCTTTTTTGCACGATC